>VXBX01007805.1:12726-85607 GCA_013400415.1 Scytalopus superciliaris
TATACATACCCAAGAGCAAATTAAACAACAACAGCAAAATCAGATTTCATGGATCAAAGCCAATTTGGCAGTTCTTAATTTTGAAGCTAATAATGTTTGTATGTTGAAATAGCTAAATACTCCCAGTATGTAGGCTACATGGGAAAAAGAGATGGAAACCAAATAAAAAAAAATTCAGCTTCATGTTCTCTTGGAAGGAGGCAGGGATGAAGGTCCATAAGCAGCTTCTTGCCTCTAGCTGCTCAAAGAAATATGCGCTGGCTGCGTGACAACCTCTGTCATGAACCATCAAGAAGATGCTGAACCTGAAAATATAAACCACCTCTACTGCGAAAGTGACTCTACGAGCTGGCAGCAGTAATCACGAACCCTGTAAATTTATTTATCATACTACACAAGCTTCATGGAAGGAAAGGGAAACAATCACTACATTTACTTTCTGCACAGTAGTGAAGAAAGAAATGCATGTCTGGGTCTACTCCAAAATCTCCTCCAGTGAAATAATCACTGACTAATCTCAGCAGAGGTTAGTAGCTGCAGAGACACTGATGGGACTGAGCACTGCTTTTACACAACTATCAAGCAATTTATTTTGCTTTAAATAAAAAGCAGTCCATGCTCCTTTGTTGGGTTCAGTATACTCATTATTAAGTAATTCGCTTATATTGCTTTTCTCATAACTTTCATCATAATCTTGTGCTCATGACACCACTATCTGCTATGAAAATCATTACATATTAGTGAATTATAAACAGCAAAAGGGGCTTCTTTTAGAGTACATGTAAAGCTTTCTAATGCAGAATTTTTGTAATTTTGTAATCTCCCTCATGTGTGTAACAAACAAAAGGGGTTTTTTCAGTCTGCTTTTAAAATGAGGAAAACAATTACTAGCCTCCAAATGACTGTGGACCATAGGAGGATCCTGCCACTTCTGTTTTCACCAGCTGCCACCATCCTCTTTCTTGTATTCACAGCTAACATCACAAGTCCCACTCCTATACTTGACTTTAATCCCTTTAATCAGCAGTATTGAGAATCATAGAATCATTTAGGTTAGAAAAGACCTCTAAGGTCACCAGTCNTCCAAATCACGATCTTCACTAATTTCTGTCATAGGAGATTTTCCCCCCATTAACATTGTTAAATATCATTCACATAGCAATTTGACATCTGTATGCACTTAAACCGTGAACATCTCAACATTTCACCTTGAAATTCCTCAGCAAGTAGCGGTCAGGCTTAAATGCCAAAGATGAGGAAGATAAATTTCTGAATGGGACTTCTGAGAGACAGATTATAGCACATTTTAACTATTACATTAAGTTTTCTTCAGGTGAAAAAAGCACCAAAGGTAAAGGGGACCCCTGGGTCTCTTACACTGTTCATTTAGGTCAGAAACCTTTGTAGTGCTTAAATATATCAAACTAATTCCTCTAGGAAAACCTCAAATAAGTACTATTTCACTTTTTTTTTTTTTCTTCTGTAAAACTCTCTCAAAGTATAAAGTTTGGCTGAGCCAATCTGATCTTTAGATTGGAAGAAGTGGTACATTAGTACAGTGAGAGACTGATCTCACTCCACTTGTAAATCAATAGATTAATGCTTTAGTGCATTCCTCTCTTGCCCTTCTTTCTGCAAGTGAACTTTTTATGGACCAACTCTGCTCTCAGATATGGCTCCAAAATGGGGTAATTTGGATGTCATAATAAAATAAGGAGGATTTTTTCCACTATAGTTGTTTCATTTCTTATAGTCAATACATTCTTCATTCAATTACCTTACATCAGAGAGCCTATCTGTTTCAGACCTTGATGAACACACAATACCCTTCAAGAGATGCTTGTTGTGTTTAAAGCCTTAACTATTTGAATGCTATTCAGTTCTCACAGAGGTCTTTAACTCCTTATTCAGGTAGACTTTTCCATACAAAACAAGCACCGCTTCAGTAGATTATCAGCCATGAACTATNGGCAGCAGTAATCACGAACCCTGTAAATTTATTTATCATACTACACAAGCTTCATGGAAGGAAAGGGAAACAATCACTACATTTACTTTCTGCACAGTAGTGAAGAAAGAAATGCATGTCTGGGTCTACTCCAAAATCTCCTCCAGTGAAATAATCACTGACTAATCTCAGCAGAGGTTAGTAGCTGCAGAGACACTGATGGGACTGAGCACTGCTTTTACACAACTATCAAGCAATTTATTTTGCTTTAAATAAAAAGCAGTCCATGCTCCTTTGTTGGGTTCAGTATACTCATTATTAAGTAATTCGCTTATATTGCTTTTCTCATAACTTTCATCATAATCTTGTGCTCATGACACCACTATCTGCTATGAAAATCATTACATATTAGTGAATTATAAACAGCAAAAGGGGCTTCTTTTAGAGTACATGTAAAGCTTTCTAATGCAGAATTTTTGTAATTTTGTAATCTCCCTCATGTGTGTAACAAACAAAAGGGGTTTTTTCAGTCTGCTTTTAAAATGAGGAAAACAATTACTAGCCTCCAAATGACTGTGGACCATAGGAGGATCCTGCCACTTCTGTTTTCACCAGCTGCCACCATCCTCTTTCTTGTATTCACAGCTAACATCACAAGTCCCACTCCTATACTTGACTTTAATCCCTTTAATCAGCAGTATTGAGAATCATAGAATCATTTAGGTTAGAAAAGACCTCTAAGGTCACCAGTCTAACAGTTAACCATGCACTGCCACCTTCATCTCTAAACCATGTCACCAAGTGCCACACCAAATGTTTTTTGAACACTTCCAGGGACGGCGACTTAACTACTTCCCTGTGCAGCCTGTTCCAATGTTTGACAACACTTTCCATAAGGGAAATTTTCCTAATATCCAATATAGACCTCCCCTTGTGCAACTTTAGTAAATCTCCTATCCTACCTCTTGTTACCTGGGAGAAGAGACTGACCCCCATCTGGCTACAACCTCCTTTCTGATGGTTGTAGAGAGCAATGTCTCCCTTGAGCCTCCTTTTCTCCAGGCTAAACAATCCCAGCTCTCTCAGCCACTCTTCATCAGACTTGTGCCCCTCACCATCATTATTGCCCTTCTCTGGACATACTTCANACTCTCTCAAAGTATAAAGTTTGGCTGAGCCAATCTGATCTTTAGATTGGAAGAAGTGGTACATTAGTACAGTGAGAGACTGATCTCACTCCACTTGTAAATCAATAGATTAATGCTTTAGTGCATTCCTCTCTTGCCCTTCTTTCTGCAAGTGAACTTTTTATGGACCAACTCTGCTCTCAGATATGGCTCCAAAATGGGGTAATTTGGATGTCATAATAAAATAAGGAGGATTTTTTCCACTATAGTTGTTTCATTTCTTATAGTCAATACATTCTTCATTCAATTACCTTACATCAGAGAGCCTATCTGTTTCAGACCTTGATGAACACACAATACCCTTCAAGAGATGCTTGTTGTGTTTAAAGCCTTAACTATTTGAATGCTATTCAGTTCTCACAGAGGTCTTTAACTCCTTATTCAGGTAGACTTTTCCATACAAAACAAGCACCGCTTCAGTAGATTATCAGCCATGAACTATNACCTGAAAATATAAACCACCTCTACTGCGAAAGTGACTCTACGAGCTGGCAGCAGTAATCACGAACCCTGTAAATTTATTTATCATACTACACAAGCTTCATGGAAGGAAAGGGAAACAATCACTACATTTACTTTCTGCACAGTAGTGAAGAAAGAAATGCATGTCTGGGTCTACTCCAAAATCTCCTCCAGTGAAATAATCACTGACTAATCTCAGCAGAGGTTAGTAGCTGCAGAGACACTGATGGGACTGAGCACTGCTTTTACACAACTATCAAGCAATTTATTTTGCTTTAAATAAAAAGCAGTCCATGCTCCTTTGTTGGGTTCAGTATACTCATTATTAAGTAATTCGCTTATATTGCTTTTCTCATAACTTTCATCATAATCTTGTGCTCATGACACCACTATCTGCTATGAAAATCATTACATATTAGTGAATTATAAACAGCAAAAGGGGCTTCTTTTAGAGTACATGTAAAGCTTTCTAATGCAGAATTTTTGTAATTTTGTAATCTCCCTCATGTGTGTAACAAACAAAAGGGGTTTTTTCAGTCTGCTTTTAAAATGAGGAAAACAATTACTAGCCTCCAAATGACTGTGGACCATAGGAGGATCCTGCCACTTCTGTTTTCACCAGCTGCCACCATCCTCTTTCTTGTATTCACAGCTAACATCACAAGTCCCACTCCTATACTTGACTTTAATCCCTTTAATCAGCAGTATTGAGAATCATAGAATCATTTAGGTTAGAAAAGACCTCTAAGGTCACCAGTCTAACAGTTAACCATGCACTGCCACCTTCATCTCTAAACCATGTCACCAAGTGCCACACCAAATGTTTTTTGAACACTTCCAGGGACGGCGACTTAACTACTTCCCTGTGCAGCCTGTTCCAATGTTTGACAACACTTTCCATAAGGGAAATTTTCCTAATATCCAATATAGACCTCCCCTTGTGCAACTTTAGTAAATCTCCTATCCTACCTCTTGTTACCTGGGAGAAGAGACTGACCCCCATCTGGCTACAACCTCCTTTCTGATGGTTGTAGAGAGCAATGTCTCCCTTGAGCCTCCTTTTCTCCAGGCTAAACAATCCCAGCTCTCTCAGCCACTCTTCATCAGACTTGTGCCCCTCACCATCATTATTGCCCTTCTCTGGACATACTTCAGCACCTCAATGTGTTTCTTGCAGTGAGGGGCCCAAAACTGAATGCAGAATTCGAGGCTGCAAACCCTTTAGTGCACAGATTGGGTGTTTAGTTTAAAAGTATAAACCAACCAACACAACAGGAATTCCTCAGATCACTCTCTACATGGGCACACATAGTCTTCTTCTCATCCCAGGTGTACATGATTCTGTGGCTGCTCCAGTGCCAGTGTCCATCCACAGCTGCTCACTCATGTTACAGGCATCTTTCCCATCTATAATGTAAGCACACAACAAGAATTAGTCAGTTATCAAAACCCAGCTAGACCCTGTGATATGGAAAATAAAGCCACATGGTACAACACACTTTCTTGTCCAGCCCTACTGATAGACCTGAACAAAAGACTTCCTCAATAACATGGGAAGCTGAGCAAGACCATTACTTCTTCACTAAAACTGGTGCAATCAGTAAAGACTGGTGACTACTCAAGTCTGCATTATCTTCTCTCTCTTCCCCCATGTATTGTTAGATGTGCAAAAGTGGCTCTTTAGACCACTGTAATATCTCTTTTAAGAGGACACTGTCTATACAAAAAAGTTTTCAATTTCCACCACACCAATTAGCATTGGAGAGGAGAATAAATCACTTTGTCAACTCAAATATAAATAGCAAAATCTCTGGTATAGAAAGAGATTCACTAACAGTACTTTTGCAGGCTTAGGTATGTCATTTGCCGTTTTTTGTACTATGCAAATGCCCTGCACCTCTGCTAGACAGCATCTCCACCCCCACATGTTAAAACCATGACATATGCCAACATATGTTACCTTATGTTAGCCATTCCAGTGCTGGCAAGGTCAGCATGAGTGCTCAGCAACTCAAATACATTATTTTTTTTTTCATTTGCATATTTTTTAACAAGAAATAGAAATCCTCCCTGGAGAAAGTGGATTCATTACAATACTCCTTTTCTTCTTTCAGGTATGGGTCATCGGAGGCAGACAGAGGTTAGACTGGGCTCATAAAAAGGTGCAGAACATATGGAGCATGCTGCAAGAACTGTCCCATTTTCAACCTTTGCCCTGTTCTAAGTTAATATGAAAACTGTGTATGACTAATTTTTTAAAACTTGGAAAAGATGATGCCTAAGGCATGTCTAATCAACTTGATGGTGAGGTACACACAATTCTGCTGCAGTCCTGCATGGCAAATAGATACATAGATTTTTAATACAGCAATTACCACCTGCCACTTTGAGACAATGATTAGCTACCAACCCATTTAAGACTCATGTATGTGCATGAACAAGAGGGATAAATTGCAAGTTCCAGAAGAAGTGGCAGCAGAATGAGGCTTTTGCCAGATGAACAACCCCTTAACACTTGAAGGAGGGTAAAAGTAAATTATATCCACTGCAAAGCTCTGGCATCAGATAATGGAAAAACAAGAAACAGAACCACTGATCCACATAAGAACTCCTAGCCTTAAAGTGAATCCAGTAGTCTGGAAAACAGACTGACATGGACATATCTGGACTGGCATGGACATGGCAGAGAGAACATTGATAAACAAAGAAACAAACACTGGGAGAAGTGGAAAGGAGAGTTTGGAGGGCACACCTATTTCAGGGAAAAGAGGTACTTGGAAAAATGTCATCATTTTCCCCTCCTATGCTTCTCTTTCTGACTTTTCCCTGACTTCCTCTGCTTTTCAGATGAATCTATATAATCCTTTTGGGCCATAAAAGGCTCCCACAACAACAGGTGGTATAGTTCCTTTACTTATCTATCATTACACACCCCAGCTTTAAACCAAGTACATCCAGATGGAGAATCAGAAGTCACTGGTTATTTTTAAACTCCATCTCTCTAGGAAAAGCTTTGGTTTAACTATCAGTAACAGCAATTGTGTGTACTCTAGTGTATGTCAAGACATTGTTATGCTAAATCAAATCTATGGCAAGCTCCTCTCTACCTACACAAAAGTATCACTATGTATTATTATGACACGGTGATGGACCAAATTTGGCAGAAAATCTCATTTAAGGAAGAAAAATGCAAGAAGCTACTCTTGGTAACAAAAAATCCCCAAAACATCACTACCCATGTAAGCATTGCTAGTTTCACAAGAGCACATAGATGTATTCAGAAAAACAAGAGGTCACAGTGATAAAAGTTGTAATGTATCAGAAAACTGCAGGGTTTTTACCTGTGGGTAGATGCTGAGATAATGAATTTGTGCAGTGAATCCTCTGTTTTCTGTTTAGAGTATGAACCCAATACGTGCACAAAATTCTATCCAAACTTTCAATCCTTGATGTTGTATATAGGATATATATATATATAAAAACACAGCTCTACACTACTCAAGATTAGTAGGATGACAACCATTTGAGCTGTAGACAGCAAGAAAATTTCTATGTGATAATTCTCACTAAAAATTTCTGAGCATAAGAATTTTACTCCTTCACTAGACAACTTCAAGAAGTTCCTAAAACAGAAACAGAAGCTGGAATATAGATTCAGAGCTTCTAAAAGATTTTTATGGATTTTTTCCATTCAGTGCAATAAAAGTAAGTTCAGTAATTAAGAAAAATAAAATTTCTGTCACAGATTAAAAAATGAAAAAGAATACTTTTTAAGGCAGATGATCATTGATTTACAATAAACAGTGGAGTTGTAATAACACAAATGCTCTTTGCTCTGTTTACTGGTGAAGTGAGAAATGGAGTAAAGTGGGGAAATTGCTGACAGCAAAGTAGTAGAAATTATAAGAAAAAGCAAATTCCAGAGTCACCGTAGTACTAAAGTAGGAGGCATTACAGTATCAGATGAAACCTAGTCTAAGCAAAAGCCATCTATGAACAGAATTCTCGTATGAATTACTACGTTTTCAACACCTCAGGATAAAACACATGAGAAAAATTACAGTTACTGCAGACAAGCAATAGTGGGAAATTCTTCTCAGTGCATAAAAGAGGTCAGAGGAAGAATATCCAATAACATCCTTTAGAATGTCATTCCTGAACATCTCCAAAGTACACTTTTTATTATCATTTGCAGTTTTATGAAGACATGGAGCTCCATGTCTTTTCTACATCTGCTTTTGTTCTTGTATAACAGTCACGCACTGACAGAAGCTGAGACAACTTAGCACCTTATTCCTCAGGATTTTACAGAATGACTTTGCAGAGCAGATCTTCTGTTTAAAGATTGGTTTGCCCTGGGTTTAAAGTCTGGTTTCAAAACTGCACATAAAAGAGGGCACCAGTTCACATTTCCATTTAAAAGTCTACTGTTCAGCATGGCTTGTGTATTGCCCCACTACTGAAAACTCTCTATATAAATAAATGTGGGAGATGGACATTTTATAAGATTGGAGAATATCATGATACATACCTCACTTGCCACTGACAACTGCCTCATGCTTGGGTCCTCTTTCTGGAAATTGCATATCACTGCATGTCATGAGTGTCAGGTCAAAAAGATTTGAGGTCCGTGAGGAAGCATTTTTATCTGTTCTGGCTTTGCTTTTAGCAATGCTTTGTCCACCACACACTGAAACATACTTAAAATAAAGATGTTACAGAATTATTCATCATCTTTATGGATAACTAAACAATGTTGTGTATGCATGCATTTTCAAGTTTTACCTCCACATCATGTTAAGATTAGTATTTTTGATTTCACAGAAACCTCTTTCATAGTTTAAAGAACAGCAGAAGAAAAATCCAAGGAACATTTAATTATCACTGTCATGGTCCCAGCTCTTGATCTTTTGGTACTGAAAACTGTCCCCCCCAGCCCAGTAGTATACCAAAAGAAGAGTAAATATTACCAGAATAAAATATAAAGAAAGAGGATCAGCTTAAGCTGCTACTGAGGTCAAAACATTCATCAGCTTCTAAAAGTGTAATACCTACAAGTAAGAAAAGGTATAGAAAAATCCTTTGTACAAGGGAACAGCCACATATGAACAACCAGAGCAAAAGGCTGAACTGTGCAGTCACCTTGCTGCTCTGGCAGGGGATGCCAAGGTTGTGTTTTTTGCTGAACAGGAAACTGCTAAGGCACAACCATTGCAATGAGGATATGGCAATAAGTACTTTTAATCCTGTATCCTGTGGATAGCTTTGGGCAATGAAGTCTCTAACATGCTTGGCCTTTTTTATTATTATTTATTTATTTGATTGGGGTTTATTATGTCAGGCTATAATTTTTTGTGTTAAGGGCAGTATCAGGCAATACTGCACCACTATTTCAAGCTCTAGGACAAGGGCAGACTGTAAGACTGTAAAGCCATCTACATTCTGCTTTAATGCAGTGTTGATATTATTGCTAGACAGTTGACACCAGCAGCAGTTTGCTAGACAGTTGACACCAGCAGCAGTTTCATCAAAGCCAAATAATTATACAGTTAGCTTTCCTTCAAAATACATTCCAAAGCTGCTATAACCTGTTAATAACTTTCTGCAATTTGTGGGCCATCTCTGAAAAGTCACACACTAGCCAAAATATGTCTGGTCCCCCTTTAATCCCACTGATAAGTTTCCAAAATTATGTTATAGCTCAATTACATTATTGTTCTGATAATATAACAGGAGATGAGGGTATTAAGTCATTACTCAAGTCTGTAGTTGCACTTCAGTTATAATATGCTTTTTCAGCCTGATGCAAGGGAGAGATGGTGTCAAATCCAACAGGACAAGACGGAAAATTTCCACCCTGTACAACTAGCTGCTTTGGGAGCCACGGCCAGCATGGCCCTGCAAAGACCTGACTCACCACAGATCCAGCCCTGAGCATACTCTTGGGTTCAGGGCTCTGGCACCAGCTGTCTGCCCTCAACCTGTCTGCTGTTCTGCCTCCCTCACCGAGGCAAGGCACCACTTTGGAAGAGACATGTGCAGCCTTGTCTGCTGTGGACACATCTAGATCCCAGTCCTGGGACAGCTGCTGGGACATCACATCCTTTTCCAGTCTTCAGAGAAACAGACTAGATATCCAGCTCTAGTTGCTCTGTATCAACTCAGTGCACCTGTCTGTAAGCAAAAAAAGTGAAAGAACTAGTGGTGGGCTGCATTCCTCTACACGCAGACATCTCCTGATAGGTTCTGCTTCTCTTCCTGATTTTCTTTGCCCCTCTAGCTACTTCCCAAGGCATCCAGGCTGCCATTTTGCTGCAGAAGCTGAGTGCTCTCCTGAAGTCACAAAGTCACAGAATGGGTAAGGTTGGAAGGGGGCCACAGTGAGGCATCTGGTACAACCTGCCTGCTCAGACAGGGTCATCCCAGAGCACATAGCACAGAATTGCATCCAGACAGTCCTTGAATATCTCCAGTGAGGTAGACTCCATGACCTCTCTGCGCAACCTGTTCCAGTGTGCAGTCACCCACAGAGTAAAGTTCTTCATATTCAGGTGGAACTTCTCATGCATCAGTTTGTGCCCGTTGCCTCTTTGTCCTTTTTCTTGGCACCACTGAGAAGAGCGTGGCTTGATCCTCGACACCCTTCCTTCAGATGCTTATGGACATTGATGAGATGCCCTCTGCTGTCTCTTCTCAAGGCTGAACAGGCCCAACTCTCTCAACCTTTCCTTGTAAGAGAGATACTCCAGTCCCTTAATCATCTTTATTGCCCTCCATTGGACTGGCTCCAGGAGCTCCATGTCTCTCTTGTACTGAGGAGCCCAGAACTGGACACAGCACTCCCGATGTGCTCAGCAGGGCTGAGTAGAGCGGCAGGATCACCTCCCTCAACCTTCCTAATGCACTCCAGGATCCATTGGCCTTCTTGGCCACAGGGGCACACTGCTGGCTCAAGGACAGGTTTTTGTCCACCAGGACCCCCAAGTTCTTCTCCACAAAGCTGCTTTCCAGCAGGTCAGCCCCCATAATGTCCTGGTGCATGAGTTTATTCTTCCCCAGGTGCAGGAACCTGCATTTAGCCTTGCTGAATTTTAGACAGCTCTTCTCTGTCCTTCTCTCCATCCTGTCAAACTCCTTCCAAAGGGTTGCACAGCCCTCTGGGGTATCAGCCACTCTAAGCTTTGTGTCATCAGCAAACCCGCTGAGGAGGCATCTGACCCCTTCTCCAAGTTATTCATGAATAAGTTAATACAGAGTCTAGAATCTGTTCCTTGCTGCTCTCCTTCTTTCCTCTTTTCAGTATCTTGAACCTCACTAGTTTGTGGACCCCACAGCCAAAGCTACCATTCTCCAGAGAAATAGTGTATGCCCCATACCCGGAAGTGTTCAAGACCAGCTTGAATGGGGTTTTGAGCAACCTGCTCTAGTGGAAGGTGCCCCTGCCCATGGCAGGGTGGTTGGAACTAGATGATCTTTAAGGTCCCTTCCAATCCAAACCATTCTGTGATTGATTACCACATTCCAAAGCCATGTCTTCCCTGTTAAGGATGAGCAAATCCATCTGCGCATCACTCTGGCTGCTCATTCCAGTGCTTGGAGCAAGAAGTTATTTCTTGATGTCCTCTAGAAATCTCCTTGACTATTCATGTCTTGCCATTCGGAAAGCAAAACAGTGTGGTTTAATAGTGAAGATGGCAGTGTTATGTTAATGGTTGAATTCTATGATCTTCAAGGTCCTTTCCAATCTAAATGATTCTATGATTCTTTCAAAGAAACAATAAATTCAGAGTCCAATTAGGATCAATAAAGATCAGGTAGCAAATTTATAAAATTAACTGTGCCAGTGAGAACGTCATAATTAAATTTCTACTAAGATAATTGTAGTTCAATGACCAGCAGCTCCTGCAGTCCCCCTGCTCCCCTCCCTTGCTCCCTCCATTCTCCATTTCTTCTGTGAAATTTGACAATGCAAGTTTCTGAACACACTCTTTAGAGATTGTTGCATTTCAGGGGTGGGCAAAGTTGACACTGTACAGCTCAGTACATATGCTGTGGAGACTCAGTAAGTTAAAACAAGCACACCAATATGAGTTTTTTCTCTCAGAAGGCACTCTTGTTATCTTTAAACTGCCCTGTGGACAACTGTTCTCTTTCTAAATTCAAAGCTTTCAATATAAGAAGACAAATTCCCATCATCAATTTTTACTGTATATTTTTTTCTAGTAATGTCTGACTTATTTTACAAATAGCCTTTCTGAGGCTCCAGGCAGAAAAGCTCATGAGCTCCTAGCACATCCCAGTTCCAGGGGGCTTCACAGATCATTCATGTCTACACACCTCCTACCTACCAACTGGACATCATCATAGATGCTTTAAAGAAAGGTGCATAAGGTGAAAAAGTTTAATTGTAGCACCTGAAATCCAGGCTTACTGATATTCTGTTGTTCTCCAGTTACTTTCTTTCAACTGCAGGGATTTTTTTATATTATAATTGGTTTGGTCTACAAAAGAGACAAAAGTCCCTTCTTACAACAACATTATTCTGAAAAAATCCACAGAAACTTGTGGGTACATAGCACCACCCCATCTGAAATCTGACTTAGGCACAAAGTCAGGATTTACAAATCTGGTGGTAAAATTTATGGCAGCACTTAAAAATGGCAGAGTTTAATTAAACTGAGAGTTGCTAGGGTGGATTTATTTTCCCCCTTATTATAGTTTCATGGCCAGACTGCTGTGGTAATTGAAGATTCATCTTCTTCTTATGATCTTCTTCATAATTATTTTTCTTTGTTTATTGTTCATACTGAGTTTTGTTTCCATCTTCCATTTCATTTTGGAGATTTTGATCTTACTAACAGCCTGGAGAGTATTGTTTAATTCTTCTACATGTTAGGACCAAAGAAAAGAACTAATTAAAGAGAAAAATTGGGACGTACAAAGAAGGTTGAAATGGGGGGGGGGGGGGGGGGGGGGTGTTGAGATGGAGGAAGCAGCACAACAACAATAATTGCCAATAAACTTACACCTCATCAGCAAACAGAGTTATTGAGGTATTATTCCAAGCAGTATTGACTTACCTGAGTAGCTCTGCCTTTCCTTACTAGGCCTGGAAGTGAGTTCTAACTGTATTTTCATGAGGCCCTCACGCATCTGAATTTCCTGTGTAACTTTAGGTCATATTGTGCCTAACAGGAGTCCTCACATTAAGAGTTGGTTCAAAATCAGGAATTATTTATGTCACATATTCCCTTTTTTGCCTTATTTTTGCTGAAAAATTTCACCCAGTTTTATTGAGTCTTGCAAGACTTAAATCCTTACGTCCTAAGAGGGGAGATCGTGTTGCATCCAGGGAAGAAATAGATTCATTTTTATACCTGTGTGAAACAATTAATTTGAAAACTGGCATAAATTCATGTTTTTTTCTCTGACAATAAAATGGAATTATTTGCTTTGACTACACAGAGGCATAAATTATTGTGTTGGCCATGCACTTAAACTATTGCTCACCTACAGCAGACAGTAGTTCTTGGCCAGTAGTTAACTACTGTATATGTACTAAAGTTACTTATGATTTTTTTTCTGTACCATACCTTTTGCTATTTTTATCAGCTGTGGCAGCTGGTATTTTTTAAGACAGTTTTGATACAACATGGAACCAAAGAGGCACCCATTTAAACATTTAAACCCTTCCTAAACCTTACTGCGATTTTTTCCTATGTATTCACTTAGACTCATCTTAAGAAAAGCCGCAGAACTGTTTAAAGAGCATATAGGCCCCCTTTATGGACTGAAAACCAATACAACATGAATATCTTCTATTTATTACAGAAATTATGAGTTCTGAATTTGAAATAGGCTACAGTTAAAATGTGTCCACCAAGGTATTCTTCCCTAATAACGGTGATAACCAAAATGTTATCCCCAAATTTTGATGATGTTTTAAAACTTTTTTTAAAGTGCAGTCAGACATAAAGTACTAGTCTGTCAGTAATGGAAGAGAAGATCAGAACCTGTCCTACTAAAGATCTTAATACAGCAGAAGAAGGACCAAGTCACTGTTAAATTCTCTCTGCTTTAAGAGGAATTCATAAGCCTAGACACTGATATCCATATGCAATGCTTTCAGGTATCTTCCTGCCTCAGCTGATGTTCCAGCTGTGCATGGGTATCCCATAGATCCTATATCATACCTGCCAGCCATACAGAGGTTTTATCAGCAGGTATAGCTGTCTACTGCAGTTAAGTACTTGAATCACTTCTCTTTTATCTCTTTCACTGCCTGCAAACTGTAAGCTTGTAAAAACATTCCTTGTGGCAGTACTAATCCTGATGCTGCATCATCCATCACAGTCCATTGGCACTGGGACACTCAATATTTTGTCTTAGTGTGAGATTTCCTCTTTTTCCACTTGTATAATGCAGTATTGCCAAAAGGCCACACAGCATTTCAGCAGTGTCCTTGAGGTAAGTGTCTTTGTTCCTCAAATTTATCTATCAAATGGACAAAGATCTCATTGCAAAGTGCTTCAGAAAAAGGCATAATTTAAAAAAATCAAATTGCAGCTTCCATGTCCATGTTCCAACTGCACCCCATGTCCAACAAAAGGAAATCCAGGCACCTGGACTAGACAGCAGCTGTGGCATGTTCCCCCAGGCATCTGGAAAGGGGATTCCTGACTCTAAGGCACACTACAGAGTTCCTCTGCAAGTTACCCAGATGCCACTGCATATAACATTCAAAGTTCCTTTCCTCCCTGAAATTAACCCTGACTCCTGTGTTCTGAAGAAGTAAGATTGGAATTCAGAAAACAAACAGAATTATTCTCCCTAACTATTGGGGTTTCAGGAGACTCTGACAGAAATTATCAGCAAAGACACTTGCTTTGAATTACAAAGAGTATGAGGGAGACAGACTTGTTAAGCTTTCAAAATTGCTTTCATTCCATTTACACCAAAGAAATCACACAGCACTCAACACTTCTAATTTTCAATCACAGCTAGGCAACCTCAATCCCATAGTCTCTTATTAATTTCTCCTTCTCACCATCCCAAGCAGCTGTACTAGTTCACCATTTTTAACATGTTCTCGTCCTGTGTGATCTGGATAACAATGGCCAAACTCAGAACTTCTATTATGAGTATCGCTTAAATTGGATGAAGGGCTTCAAACTGCTTCTATTAACAGAGAACAATTGATCATTTATTAGTGATGTGCTTTCAGCATGAGACACTGCTGCTGTTTTGCATTGAAGAGGCAATTCAGCCTCCTAGACATTTTCATGCCTCTTTTATTTTGGCCTCTTAGACATATTTAACATTGCCCAGAGCCAAAAAGGTCAATACACTGGAGCTGCATTATATCGCAAATAACACACAGATGCAAATCTTATTCCACCCATGTATCCACACAGCCTTTTTCTTTAGTTGGAGCTATTTATGACCACTCCACACACACACTTTCAAAGAGAGTGAAGGGAAAGGGGCACCAAATATTCTTTTTAAATAATAGGGTATATTCAGAAATAGCTATTATAGTAATTAATACTCACTTTTCTTGTAGGTATAGATGGTAACACACATGAAAATCAGGGTATATCAGGTTTTTTTACCAAATTATCTTTCAAGCCATACCTTTGTGGTCGATTTCTTGTATGACTGTGGCTGTAGGCCTGGTTTTCCTTATGGAGAACACAAAATTGTTTACAATTAAAAAGTGGTAGCATTATATTTTACAATATAGCAAACCAAGAAAGGCCAACATTTCCAGGCAGGTGAATATTCATATTCACATCATTTGGCTCCTGAAGCTTCTACTTTTCCTGGGTTTGTGACCATTCTGAATTTCCCCAAAACTTGTATTCATCTTTCAACATTTAAGTTTAGATGACTAAGCTTTGGCAGGTGACATAAGGTAGGTTCATAATATTCAACTGTACATTACATCACAGGCTCTGTTAAACAGACAGCAGAGAAAAAAAGACATTTTTAGGGCTGTGGCCATTTGATCTTTTTCACATATCTACCTTTAGAATGAGATCGGTCATGCCCCAGACATTCATTCTCTTTTCTACTGACTGCAAATGGAGTCTAGTCATTTACTCAGGTACACAGCATAGAGGTCTACATTTGAGGGAATGAATCCCAGCCAAAGAGGCAAAGGGCAAACTTCCACTGACCCATGGAGGGCTAAGTGAGCCAGTGGTGACCAAGCTGGACAGAGAGACAGAGCAAAATTAGTCTGGGATCCAGGAGCAGCAGAGTGCTGCACTCAGGACAGTAAATTCTCCTTTCCAGACAGCTCTGCTTGCAAAGCTACTTTCACAAGGAATGCTCCCTCCAGATGAAAAAAATAACCTCTTATTCCTGTTTGTTGAATATAAACAACAGGATACTATTCAATTTCAAGTGAGGCCCACTAATGCACTATTATAATGACTAATTGCTGTCAGAATTCTTTCAGGCATATATTTGAGTTTCAATTATATTTTACGTGCCTAGAAAAAAAGGATGCTATTCATAATGTAAAAAAAAAAATCAACAGTAAAAAGTAGAGAAATACCTCTTGAACTGCAGAACTGGACTTTAAAAACCTGGTGGAAAGCTTGTATTTCAGTATCTCTGGACAATTAAGGGTAAATAATTGTTTCATTTTTCTAACGAGCTTGACAGGTTGTTAACTTTGCAGCTATAGATCATTGTACCTCACTTCTAAAACAGAAGTCTGCAATACTACATATCACTTTAGTGAAAACACAGGCTAATTTACAAGGCTTCACATTTAAAGGTTTTTGGAAATCAATTTAAAAATTAAAAAATAAAATTCTACCCCCAAAAAAATCCAACTAAAAACTTTCCAGCAATAAAAGGCCTTATAAACAAAGAGTGAAAAGTAACAAATCACCCCTAACAGTGCAATTAAATGAAGTGTTTCAAATAAAACGAGATGACTTAACCTATTGAGAAAGGAACTGCTGTTATCCTTGGATTTAATTTCAAAGGGAAACATTTTGTAACTGGTGACTTCAACAAAAAAGGTTTTGCTGATCTTCTCCCTCTGGCATTTATGAGCTTCATTTCTATCTCCTTTAGGTGCTAATGGGGATAAGAGCAATACTTATTAAGAAAGATTCACTTGAGGATTTTTGTTAGAGATCTTAATTGGATCTTAATTTTTTTCTTTTTTTTTTGTTTAAAAGTACCCAAGATTTGAGATTGAATTTATTAATAACTGGTGAACAAAACCCAGTTCTTTGTACTTGTTCCCTGTAGTTAAATTGTGTCCATTTTCAGAGAATATGTTTTGGATGTGACATCATGTGAAATCAGACTGCATTTACTTTAGGACTGTCTCCAAACTGTAACAAATTCATTGGCAGTTAAAATCCCCTTGGAAGTTAATGGCTCTTGCAGTTATGTTGAGACTTTACTCGGAAAATTAACTTCAGAAACTGTTGAGCTACAGATCCATGTCAGTAGTTTCCAGAACAAGTCCAATCATCTTGCAAACAGCTCTACTTTTATAGCAACTGTCAGTCCTGTAAATTAAGCATTAGAACTCAACCATACAAGTCATGTATTTTGTTCCCAGCACACCACCAAAAAGTAAGGATTGCATGTGCTTGTTTGTCTCCCGAGGAAGGACAAAATCATACTCCTCAAGATCTGACATCACACATCATGGTAGAGCCTGACCCTTCAGATGTCCACAAGGATTAACTACTCCTGTGTGTAATGATTAAATGTCAAGAAGTAATGAGAACTGAGAGAGAATAATGGGATGAACTGCAGAACAGGAAAATGCATTAAACTTCCTGCCCATAGACCACATGCTCAGGTGGGGCTGGCTGGCTTCTTCATTTTGCTGAGTTTCCTCTGCTCTCACAAGAAGCTGGGGGTGACCAAACTTACAGACTTCCGTGGTCTCTTCTGGAAGCTTCAGTCCTTCAGCTATGAAATACCATAACAAAGTGTAACATCTGCTCTGGGAAAAAATCCCCACCTGTCAGGAGGAGTAATTTTACTGCTTTATAGACCTCATGCCCTTGTAATTACCAGAGCTATAGGAAACCAACACCTGCCCTACAACACAAGGTACCCAACATGTCAGTGCTCAACAAAACACTTTGGGCTGGTGACATTGTAAACAAACAAATGCATAGTCCTATAACAGGTTTGTCTCACCCACTTTAGAATTAACCATATATCAGTAATTTGTTCTGCTTCTGTGAGCATCACAAGGGAAGGAATTTAAATATCTTTTATAAAAAAATTAAGCTCATTTAATAACCTGGAAATTATTTAAGAAATTTCACTGTATTGCCACTGTTTCACATGTGTGATTTTCTTTCTTACATGATGAATGCATGAAAGAATAGTTTTCCTAAAAATTGGTAAATCAATTACTTTTATCCACATTTCTGTGCTCTTCTCCATTTCTTTGAAATATGGATGATGAGCCTAGAATGTAATTCAATATGTCCAGTTATGGACCATGTTTTATAACAGGATCCATTCAAACACAGTATGACTTAAAAAAAAATAAATATATCTATATAGGAAATATTGATGTCTTCCTGTTGCTTCTATCTTAATTTCCTGAAATTATAATAGGAAATATGCCACAACAAGTCAAGCATTAGGCACTTTGTGGACTTTCTTCTTCCCTGGGTAATTGCCTTGCTCTGGAACACACAAAGGATTTTGGTTTTATTAAGAAGAGCGGTTAATTTTGCTGGTTGGATCACATATTTGATGACATATTACTTCATGATTTTCTTATTATTTATGTATCCCTTATTGTCCGTCAGTCTCTTCAAGCAAACTGAGTTTAAATAATTTGACATTTTATCTTAATAGAGGAGGGGAAAATGGTTGCCTAATCAGGATTACATAGATACAAATATCTGAGTGAAAAATTTCCAAGCTTCCAAAACAGCTTAGGAGAAGGACAATCAGAGTTTGGACATACTTCTCCTTTTACCAATGTGTCTATAATAAGGCACCTATCAAGACTGCCACCTGAAGGACGCATTTTCGAGCTGGGAATGATATCTGCATTCAGAGAAAGCTCTCAGTCACTGAGTGACAGCAGATATTGCAGTCACTCATCCTTAAAGAAAACATATTTTCTGTTAATACCCTCAAGTGCTCTGCTAACAGGAATTTCCAAAATCTGGATTATAATGGTTTCAACATGCTTTATTGATCTATTTTATTTCTTTATTGGAGTGTAGCTAGAAGCAAGATGATCTCTTTTATATAATGTCCTGACCTTCCCCCTAAGCTTGGCAAAATCTCAGCTCAAAGTATGGATGTCATGTAAAAATAGACTTTGAAAAGGCTTTTGAAAAATCATTCTCCAGCTAAAGGTCACTGAATACTATTTAAATTATCTAAAGGGACTGGGAATTAAGATTATGCACCTTTGGCTGTTTTCCTGCTTCACAGAATGTGAGGACAATTAATAACACAAAGAGCTTCCAGTAATGATGCAAAGTTCTTAGCAGAAATACCCTGCTATTTTCAAGACACCACTACAGAGACTGAACAGTTGTGCTGTTCTGCCTGCACAGGATATCATCTTGTACTTTCATGACTTTGGAAAGCACTACACTCATAATTCCTTCCCTGAAGAAGACAAACATGTTCCTCCTGCTTAACTATCTTGGAATCATAAAATAGCTTGGATTAGAAAGGATCTTTAAAGGTCACCTAGTCCAACTCCTCTACAAAATGAGCTGGGACATCTTCAACTATATAAGGTTGCTCAAAGCCCCATCCAACCTGGACTTGAACGAACTTCCAGGGATGGGTCATCCACAACTTCTTTGAGCAACCTGTGCCAGTGTTTTACTACACTCATCATAAAAATCTCTTCACAGTATCTAATCAAAACTTGCCCTCTCTCAGTTTAAAGCCAGAGGTTTGACGACTCTGGGTCTCACGCTCACATATGTGCCTGTTAGAGAAAGGAGAGGGCAGAAGCTGCAGGAGTCAATACATTATTGTAACATTTCCATGAGGCATGTGCCCAGAGTAACAGATCTGAATGAGAAAAAGGATGGAGCATAAGGAACAACAAAGTTTCAAATGTGATAAGGAAAACATTTAGTTGACAACTTCATTTACTGCCCCTCAGTAACAGTTCTTACAGAGGAAGCTGAAAAAAAATATAAAGCTGAATGTAGGAAAACAGAAATTGGGGAAGACTGCCTCGGAGAAAACGAGTCAGAATCACTGGGCAGTTCAGGACTCGGGAATAGCAATGCCTTCCCTCTTCCCCACTCTTCTTCCAAGGCAGGTCATTATTGTGGATCGTAATCCCTTGGTATACTGTAATTAGACACGCTGGGACGTGCTGTGCAGCAAGGGTTATGTGGAAAAGAGGTTTGAAGGAGTCTGTTAGGAGTCTAGTGCAAGCCTGTCCATGACTGTGGTGCCTTTTCCACCCTAAACTCTATTCAAGCCCCCAGGAGACACCAAATGTTTTGGTAATCTTCATCCATTAATCTGAGGCAGAACAAGAGCAAGACACCCTACTTGGAAGGATAGGAATAAGGAAAGCACTGGAGAGAATAAGAACATACCTGACACCACACCTGACTAACGCAGCATCTAGCACTCTCTTCAGAGAGAGAGATAGAAACAGATTTAATATCTGATCAATGTTATTCACAACTTTTGTACCAAAAATAAATAAATAAATAAATAAATAAATAATTTGGCACAAACCATTGCCAAATCCTACATTAATTGGAGACTTTCCTGAGCTACACATATTAACCTGATCAAATCTTTCTTACTCTATAAGCCACATGATTCAATAAATTTGGGATAATGAATTAATCTAAGTGATAGTTTAAATTAACTGACAGCAAACTATCCCCTATTCATTTAGGAGTTCTGCAAAAGAAAGAAGTGAGCAGACGAAAATATAGAAATGTAACATTTTATTTCAGCGAACTAGAAAGTTCTGGGGGATGTGAACAGATTTTTCCTATCGTGCAAGTGTACTTAGTGCGTAATTTATCTGAATCTAGCCCTGTACTTCTCCTTGGCTCATTCTTGACAAACTAAAACTGAGTGAAGAGATACATCAAGGCTAATATTTTCCTATGCTAAGGTATATATCTGATTTGGCACCTTAGAAGAAGAATAATCTCATAACTTTTAAATATTGGGATATGAATTAGCCATAAGAAAACCATGGTGATTTTGACAGAATAGGAATTTAGAGTATGAGGATGTGTTTCACTGGGACTACTGATATTTACCCACCCCATGCCCCATTCTGGCCATCTACAGCTCTGTTTTTGCAGTACTCAGTGTGGCTGGGACTTGAAAGGAGCTCCACTGCAGATTTTACACTCTAGTAGGAGCTAAGCACCAACAGTACTACCTCTGTGTTTCTCACCAACTAATACATATAAATAAGATGCAATGACTGGAAAACAATTTTTAAAAATATGAAGGGAATGAATGAGAAAAATTTCAGTTTCTGATTAGACCTTTCACAAAATGGCTTGTCCCACTTATCCATATTGACTCTATTTTCTGATATTCTTCCTCATTATTCATTTCTGCTGGGCATGTACTACCACAACGTCCCACAGCAAGGTTCTTTCAGCTTCCCTTCCAAAACAACTAGCTTCTTCAGCATAAAAGACAAGATCAAGCATCAGTCTTTTCTTTTTAATGGATTTCAAATCAGGAGGAAAGGCAGTACTATTTAGCAGTGCTATTTTGTCATCATAAGCAGAAACAGGAGAGGTCTGAGCTACATCTGTATTATCAGGCTTGGCAGAAGCACAGTTCTGCATCTGCACGTGTCCCAAGCCTGTATTTTACTTCCAAAATCTAGCTTCTGTACATCAGACACCTGGATACACCACAGTTGACCCCAGAATACAGTCAAGATGTAATTTAGGTAAAGCAAACTTCTATCTTACTTGAATTTGGGAAGTTGATCAAGAAGAATACAAGCGTAACTGACAAACTTCAGCAGCTTCTTCTTTACCAATAAAGACTTGGCTGTGACTGAAGTTTGTCAGACTTTTCACAATTGGCATTCCTCAGCCTGTAGTCTGCAAGACATTAGGAAATCATTCATAAGTAACAGTTACCATTTTGAATAAAACCACACAGAGACTCTTATGGATAAAAGCCAGCCAACAAACAAATTCAAATTACAGCTAAATTTTTAAAGATACCTATTTTGCATACAGTGTCAAAGACTGACTGTGGATTTTTGTCCATGATAGCTGATCCTTGCATTGAGAACAGCTGGGATACCCTGAAAGAGGGTGAGCAGGTTAACCTTGTAGCATTTGGATGGGCTGCTGCTGCCTGAATGAACACTGTCTTCAAGATGTGAACAGTGAGAACGTTTCCTGAAACAAGAGAGAAAACTGTAGTACCGACACAGTAAGGTGGGGAAGATGTCAGAAAAACTGAAAATGCAGGAGAAGAAGGCAGCTCTTGCAGTTTCAAACTGCAGCCCTCCCTCTCCATGTGCTGAGGGCTGGAGAAAGTATTGCACAGCTCAAGCTTGTCTAGTAGGAAGAGTTTGCTTTTGCAATAAGCAAATATGGCCTGTGGCCATATGTCAAGCAAAGCTAGAACCTTTGATCCTATAAACCTCAACCTCATTGAGAACAACAAGCAGCAACTCTCAGTCTGGGAAGGACATTTTAATGAAGGGCAACCTGTGACCGCAGGGCTCCAGTAAGACATGCAGCAGCAGATGAAAATTAGACAGCTGAAGCTGTTACCACTCCCTGCCTTCCTCCCCACCTGCCTAACAGATGTTGCTGCCCCCAAGGCAGGGATGTCTGATCCACTCATGATCAACTCCTAACTCATCCCACTTTTCAGTCCTGCATTTTAAGGTAACCCAACATCAAAGCCAGTTTACAAAGCTGGGATGGAGAAGACAGATACAGGCAGTTACAGCTTTAGGTGTAAGATGCCAATTCACCTCTGCGTTCCTGCCAAAGCCTGAGCTGCCAACCAAAGGACCAGGATGGCAGCAGTCCATCCTCGATGCAGGCCCCAGCAGAGTGGGGTGGTTTGGCTCTCTGTATCCAAGGTCCAATTCATGTCTTAACTGTAAGTTTCCTCCAGGTTTCAAAAAGGTCAAAGATTTGGGGGAGAATTCACAGGCACAGGATGAGTTAAACCCCACACAGAGACTGAGTCCTTCCTTCAAGCACAAACTCACCCCTAATCATGTGTCCTTTTATGTTATATCAGGTTTTTGGTGGGTTTCTAAGACTAACCAGAAATAATAAATATAATGCTTAGTGATCTACATCCACACATCAACTAGAGTCCCAATAAGCAGCTCCTAGATACTAACAGTTATTTTTGTATAGTATTTCTACTATGAATCCACAGATTATTTACAGTGTTATTAGGCTATTTAAAATAATGACTTCAGTAGGGACTTTTTTTCCCAACTTGTATTTGCCTATGTACACATGAGGTCTTCTTTATGTGTTCAAGAGTTTGGGCAAAGTTTGCGTGGTAATATGCCTTGGAACAAAATGGAAACAAAAGTCAGCAGAAAACATCGCCCTGCTTTCCTCTGTAGACACCAAGGTCAGTGGAGAAGGAAGGGCAGGAGGTGCTGAAGGTGTCAGAGCTGAGATTCCCCTGTAGCCCATGGTGCAGACTGTGGTGAGGCAGCTGTGCCCCTGCAACCCATGGAAGACCATGGGGGTGCAGAGATCCATCTGCAGCCTGTGGAGGAGACCCACGCTGGAGCAGGTGGATGCCTAAAAGAAGGCTGTGAACCTATGGAAAGCCCATGCTGGAGCAGGCAGGGACCTCTGGACTCCTGGAGAGAGAAGCCCACACTACAGTAGGTTTCTTGGTAGGACTTGTGACCCAGTGGGGGATACAAGCTGGAGCAGGCTCTTCCTGAAGGACTGCACTCTGTGGGAAGGGACCCATGCTGGCACAGCTCATGAAGAACTGTAGCCCATGGGAAGGACTCACACTGGAGATGTTAGTGGAGAACTCTCTCCCATGGAAGGGACCCCACACTGGAGTAGGGGAACGGCTCCTCACCCTTAGCAGTGGCAGAAACAACATGTGATAAAGTGACCATAATCCCTCTTCCTTGTCACCCTGTATCTCTTGGGGTGGGAGGAGGAAGCAGAGCCCAGGAAGGAGGTGGGGAGAAGATGCTTTTTAAGATTTATTTTACTTCTAATTATCCTGCTCTGATTTTGATTTGTAATACATTCAATTAATAACCCCAAATTCAGTGTGTTTTGCCCTTGATGGTAATCTGTTTATGATCTCTCCCAATCCTTATCTCAACTCGTGAACCTTTTGTTTTATTATCTCTTCTCTGTCTGGTTGTGGATGGTGGTGGTAGAGCAGCTTTGGTGGGTGCCTTTCACAATGGTAGCTCTTGGAACACCACACTGAATTAGACTGATCACTGCCTTGTGAAACCTTTCAATACCTGAAATAGGTTTACATAGGAAAAAAATCATAACAACTTCGTTTCTGTCCCGCCTGAAAACTGCCTGGGCTTTTAAGTGGGCAGGCTGGTACCAGTTGCCCAAAATTTCTAATCCCAGGTCCTAGGAGGTGGCAAGAGCCATGGACTCTTCCCCAGTCACTGACCAGAACTAAAACTCTGGTCTTGGTGGCTGTAAAGCCTCTCAGGACCCACCTGCCTCAGTACAAACCTTGTACTGAACTACAGAGCATATTGGAACACAGACATGCTTGCAGTTGTATATGAGCAGTACAGGAACTATAGCCTACCGATTCATTTCTACAGCTGCATGCTTAGCAGGAAAAGACCTGACTACAATTTGACTTCACTCACAAAATAATATCATTTACACATAAAATTACAAGAGTTACTTTACACTTTGTTCTTCCACCAGAACAACTGGAAAAAAGTTTTGTAGCTATCCCAGCTACGTGTCCCTGCTGAGCTCTAAAACGAATATTATGAAGGCAATATACTGTTCCTTAGTTATATCTGAGTCAAACAAGCAATCCTAGAAAAAACAGCCTTCCTTCCCACACACCACCCCCAACTCCACCATCCCCCTGCAAAAAAAAAGGAGGTAAATGTTTCTAGGGAGGAAAAAAACAAACACAAGAAGGATATGGGAACTGATACACAAAGAGCAAAAACCTGAGCACAGTGAACTCAGAATATGGTCCTTAAAGAGTTCCTGTTCTGTTTGCATGTGGACCCAATACTAAGGACAAAATTATTTATAACATATAATAAAAGCACAACTTTAGGTCCTTATAAAAAGTTAATGATATTGATCTTAGGTACTTTATACAAGACAATATCTGTTACTTTCCTAAACATTTACTGGATTGCAGCTAAATTTATTTTTTCATGTAAAATGAAAGTATGTCTGGCCCAATGTACTTTTATTTTATTTTTTTATACCGTATTAAATCAGTTCAGAGACAACGACAACAGAGTAGTAAATATTTAAGATTACATCTTCCTTCCTACAACATTATTCTTTTCCTTCTCCATCAGATCTACTGTCAAATAACTCAGTTCCTACTTTTATTCTCACTTTTCAAACATTCTCAGCATCTCAGTTACACTAAGATCATCAGATTTCATTGGAAAGATGAGCAGACATCAAAAGTCTGAGAAAGCAGTTACTGGAGTCAACAAGAAACACTGTCTTAAACATTAAGCTCCAAATATTTATTGCCACTTCCAGCAATCACATGCCAGAGCTTTCAATAATAGTCATTACAATGAAGTGTTTATTGGAAAACGGCAACAGTAAATGAGTGAAAATATGTCCAGAAATATTTAACATTCATAACCTTTCTCCTATCTAGTGATTGCTGGAAGAGCAAAACAAGCATTTCTCTCCCTTTCTCCACCTAAGAAAAAGACCCACAAAGTGACTTCAAACAAAGCTCAGGGGAAGCATTAGGAAAGGAACATCATCCAGCAAAGCTCAGATAATCCTGCTATTATTATTCTGATCTGGAATTCCCTGCAGGTTGACAGCTACCTTTCAAGAAACACTGGTGAACATGAGATAGTCATATGCTTCCTACAGGAAAAAAAAAAAGCAAACCTCAATCAACCAGCTATGCTTAAATACAATAGCACAAGAAAATTCCTGGCTATCATCCACCATCATTTCTCCAGAGAAAGCTTTTGTGTTGGCAGTTCTCTGATCCCTTCTTGGATCAAGCAGGCATTTGTGCTGGTGAGTTGACTGGTTATGGGCTTCTGCTCCTGCTTTGTATCTCCTATCTCACGGACTTGCCTCATTTGAAATTCTGATGCAAGCACCACAGCACTATGCCAAAGCTCTATGTTTCAGTGATCTGCCTTTAGCCATAATTATAGGCTCACCTTTGTGCTCTCCACTTTCAAGGGCAGCAGTTGCTATAAATTGCCACAGGCAGAAAAAGAGAAATAAATCACAAAACAACAGGAGAATTCTTGAAGGGGCACCAAACAAGCTACAAGTTTGTCCAGTGACATTTTCCTCCTGGATAACCCAGACCAGGAGGTAAAACCAATGGCTGGCTAACAAGACAGCATACAGGGAAAAGGTTTCCATTAAGAATGCAACAGAAGAGCACTGTGTGGACAAGTAATGTAGGAAAAACATGAAGATGAGCAGCAGGACACTGGGGTCATGCAAGAAATGACTAGATGCTCGTCAAAGAAGCGACTTTCTGAAAAGGATGCAATTTTGTTAGCTAAATGTCCTTCCAAGTGTTCAGTAACTTCTGCTCCCTCAGTATTTCCTTCAGAGGTAGAAAATACAGATCTTCTAATGCTCTTACTTTCTTATTAACATAAGTCAGTGCTCTGATGATCTTGCCAGGGGACTTTCCTCAAGGGCCCCTGACTTGCACAATCAAAAGAGACAACTTGAGAAAAAGCGAAAGAAAAAAGGAAGGGAAATATCTGAACCGTGTTGCTCAGGCAGATCTGGAGCAGAGAATTCCCTGTCTGTGGCAGTAACAGTAAAAGCAGTGGTAGGTCAGCAGATGATGCCACCCATCCCATGCAGTAATCCTAAACAGTTTTTATCCAGTCTGATTCAGTCTTTGGTCTGCCAGATAAATACCAATATTACCAAAAGGATTCATGAAGGATTTCTGACACAAGCTCATGTCCACTATAAAGTCAGCTTCAAAGGTAGCTGAGAAAAGACTATATCCCATCATTGTCAGACCTATGAAAAACTGAGCCCAGTACAGAACATATACAATTTCATTCTCAGAAGCAATATTGGCACATAACTTTGCATCTAGTTTTGATATCACCTGCATGTCTCAGTTTCCTTTCTATGGCACAGAAGCCATGGTAGCGGAAATCCAAAAGCTCCAAAAGCAAGCACCTCAGGCTGAAAGAAAAAAATGTACTCTCCTCCAGACACCGCTGCACTTCAAATGCATTGTGGCAGAGACTTGGAAGCTTACCATTTGAATGGTGTGGATTCCTGATTTCTAAAGCAAATTGAATTAGCAGCGTTCTGACCAAGAAAATGTCTTCCTGCAAGACACATGTAATTTTTAGGTTCTAGAAATGCATAATGCCAGGTTACTAGCAAACTGCAAACCTGTTCTGTTTTCTTAAAACTAAGTATTTTCTGACTTACTCTTAGTGCTGTAAACCAGGAGTAACTTCAGTGAATTTCCATTAGTTACAGCCATCTAAAGTAGAGATGTGATGATAAGTTGCCTGTTTAGTAATCTTGATTGCTCAACAACTCCATCTCTTACCATGGCAAAACAGAAAGCACTTTCAGACTGTCCTTCCCCTGTCTTTTGCCCGCTTAACAAAAATATACTTGCAAAGAGGCTTCAATCACTGTCTCCAAGTACAACAAAAAGTTATTTCAGAACTGCTCTTGATGAGGTAGGTAAGAAAAGCAGCCTCAGCAAGATATCCTTCCCTATGAGCTCTGTACAACCAAGGGAGATAACAAAAGTTTGTTTCCTAATGTTCTTTCTGATTCTGATGCCAGTCTTGTGCTTTCAGTTGATCTTCATTGCAGGCTACTAAAATAAAGACTTAATGGATCTATAAGTGAAGCTTACTAAAAATAGCTGAGTGTTAACTACTTCATCACGAGCTATCCTATATGCTCTGTTAGGTCAGAAGCCTATCCTGGCTCTAAGTGATAACAAATTGATGATAACTGAAGAACAAAGCCAAAGCAAGTTTCTTCACTGCAGTGTGTCTGAGGTATAAGCATGAAAGCTGAAGAGAGGAATTCAACACAGCTTTTTTTAAAAAAAATAAATATATTAGAAATAACTATAGTTATTTTAAGGATATAACCACTTCAAAAGTAATAAAAAATTAACATGACTATGTCAACATGCACAAATAAGTAGATTGTGTTGCTGTTATATCTGCAATATTCCCTAGTCAATATGCAGAAGCAGCTTTCCTGCATTTTGTATTATTTCCTTCTTCTCCAAAATGTCAAGAATTTTCCACAGAAGCACGAGGACTGTACTAAAGAGACCAATGAGATTTACACTCATGCTGATTCATTTCTAGAAAAATTAAGCCGTATCCCAAGACCTTTGGAATCTCTTAACAGTCTATATGCCTCACTGGTTTTATGCATAGACTTAAAACCACTGTATGTTACGCCACAAAACCAAAATTATCTGGACTAAGCATTCTCAACTCATGATGTTCCCACTGCATTCCCTCTTCCAGCAGTGCAATATTGGAGGAGAAAAGATGGAGAGAGAGATGGCGCCAGCCAAGGAGCTAGACAACATCGATGCATCACCCTTCGAGAACAAGGAATAGTTTTGCATAAGCTGAGCCTCTTTCTAACCATCTGGATATTTAATCTCTGTATCAGAGACATACTAATGAGAATAAACAAGGGTACAAAGACAATGAGCTTTCCTACACTTGGCATGTATGAGCTCCAACTACCTTGGGGTTAGAAATCCAAAGCAATGAGGAAGCCAAGCTGTGTGCAAGTAAAAGTGGTTTTTCTGTGACTTAAAGAGAGAATAGCACAGAGAGAGTTAGGCAACAGAGCAACCAAGGGTCTGCAAACTTGACAATTCAATTTTGGACTGCCATGTTCTTTTGATACTTTATTTAATGAAAAAGTGAATTCAAGCTAGTGCTAAAGCACACTGTGCCTTGAATGCTTTGCTACACTGTCAGATTTTATGCACACAATCTGAGTAATGACTGACAGAAATCAAAGTTTATCTGAGCATAAACAAGGAAATGATACTGTGCCAATTTGTGTAGTGATTCTAATGGGGCCAGTTGTCTATTTTCTCTTCCCATACAAGATGATACCCTTAAAAAGGCAAGAAAATGAGATGCAGAGGACAAGCCAGTGAATGAATACTAATGCACCTACCTTTAAACCAACTAATGCAAACAAAGAGCATGACAGGGACAAAGGAGTCCTGCACTCCTTCATGAGCACACATCTGTGCAAGTCAATATGAGCAGCTATTCTGTAGGGACCAGAGAATAGTGGAGGTAACTGGGGAAGGGTTTCATTCACATGACAGCAGCCCTGAGGGCACTTCAGGAAAGAGAAGAGCAAGCCAGGAACAGCCTCAGCTACCACTCCAACACACATCTCGATAAATATTAAGCCTCCATCTGGACTAAAGTAAAACACTGTCATAGAATCATAGAATGGTTTGGGTTGGAAAGGGATCTTGAAGACCATCTAGTTCCAACCCCCCTACTGTGGGCCGGAACAGCTTCAACCAGACCTGGTTGCTCAGAACCCCATCCAACCTGGCCTTGAACATCTCCAGAGATGGGGCATCCACAGCTTCTCTTGGCAACATGTTCCAGTGCCTCACCACCCTCTGAATTTTTCCTAACATCTAATCTAAACCTACTCTCTTTCAATTTGAACCCATTCCCCCTTGGCATGTCACTACACACTCCTGTAAATAGTCTCACCCCATCTTTCCTGTAAGTTCCCTTCAGGTACTGGAAAGCAGCAATTAGGTCACCCCAAAGCCCTCTCTTTTCCAGACTGAACAAACCCACTTCTCTCAGCCTTTCCTCATAGGAGAGGTGCTCCATCCCTCTCATCATATTGGTTGCCAACTCCGGACTCACTCCAACAGGTTCATGTCACTCCTGTACTGGGGACCCCAGAGCTGGATGCAGCACCCCAGATGGGGTCTCACCAGAGTGGAGTAGAGGGGCAGAATCCCCTTCCTCAGCCTGCTGACCACATTGCTTTGGATGCAGCCTGGGATACACTTGGCTTTCTGGGCTGCAAGTGCACACTGCTGGTTCACGTCCACCCTCTCATCCACCAGCACCCCCAAGTCCTTCTTGGCAGCACCAGCCTCTCTAAACCTTCCAGCAGTTCAAGCAGAATCTGATGGTGCCTGGACAATCTGCACTGCCAGTGGTGCTGCACATCTGCCAGCACCACCCTCCTTCATTGTTTCCTCTCCTCTGTCCACCAACACCAAATTGAAGATAAAGCAATAGAGATGATGAGAAGAGAAGGCTTAGAGGTGGCCTCATCGCTCTCTACAACTACTGGAAAGGAGGTTGTAGCCAGGTGGGGGTTGGTCTCTTCTCCCAGGTAACCAGCAACAGGACAAGAGGGCACAGCTTAAGCTCTGCCAGGGGAAATTTGGGTTGGATACTAGGAAGAAATTCTTTACAGAGAGAGTGATCAATCAGGCATTAGAATGGCCTGCCCAGAGAGGTGGTGGATTCACCATCCCTGGAGGTTTTTAAGCTGAGACTGGATGTGGCACTTAGTGCCATGATCTAGTAATTAAAGTGGTGTTGGATGAAGGGTTGGACTTTATGACCTCAGAGGTCTTTTCCAACCAAATTGATTCCATGATTCTATGAACTGAAGTGACAAAGAGGATGTCACTGTGAATAAACAAACATTTATTATAGAAGGAGTTACCACCTCCGCTTTGTCAAAGGGGAGAAGATACTACTCATTTTGCAGTCATGCAGGGACAAACAGGCACTGAAGAAAATCCAGATACCCTCCCTCCCAGTCCACTTCTCCCCTCTCATGCATTCCTGCCCAAGTTTTACACAGTGGTATTAGAAATACAAAAACCAGAAGAGACCATAGTTGTCCCCAGGGCTGTTTTACACATTAGCCAGCCCTGAATCAGCCAAGATTCCTGCAAACCTCTCACATCTTGAATTTTCTTTGAAAAGGAAATAAAGAAACTTTGCATAACTGACTGATCAAAGAGGTATACTGAGTTATTGCTAATATGACACCTCTGTTTGTTAAGGTGACCTTCAAATAAAACAAGGGCTCACAACAGTGATCAGAACAGCACGCAATTATTAAAACAGTATCAAATTATTCAGCACCTAAATGCACCTGTTTAATATCTGAAAGATTATCTTGATTAATAACACACAAACAATGGGAGGATCACAGTAGCTGTCTTGCAAGCACAGGAGCTTTCTGTTCCCATAATCCACTAACCAGGAAAAGCATCTGACCTGCACAGCAGACAGAGAAGATTAAATTGTTAGCTGTCAAAGGCAAGATAAAAGGGAGAAGTCATTTCTGTGCCTCCAGCTGCACAGGTTGAGTTCAGTTCCAGAACACAGACAGTCTTGCCAGTTCCTGGCGTTATAAATTCATTAGTCCACCTTTAACCCTCCTGAAACAATCCCCTTCCTCAAATGCCTTTTAAAAACATCTTTTTCTCATGATGGATCCCTTTGACTTGCGTAGTCTAGGCACTGGGGAGGAATTAAGCTCGTATTTTCAAGCTTTTCCATGCAGAAGAGCAGAGCTAAGAGATCTAAAGCACATTCTTCTCTTTTTCTAATAAAAAAATGAGTGTCTTCCCTCCAGAAGTCAGGACTTCCAGAAAGCTGCAAAGGTTTCTGCTGAAATATTGGCACTAGTCAACAGCTCAGGAAATTCTCTGATGTGGTGGAGCTACTTCTGACACAAGATGTCACTATGAATGACATTTACACTAAGCATTAATTAGGTTATAGTGTTTTAAAGTCTTTATATGAATCCATGTTTAAAACATGAAAAATTGGTTACATATGACAGGGGAGGAAAAAAAAAAGTGGAGAACTGAGTTACATCTTTAAGGGAGTCTTCCATAAGCCAGCGAGAACCAGCCACAACAGGTTTTAGTACCATCCAGATGCTTCTAAAAGCACTATAAACTATTTGGCTCATTGAAGGCACAAAAGTAAATCTCTGTGGCCTGAAGTATAAGCTTCATAAATACAAAACACCCCGTGGTTAATATTTCCTTTTGGATTAGCTGAGGAAGTTTCAGCACTGAGACAGTACTTCAGCAGAGTTGTCTGATTTACCTTTTATTTACAAAAAAAAAAAAGTTTCTGATTAGCCTTAATTCAAACTAAAAAGTACAGAAAATCCTTGCCCATTTGCACTCCCCTAGAAAATTCCAGCCATCCCAACTTAGTTCCCTGTTTTATGGCTGTAGATCATATCTGTAGGGTGCCCTGAACTTCAGAACATCTCTGAACCTGTACTTTGTAGCTGAGGAACGCCAAAATAATGTAGAAAAACTGGCCAACACATAAAAATTGAACTTGTAAGATTTTATCTTTTATGCCATTTCTTGTATACATTAATGTGTTTGCACATGTGCACAGAATCAGCACTTCATTGAGAAACAGCACAATCCAAGGTAGTTGTGTTCCATTTCAAATTAAATTCTCAGGGAAACTGTTGCTTTACCTTTGTGTTTAGATTATCCAAAGCCAGTGTTACAAAATCACTCCTCCTCTACTCTGCACTCCTGTATTAGTGAAAGAAAGCAGTTTGCTAAATATGCACAGACAACACCCTTAAAAAATGTCAATTACTATACAGCAGTGCATCATTCCTCTGACAAGAAGGATATACCTATATCTGGTATGCCATTTGCTCCTAGACTTTAGAGTTAACAGATAGAAATAGGGCACAGGTCAGAAGGAATTAAAAACAAATCAGAGGAATCACAGACTTGTATCAGAGAAGTTCCAGATACCATAAAAATATACACAGAGAAGATAAAACAAAGCAAAAAAGATCAGAATAACCAGATGGAGAGCTCCTAGCCTTGTCAGCTGTCATACGGTATTATATTTACAATATGTCCAGATTTTAGAGGGCCAAACTCCCTCCAAAGCTTAATCCAGTTTGTTTCACCTGTTCTTCAGCAGGAAAGATGTCTTTCCTCCGTCAATCCATTTGTTATTTGTCTCCATTTTTCAATCCAAAATTATCTATGCATGTCACTGAAATTCCATATCCTTATTTTTAAATGAAGGATGTGTGCTATAATTTTTAAGATCTGTACTAAACTGTATCCTATAAAATTATCTCACGGAACTAGATATCTAACCAGCAAACTAAAAGATATCTTAAATGGCCTCTCTAAAATGCACTTCAAACTCAGAAGGGTGTATAGTTCATAAAAACTGTGAGCAGTTACGAAACTATTATGCAAATGTGTTTGCAGAGTGGGGATTTTAAACTATAAAGAAAGAGAGCAGTGATTGTATTCTCCTAGAGATTTGTTAAAAAAACCCCAACACATAATTAGATAATATTGAGTAACTGCATATTATTCTAAGCTATTCAGAATCCAGATTTCTTAGGGAATACAGAAAACTTCACATTTCTTTTAATCACCACTACAGATTCTACTTTCTAATAATTTGCCACGAAGAAATGAAAAGTAATTAAAGACAATCTTTAGTACTGGGAGAGAAGAAAAGAAAATTTAACAAAAGGTAAGCATTCTGAATGAGCATTGAAAAGAGAAGAACAAACTTTTCTTCTATTTTAATTTCATTAGAAAGTTTTCTGCCTTTTCCTTAAAAAGAAAAACCCAAAAAAAAACAAAAAACCCAACAACTTTGAAAAATTATTATTCTAATTATAATTGAAAGCCACCCAAAACCACAATGTATTGTTTAGTGAACTGCATTTCAGGTAGTGACAGTTTAGCTGGGGATTTTTCATATTTTTCATAATATTAACCCTCCTAAAATTAACAGCAGAATACCTTTTTCTGCTTTGCATAGAGTGAAATGTTAGTTCCAGACCAGTCTTTACTGTGATCTCATTATAATTCCTGAAAGGAGAACATAGAACCCTTTTCTTTCTGCTGAAGGTGCTCCTCCCTGTCCTAGGACATCCATCTCCCATTGCTGTTACTGCTCTTTCCTATTGGAATGTTTTTCACACAGGTGGTAGGTGTATTGACACACAGAGGTCTGGAAGCATTTTGACATGTAGGACAGGTGTTTCTTATACCTTTCCTTCCTCATAATGAAAGATCTGTAATAAGAATTGTCTCATACTATGAATTATGTGATCTAGAAAGCCAAAAACTTTGACAGTAAGTTTGGGATTGTGTGACAACCCACTGTGAATCACTCTTTGAAAGAAAATGTTTATTTTAAAAGGCTATTCATGAGGCTGTCCAGCTTCCTGTTTCAGTCTCATGAAATTCCCATTTCAATTTCATGCTCCAGTCTATTCCTGCTCACTGCAACACATTTCCCCAATTCCTCCCTCCTGAAATGGGAGGATGTATAAACCCAATCTTAGCTTATTAAATCTTCCAGCTATTTTATCTTTACCGAGACTTGACTCTATTTTCAACCATTCAAAACACATTTTTCCTAATGAAGACCCAGCCCTGTGGGAAATGAGGCCCAAATTTGCCCATTGCAGCTGTCATTCACTCAGGTACTCAGCACACACCATCACCTGAGACAGGTCCAGGTCATGAAGGAACAGCACAGATCAGCCCACGATGCCAATTAGTGTTCACATTCCAGCTGACTCAGCTTCAGGGACGAGACACAATCCAAATTTTTTGTGTACCAGCAATTTTCTGCTTTCTTGTGCCTATCCTCTAGCTATTATCATGCTTGACTATTAAGACCTTTTTTCTTCCTCAACTCCAAATATAACTACTGCTTCCTCAGGCTCCTGCCTTTTCTTACTTTTTGTCTTACAGGCTAATGATCTGTCAACTAATATTAAATTATTTGCTCTCCTAATTGCCTATTTTCAAATAATAGATTGTGGAGGAAGGTGGTTGCCTTAGCACTTTCCCTGTATGTTTCAAAAGAAGAAAGAATTGATACATTATAAATGAAAGGCTCAAACCCCAAGACAGCTATAAGACCTACTTATTACTCACACATATATTTCATCTAGAATATTAAAATGTTTTACAAAATTTTCTGCAGTATTTATTTTTCCATTCCCTTCCAGTATCAGTTACTTTCATTCTGAAGCCTATGAGTTTTCCTCCTTTTCAGATCAAACATTCAAAGCATCCTGAAAATTTAATAGCCCCATAATTCTGTATTTAAAAATATAGAGAAAAGAAATATGATTAAGTCCACTGATGTTTTTTCCACCTTGTAAGAATTCTTCCTGTATGCCAATAAAACAAAATGAAAGCCAAACCACAGACAGCTGACCAGGTTACCATTTTGAGATCAGTTCAGCTGAACATCACAGGGGCTACACAGATAATAAACTTAAGAACAAAAGCTTTCCAAAGTTAAAGAGACTAAACTGATGAGGCTCTCCCTGTAGAGCAGGAAAAATGCAGAAAGCCAAGGTGCCAGTGGGATGCAGGCACAGGGATGCACATATACAGGAAACAAGGTCCCCTACCTGTCTCCTCCAAATCCCATAATTGTTTTTCTTGGATGGATTTCTGTTCATGTTTTCTTCAACCCTTCCTGGACTCTACAATGAATCAATTACACCAGTGGAGCACTCTGGTTACCCTGCACTTCTGAACAGACTGAAGGTGGAAAAGGACATGGAAAAACACCGGCTAAAGACCTGTTGGCAACTCAATAGAGACACTTTGGAAGAAGCCAAATAAAACTCATCTCTTTCAAACCTTTTAGGTTCACAAAGCAAATTTGCTTCAACACCCCACTGAGAGCTTCATCCTCATTTCACCAGTGTGCTGCAGTCCAGCAAAAAAAAAAAAAAAAAAAAGAATGTGGGGGTTTGGAGAATAGAAAAATTAAACTTTATACTGTCACTGAGCACTTGCAGAGGCAACAGAAAAACAGTAGAACATCAGCTATAGAAAATTTGTAGCATTAAAACCATTCACAGCACTATTCTTTTTGCTAACCTTTATCTCTGAACTTCAGTGTTTTAACAAGTGAGCTTTCTCCACAGAAGAAAATTCAAGATTGCATGGCACTGAGTTTAACCCAGCAGTATCAAATATGTATGATTTCCTCAAGAAGCTAATCAACATTTTGTGAAAACGTTATAAGTAGAGAAAGATAGTTTTACCAAAATTATCTTCCTGATAAAAAATAAAAGTAATTTTAAAGCCTAATATGACAGATGGTTTAATGCAGAACATCATGTAGATTTCATCCATTTGTTTTAATTATTATACTTTAAAAATCTCAGTAAAGCTTTCAATCATTCTCCAAGTTTTTAGTGATGTATGGCATTAAACACATAAACATATTAGGTATAGCACATTCATCTCTGCCTAGTGCTTGTTTATCAAGACAGGCAGAAAAATAAAGCACAAAACAACCAGTAAGATCTTAAGCCAATGTAGGCAACCTGAATCCTTTAATGACAAAAAAACCAAAACAAAACACAAACAAACAAACAAAAAAAAACCCAAACCAAAACAAAAAAAACCCCAAACTTTTCACATTCGAAAAATAGAGAACTTTAAATAGATAATTTTATATTTCCTTTTGGATGACAGTTAATTGCTAACAGAAATATCTGCATCTGTCAACAATTAACAGTAAGTGAATATAACGTCCCAGAAACTCAATTACAAGATGTTTCATCTCTAACCTAATGATCCAATCAAAAGATGATAGAGAAATACTTTCATTACTTGTACCAGTCATTTGGTCTTTTAATCCGTAAGTGTGGCAGATGATAAGTGAATATTCATTTTTATACGCTTGCATTGCCAGTAGCATTTAGCATTTCCTTAATCAAGGAAGGTGCCCTGTGATCATACTTCATGATCGGTCTGAATCATGAACTGATGGCTCTTCTATAGTACCTACTGTTGGTGAAAAATAAGCCCTTTTTTAGGCAACATTTTGCTCACATTCTTAGACCCCCATTTTCTGAGTGAGTAACAATAAAACCAGATAGACCCTGACATTAATATTTAAAACATTGCCTATTCAACTGAGAAAGGCACCTCCCATTCTCTTGGAATCTCCAAATTTGCTGTAGTTACTGGGAGGACACAAAATCAGAGGTGCCAATGGAATAACGTGTTCCCTGTCCATCTCCTCAAGCTCCCTTAATTTAGGTGGGGATTTTTTATAGATTCCTTCCCTCCACACAAGCATTCCAGTCTGTATTCTGCACAGTTTTTGTGGATCTCCCTTTTAGAGCACATGTCTTTTTAAGAAGGAAAGAGCTTGAAGATACAGTTCTTACAAACAGAGGCAGGTACTGCAGCACAGAGGCAATGGATAATAATGATTTTAAAAATTGATTCCAGTCCAGCCTCAGTGAATGAGTTAGAATTTCATTAGGAATTAAGTGACTCCAGTATGAATTTGAGTTTGGGCAGAGTATCAGGTAATCATGAAAATCAGGAGGCCACCATGCTCTGCCCTTATATTTCTGTGACAGTTTTTCAAGTCACATCATTTTCAAGTCACATCATTGTGACTGTGAGCCAAAGCCAGATGTAATCCTGTTTTTACTGCCATGGAGAATAATAAGAGAGAGACCATTAGTCTTTAATTTAAGGTTTACGACACAGAAAATTTTAATGGGAGTTAAATTAACTATTGACATTTATCACAATAATTTGTTCCATAGCCTCTGACCTGCAAGACAATAGCAGGATAATAAGGCTTCAGGACATGACTGAGCTGGGAGAAGAAACAGCCAGTTATCAGATGCAACAAAGCAGCCTGTCAAATGTGAGGCTCCCTGTTTTACAGGCACAGAAAATCCAGTGGTGACTGTTTTATCTTTGAGATATATTCACACACAAGCACTCTAAAAGACTTTCATACTCATTCATTTCACAAGTATATGCAAAATGAGGTCCTGAAAAGTCTTTTTAAAGGAAGAAAGCTAAATTGCCACTGACCATTACAGCATACAAAACAGCCAGAATGATATCCTCCGGAAAAAAATGATTAAGAACTTTCAAGATGATTTACAGATGTAAGCTTAAATTCAAAAACACTGTACCGTATGAAGGAATTATGTTTTAAACATATAATAGGCAGGGTAATATAAAGGAGATCTGAGATGAGACAGTCATTTTGACTTAATGGTTTATTCCAATTATATTGTGAAAAACTGAAATATTGTGACTTGACTTTCAGAATAATTTTTAACACTAGGTATTAATAACACATTGCAGGCAGGCAGGTCTATATTCATCCAATGTAATTTCACTGTGTTTTGCATCATGGGTAGGTAATTGTAAATGTATATTTTAAAACATTAATAAAAAGATAGTACCGCAGCATATGACTGCTAAAAGCTTCCATTCTGGAATTTTGTAATTAAAATGCTGGTATCATGTCAACATGACAGAGCTTGTGCAGCCCAGGAGCAAAAATACACTAATAAATATTCTCCTTCTAGCACACAATCCCTGAGTCTTTGCATTCCTGCAGGAAGCCTCATCTAGTAGCAGGAATCAACACTGGACTGTATATCCGGATCCTTGCCCAAAACTGTTCTGAAGCTGTGACTGTAAACTGGCTTTAACATCACAGGGCAGGATAACTCTGGCATGTCAAGCCAAGCATTAGCCAACTTTTCCACAGGAATATTATCCTAAAGAATAGAAGCAGAAGAGGCAGATTTTAGCACCAAATCCTGTGTTTAGGCACCAAGCAGTATTTATTTAAATATGGGGTTTTTTCATAATTATACAATCTTGAAGAGAGAGTGGGATGATGAAGCCAAACACACAGGCCTTATTAGATCAGAGTCTCCTGAATTTAAGAGAAAGCTTGCCTCTTTAAAACTCAAGGCTCGGATGCTTCTTCCTACACCCAGAAGTCGATCGCTATTTTTCCCTTGAAGCCTGATTAATTGCTCATATAATGTAACTTTTTTCTTGGCTTATATAACTGAACTCCTTTTCATGTGTATCTCATCATTTTTATTACCCAAACCAAGCTACTGGCAACAGCATCATCCTGCCTTGGTAATTTCTATAGATTAAATAAATGTTGCATGAAGATGTTTTTCTCTTTATCTGTTTTAAATTTGTTGCCTTTTAATTTCAATATCCCTTTGTTCTTTTGTTATGCGAAAGAGCAAAAGCTAAGCATGTGATTGATCTTCTCCATACCAGTTCATTTTTCATACACTGCCAATGTCTTTTACTGCATCCTCTTTCCTTAACTAGGTCAGGCAAGCCCTAGAAATCTCTCTCTCTTTGGTAGCCCCTCAGCCTCTAATAATTTCCACTGCCTTTGGCATCACTTCTGTTTCTGCTGGGTCCTGCTACTGTAATGTGACTGGAATTGACTGTAGCATTCAAAGTTAGAAGAAAGATCTGTTTAGATAATGGCAGTTAAATATTTCCAGTGTTGCTTTGTGCCATTGTCTAATATATCCCACTGCTTCTCTTGCTCTCATTGCTACTGCAAACCCTGTCCCCACTCGTACTGAGATAAGCCCAGCTGCCTCATACCCCTATTGCACGTTTCAGGAAGTCAACATGTTTTAGTGAATTCAGTCAAGAGATGAAAACTGCACAAAACCACTCCAGTTCTGTTACTACACCTCGTATTCCACCCTCAGGGAGCTCACAGCTCTGGTCCCTGGGCGTCACCAAAGAATGGCAATTACTTCACCCTGGATGCACTGGAAACCCAGACCCTGGCAAGGCAAGTACTTCTACACACACGTGTTCCCAAAAATTAGGTTACACTTGTCTTCTGATGCCTGCTAGGGTGATGGTCATATTTATTTCTGTTCCACAATTCCGATGCTTTGGTTAATTTGCATCACTTCCTAAGGTATTGGTCATGTCTCTTATATGGGTGCCCATTTCTCTTATATACAGATTACTTTTTTCACACTAGGAAAAAATGTTACCAATGATTACAGCTTCTCTGGCAAAAGCTATTTCTCGCTCTCAAGAGCCTGTCTGCTTTGGGGGTATGAAAAAAGGGTTGTTTACCTAGTGAAGGAGCAGCTTATATCAGTAGTTTTCAACACAGAGTTAATTTTAAAAAATCCAATAATTTCACAGTATTTTTTTTTTAGTCTCTGTTAAAGGTATTATGACATAGTGTTTACATTTAGCACACGAAAGTTTAAGGCATAGCCTAAAAGATCAGGAAGGCCTGTCTAGCAATGAGTCCAACACTGAACTTGAGGGTGGAAATGGTGTCAGCAGTAGCAGCTTCCTCCCAGCCTGACCGCTGGTTTCACAGATGGTCTTGTCTGGTCCATGTGAACCCGAAGTTCCTTGACACTGGCCAGTTTTCAAAATGCCAGAGGATTTTCTGAGCAATATTGCAATAAAACTGTTGCATACAAATATATATTTTTTAAATTTTAAAACCTTTCTTTTTGTTTAAATTCCTCTCCTCAGGAGGGTGCTTGGGAGGGGAGGTTACACTGAGATTTTTGAAACACCTTATCCACTGCTTTTCAGACAGACCATCATACATCTCAGAGATTCCACAGCTGGAGATGATCAGATGTTCATCTGAGGACAGATCATTTGCAAAAGCAGGAACAATGTGCCAAGTAAGGATCACACTGGGCTCTATTGCACTTCATTCTCAGAGACCAAGCTACATAACAAATGGAACTAAATAAATAAATAAGGGAAGTGCAAGTTGTTGACCTCATTCCACTGTTAGTGCTCATTGCCCTTACCCATATCTAGTTCTGTAAAGTATTTCAGATGTTTCAGTGTGAAATTCTTTTGAAATATCATGGACTGGATTAGATTGGTAATATGCCATCAAAGGTAAGAGGTAGCCACTTAAAGGGAAAAAAAATAAAATTAGACACGTGCCTAGAAGCTGCATGAGGACTAAGGGGCAGTAAACAGCAGGGCAACATCTAAACCCCTCCGTCAAGATGAGATGAAAATTACTTACTGTGCCAAAACCCCTTTTCTTCTCTCCTACATCCTCACTTTGCTCAGGTTTCAGGGACACGAAATCAAGACACCCAGATTAGAAACAAGCAGTGGTACTCCCTGGTGGGACTAACTATGTGCATGGTCAGGAAAGAGATTGCAGAGCACACCAGGGATCCACCATTTGGTGTTTTCCTCTCCTCCTTTAAATTACCTGCAGTTTTATTTTAGCCTGAGGTACCTGGAGGGTACAGTTAGGGATGTGTCTATGACTCCAGCAGCAAAAGTATGAATGATCCCAGTAGAACCAGCTTGGTGAGCAGGGACAACGGAAAAGAAGAACCTAAGAAAAAGCAGGAAGGTATGTACAGGGTCATTTTCTTTATAGAAAAAGAAGCACGTTGAAAAGCAGCATTTGGGGCCTTTGTCAAAAATTATGGAAGAATGAAATTAAATTACTAATAAAGGAGCTGGTAGAATTCTTCATCTATTTTTGATTGGTTTGTAAACTTTTGTTGCTTTTATGCAGAACTCTTCCAGTATCTGTTCTGGAAATACCATCAGATTATTTTTTTATCAATTTTGTTTTAAAATATTTTTAGAGATGCTTTTTGAACACATAGACTACTTTTTTCCTTTTGAAAAAAGAAAAAAAATAAAGCATATTGACCAGCTAGGAATGAAACAGAAGTGGTCCTGTGGTTCTCTACCTGCTGACAGTTGGTTGCTTTTTTTCATAAATATTCATAATCCACTGAAGTTCTCTTTGTAGATCTAAGAGAAGGATTTGGGGGTTTGTGTATGAAAAAAATAATTTGGATACTATAGAGAATAAAAGAGGCCTATCAGAGCGCTGTCTATGGCAGCTGTCATCTTCATTTTTGTTTCTGGAAAAGTAAAAAAGACCTTTGCCTTTTGTGGAAATAAACAGACCATTCAGAAACAAACAGGCATCAAAGTGGTGAAACTTGGCTTTCTGGGGGAGGTTCACAGCGACACAGCCAGGTATGTATAGAAGTTTCCTTAAAATCATATGAGCACAGTAAAATGGTGTTGATGAGCTGAACCAATTAGTTCGGGTTCAGCAATGAGCATGCACATGCCTGGTGCATTGATGAGGTAGTCACTTCCTAGAAAAAGTGTTCAGGGGAGAAGCTAAACTGGGATGATTTACCAGGCAGTTTAACTGTTTCTACCAGTGCCACTATGGAAGATTCATCATTGGTTTTGGTGGGAAATGATTTGTGTCAATGCTTGCTTTTAATCAGCACAACCTGCAATCACAAGCATTTTGGACCAAACTCTAAGCATGAGCAAACAAAACTGTAAACTAGAAGATGGGAAGGACAGCTCCAACTCAAGCACAGGCAACAACAACCAGGCAGGACATTTGTTTGAACAAAAAGCTTGCAGTAATTTGGAAGAAGGATTTCATGTTGACTGTCAGGAAGGTAGTCTCTATACACCAGCCTCTGGGAATACTCTCCAAATTGCTCTATTCACCAGCAAGAAGAGAAAGTCCACAGCCTGTCACTGGAGTGGTTTCTGTGTGAAAGATGCTGGGCAGAATGACCAGAAACAAGAAGTCAAGATATAGAGATCAACAAGAAAGCAAAAGCAGGAGAGGAGCTCAGGGACCCAGAAGAGACAGAGTCTGATCTTGAATGCCAGAAAATGTACATCCTAAAGAGATAATATGATAATATATTTCTTAAAACAACCTTATGGAAAAGGTAACCTTATTTGCTGAATGACAGAGTGAAAATGCAAAGTCTTTGGTCCTCTACTTTTGCAAGCCCAAATCAGTCAATTTTATAGCCCAAAGAGAATAGAAACACTAATGATGCAGTAATCACTTCTGCACAAACACCCCCACAACAAAATGGATAAATCTATATTGTTTGTTTGAACTAATAGAAATGAAGAGTATCTTATAATGTCTCCCTGCCATGCAATCAATAACTGTGCTCTATTTTGGTTTTTCTGAACTGGCAGGAGACCATTACTGTGTGACAACATTACTCCATTTACATTTCACCTCTTTAGAAACACTTGGTTGACCAGATTTTACTTGTAAATATTGTTTGAAGATGAAAAAGAGAAAAACAAAATCCCAATAACCATCATCATTAAAGCCATCCAACCTGAGCAGAACATACTTTTTAAGAAAGACTTATATTAGTGAAGAAGAATATGACAGGGGAGAAAAACCTTTTGCAGAGTTAAAGCATGCTTGCTGCTAAACAGCCTCTTTGTATCATTAGGATTTGCAAAGTGGCAAAATGCAATCCAATTAAGTGAGTTAGGTTCATGTGATTAACATCAGACTGGCAGTATTGCTCTCATAGTTCATCAGTAGCTTTACTAATTAGGACATCACTAAGCAGAGACATCTGACCTTGCCTCAGCCAGTTCACATCATTGTTTACCCTTCTGAACCCTCATTGCTTGCTTCTTTGCTTGCTTTCCTTTCTGTGGGCACTTTCCTGTGATATTTTGTTCCATTTGAAAGTATTTGTAGTAATCATCAACATCAAATCATTAGTGCCTCTCTGCTCACTAACTGAAGAACGAAAAGAAAAGATGAAAGAGCTTTCAACACAGTTTTCTGTTCAGGCTTTAAATTCCCCACAATATCAAAATCAGTGCAGGATGTGTAGGAAAGCAGCCAGGAAGCAATTATAAGTTTCAAGCAGCAAAAAATGGAAATTATCTTTGCTCGCCAAATAGTAACCACAAGTGAAAGTGGTGTCAAGTGGAAACAGTGTCACAAATGTTGCTCAGAAAAAAATAGAAATAAGATTTTCTAGATACTGTCTTGTCCATTATAGCTTGGTGTTTAAGTGCCCTTAAAATGACAGCTCACAGAATAAAAGAGTTTGGCAAATACACACAACTTTGTGATGGTGATGAAGCAGCAACTGATAAGCATAATATAGAAGCTCTAAGTATCAAGAGAAAATATTATAAATTTAAATTTTCTCCAAAGCAATTCAACAAATCAAACAGAATTACTTCATAATACGCAGAATTTATAACTCACAGAGCACAAAGAATTCATATTTGAATCACTTTTTCCATTTGACATCAGAATTCTTCTCCATATACCTCCTAGGAATGACTGCTATGCTACAGAAATAAAAATGCTGAACAAAAATTAACTGTAGATCTCTGAGGATAAACCCCAGCAGCCTAATGCCATTTACAACTGAATCATACATATGATATTAAAAACACATTAATAAATGTGTTAGAGACAGCAAGACAAACAATGAATTAAGCAAATTAGCGGGAAAATGAAACTACTAAATACAAAAGAAAGCTAATTACAGGATTAGAAAGAATTAAGTGACAGAGCCTGTGGTGACAAGGAACTTTACTTGATAGTCCTTGAGATCCCTTTTTGTATTGCATTTCTAATCTTTCTAGGAAAGCAAATTTCACTGCTGCATAGATCTCTCAGCAGTCTGTTTAGTTTCTCATCAAGCTGTTTTACAGATGATGCAAATCACTTTCAAAAGAAAGTACAAGCAGTACACCAAGCTCTCCACTGCTTTCCTTCCTCTGATTTAACCTATTGTTTTCTCTACTCCTTGATCTATGTCACTTTAGCTACTAAAAACTCAAACGCTAAGGATGCTAACTAAGGCTTTCGTGGACCTTGTAGCTTAGTTCCCAACTAACTCAATGTCAGTGAGTTAGTCTTCACTCGTTTCCTACATCAAGGCATATTTTCAGATACCATGCCTGTGCCTGAGAATACAGCTGCAGTAGCAAAGCTTGTCAGAAAGCCTCCATGTAGATCTCTGCAGGAAAAACAGATTAAAGAAAAAAAAATTCCATTCCCTCTGTTCTCCAATAATATCAGAAAAGCACAGCAAAGGCTAATTCTAGTTAAGACTAGAATTCCAGTGCAGTAAGCTGTACTTCATTCACATTTCAGTGATAAAGAAACCATTTAATCTAAAATGCTTCATTTTCACTCATCAATTTCTCTAATAAATAAGTCAGAAAAAATCACTGTGCTTTTCAGACACTTGACTATGCATTTTGAGAGTATTCAACAGCTTGATTTCCAGTAGGGGAAATGTTTTATTAAACCCACAAACACAAATGTAGCCCTGCAAAATGTGTCTTGGGATGATGTTGAAAAGAAAATTACATTTATGCTGGAGATAGAATCACAGAATGATTTGGGTTGGAAGAGTCTTCAAAGATGATCTAGTTCCAAGCTCCTTGTCATGGGCAGGAACATCTTCCATAAGACCATGTTGGTCAATGATCCATCTAACCTGGCCTTGTCCAGGGATGGATGAACAGACAGGCAGAGGTAGCATGATAAACAAAACCACTTACTCTTCAGAGTGGGGATTTTTAAAATGTGCTCAGTGCTGTATATACCAGTTCACACTTACTGTCCTGAATGCAGGCAGATGATACTGTTTGGGTGAGTGAACTGATCCAAAGCTTCCCTTTCCAGGGGGACCCAAGCACAGGTATTCCAGGGCAACTGTTTTACTGTGCACTAAGGTATAAAGAAAAGCCTTTTGGCCATCTCTGCAGAAGCTATAGTTTGACTCCTTCCTTTGACAAAAAATTGTAAAATACCCAATTGCTCCAAACCTCCCATAAATCTGTTTGAACAGGGTTCCAGAGAAAGAGGGCATGGCCAGGAAAACAAAACAAACCCCAAAAACAACAACAAAAACCTGAGTAACCCTGACCACGTGCAGTTTCCTCTCATGGGTGACACTACTAAATAAGGATCTGCATGTGAAAATGTCCCTTTCACTTGGATATTAACTTCACAGAGAAATAATTCTTGGACTCCACATCTTGAGACAACCAAGAAAACCTCATATTTTTCTTGTCATATTGAAGTTTTCTGCCCACAAATGCTGCTCATATCTATAGATCTTGTGGGAAGTGAGTGAATGTGCCTTTATTGCATTATTAGAAAATACTCATTTCAAGGTGTGCTAAAAGTCAAGTGGTTCATATGGATTACAAGATACAATTTATTGTATTCCTCAAATTCAGAGAACCTACCAAAAACAAAAATAAATCTTACCTTAATGAAAATTCAGCTCACTGAAAACATTGTAAGAGGAGATGATGCATAAAATAAATCTTTGCCCTTATATAGTGACACTATGCAAATTTAATCTATTCTACTTTACAGTATGTGCAAATGACACACTTAAGATTTATCTTAAGGCACTTTCTGTGTTATTATGGAATACATATTCCTTTGTAATTTATGGTACACCAGCTAATAGTTACAGGGTAATCATTAAGATTTTTGGATGGACATTTGTTTTAACATTTTCCCAATGAAAATAATAAAAAGATCAATTTCATAACAAATGTTTAGTAGCAGATATCGTCAATATTTTGCAAGTTAAAAATACTCTTCCTCAGAGAAATATGATTCTGTACTGTTCAGAATGAGATACAAACACCAGTGTGTACAATTCAAAATTGTTTCATATCACACAAAAATAATAATTCTTTCTAGTTTGGCCCAAATGGATGCAAAAATCTTTACCCTTTTGTAGAGCTTGCCTCTTCAAAAAGTCTAAAATATTAGCAGCAAAAAGGAGCCAAAAATGTCAAATTTTCTCTCCTGCCTACCTTCCCCTTTCTTTGACCATTTCTGATGAAATCTCAAAAAAAAAAAAAAAGTCAAAACTCACCTAAAATGGTTTTGTAATGAAGCCCGTGAGGGAATACATTCACATTCTCCACTCTGTAAGAAGTATTTCACACAACATTCATAATCAGTTTAACATATGTTTGGCTTGTATTTATCTTTCTGGAAGAAATCACAATTTGCCCATTTTTCTTTTTTCTTTTTATTTTTTTTGTTATTTTCAATTTCCATTCCACAAGACCAAATAATGATTATTAAGGAGATTAGATAAGATGATCATCATGGTCTCTTTTGGTCCTAAATTCTGTCCCAGCTATGAATAAAACATTCCTATCTTCAATCGTGGTTTGAAAGGACATTTCAATATGAGATAAAACAGTCTGGTTAAGAATTTCAACTGAAACCCAAACCTAGTCTCCTCTCTCTACCTATCTAATACATTCCTGATTCCTTCACAAAGAAAAACCCACCCTCCCAAAACCAAACAAACAAAATCCCCCAAAATAACAAAAAAAAACACTCCACACCCAAGAAGGCATGCAGGAGGACACTGTATCATCACTATGCAAGTCTGTCCTCACAACTTCTCCATCTTACCGACATTGTCCATTCACTTCCAGAGTTTTGGCCCTTGTGAAAAGCAAGTACAGTAAAGGTGTTCAGAGGGGGAGGCCCTTTTGGTGACAGTATTCGTTTAAATATAAAATAAATGTCTTTGTCTGGAGACCACACTGGGCACTCTCTTTGAAGCGTTTTTGTTTGCTAAGTAGCGAACACCCTTTTGTGGGTAAATCTCTTTTGTACACACTTTGTTCTTAATATTATTGTGGTTATTACAATTGTTAGTAAATTGTTATTTCAACTTATAACTTCTCCTAGTGTTTCCTCTGTTATTGGAAGGGGGTGAGGGAAAGGGAGCAGCTTGAGTGGGTTTATTTTTTTTCAGTTGGGTTTTAAACCAGCACAGCTTGTTTAATAAGTGCCCTTCTTGTTTCTCTGCTTCTCCAAAAAAGGGACTATTCATAGTACATAGAAAATCTGACATGTATGTACACTACACACTAACAAAAAGAAAGTCCTACATTATGAAAAAGGCTGAGGCACCTGAAATTGAACATCAAAACCAGAACAGCAAAACTGCAAATTTTCAACATCACAAGTCATCTGGTGGCTCCCTGTGAGCATATAAACTCCCACTACTGCTTTGAATTCACCTCCTCTGCACATTGCCCTAATGTCCATATCTCAGCACACTCAGCCTGTCAATGCCAAGGCCCCTTGGAGTAGGGGAATTTCACACTGTGTTTGTACAACACCTAGAGGAATGCCTTCCTAATCCTTATTAGAGGTGCTGCTGAGCAAATAAAAGTGATATATAGGGAGAATTACAAGAAGGCTTAGGGTGGAAGTGACCTTAAAAATCATCTAGTTCCAACCTCCCCCCCCACTGGCAGGGATGCCACTCACTAGATCTGGTTGTTCAGGGCCCCATCCAACCTGGCCTTGAACAATTCCAGGGACTGGGCATAACAGGTATCTCCCACTAGAGATATATACTATATAGAGAGAGAGAGAGATATACTATATATATTTTATTACAGATACCTCCCAATATCTTTCTACGTATCCCTATTTATACATATCTTGAACATGTATTTTAATATATATATAAAAATCATTAAAGTTAAGGTCCCTGCATTTAAGCAAACATAATATAAAGTCCATTTTGTCCTTTATTCTTCCACTTGAACAATAATACAACATAAGAGAGTGTAATGTCATGGATTAGTGAACTGAATCCCTGAATTGTGCCAGAGGTAGAACACATCTGTTATTAATAGTAGCAATCTGGCTTTTAGAACACCTTTCATAAAGAAGAAATCTAAATTCTAGTCAGCTTTAAACCAATAAGAGCAGCTATGCCCAGTATGTCGGACTCACTCTGTTCACAGTTGAAATATGAGACAGCAAAGGCACTTGCAGAGCAAAACAACCTCGTACAACCAGAGCATTCTTTACCCAACTGGGATATCATACATAGTACTGTCCAAGGAGTAAGAGCAAATAATTCTTTTGCCTCGGAACAATTTTTTGCAATAGCAGAGTTAGATTTAATAAAGCGGGGTTTGCTTACAATGCACTCGAAAAGGCATGAACAGCTAATGCAGTGACCCAAAATAAATGCCAACTCTGTCATCATGAGCTGGTGTTAGGCCTTCAGTCAGCACCAATGTTTTTCTAAAAGGTAGGTTTGCTCTCCACACAAAAATTCAGGATCCACCTCAAGGGGAAGAATGGTGATGATACCTTGTTCTGAAAGGGTTTAGATGAATGATCAGTTTTGGAAAACATGCATGCTACAGATCCCTGTCCTATGCCTGTGAGAGCAACAAAATCTCAAAGCAGTTCAGCAGGAAAGGAAGCTCTATAGCTACCTCTATTACAGACACAACCTGGTACTAGGCTTATGCAGCGACTCTCAGGAGGGTGTCTCGGACAATATGACAGGGGATTCTTTTCCACTCTTGCTTGCTCTTATCCCTCTAACAGAATTACATCTGTAACAGTTTTCCCAAGTCACATATGCAGAAAGCTCCTTCTACTTTCCCAACCTTATCACAGTAAGACTTCGGGCCAAGAAGTAAGTTGTAGCCCATCTCCAGCATAACAAATCTCTCCCACCTTTAGTAATTCCTTCAGCTGTTAACCCCACTGCTCAGGTGAATTATTCCCACAGTACAGCCACAGCTCCTTTGGCTGTGTACTGAAATAGCCAAGGCTATCATGGTTGGGTAGGTGCTGATGTGTTTAATCTGCCTAACAGATGAAACTGAACACATCAAATATCTTCAAGGAGAGAGGTCTTAGGTACGAGCTGCCAAAAAGCAATAGGAATAAAGGCTTTTTAAAGATATGCACAGATTGCAGCCAGCTGGGGAATCAGAGTGCAGTTGTAAATTGTGCGACCTACAGGGATCCAGCCCACACGGGCAGAGGCTGGAGCTGCACACAGTTCTTTCAGGCTCACAGTTCTGCAGTATCTGATCTGTAATGGAGACCATCTTAACCAAATCACTCTCCATTCCCCATCTTTGTGAATATCTGCCCATCATATTAAAAGTGTTCATACATATTTTTTTCATACCATTTCCATTTCCTGAGTTCTCTTTAGCACACAGAGTGATGACCTTACCCAAAACAGAAGAAAAGTAATGCAAAGAAGAGTTCAAAAGCAGGCATGTGAACTACAGGTTTGGCTGGGGGAACTCAAGGCAATGTGAATTACCATTCTGAAATTTTCCCTCATTCCAATGATGACCAGAGAGCATCTTCAGCAATCGCATCAGCATAATCCTAGCCTTGCAAAGACTGAGCTCAACCACTCGAAAAGTACCATAAGGATTTCCAAGTGCATTTATCACTTATGTTAAGTCATCAGGGATACAATACTAATCCCCAGAAAATAATAAACTCAGCTGTCCTGTCAAATTTTTATTTAGGCAGCCAGCAGTACTGTGCCATAAGATCTTAACGGGATTTGAAACTGTCCTCTCAGCAGGCTGCCATAAACATTTTGCTTCACTTTGAGAAAGCTGACTAGCATAGTTTATAATAGGTAAGTCAAACCAGTCCATTCAAGGACATTTTGTCTGCGGACTGGATGCCAGAGAGAAGTATATGCTCTGGAACTGGAGCTTTGCCAATTTGAACACTATCAAAAAAACCCAAAAACCCTTCCACTCACCACTTTACCTTCTTCTTTCAAGTGTTGATTTAGTACTTTCAGTCTTTTGATCAGTGTTGCAAAACATACACTAAAAACTGAGTAGTAGCAAATGCAGTAAAGGGACAGAGGCCTTGGAAGTATTAGGCAAATACCTTTCCATGCAAAACACGTTCTTCCACAGAGATTAAGGGATGTGGTCTGAAGGCAAATGCACAACACATCTGTCTGTTTGCTATGTCTCAGAGTAGCACCAGCAGTCCAGCTCAAAAAAAAGAGTAAAATAAAAACATCAGCTAGTTCTACAGAAAAAGATCAAATGGTGGGGGTAGATACAATGTCTTTCACAAACAACAGAAAAGATTTACACCCATCTTCAACTTTTCAAGCTCTCTAGCTTCTGAGAACAAGCACTAAAATGACAAATATTTTGCTGCTTAAATACTTGGTAACTTAAAAATCAAAGCAATTGGAATTGCTTTTTCCTAATTAGCAAGAAGAAAAATATAAGTTCTTGTAAGGCAATATTAGCATCCTGATATATATATAACAAAATGAAAATCACACTTGTTTCCAGAAATTAGAACAGTTGAAAATTATAAACTAAACTTTAAAATTACAGCATAGGAGAGAGAGACTGTCATGCACTGAAGATCCCTTGAGAAAGTTTTAACAACAACAAACATCTTCCTGTGTGATATTCCAGTAACCTGATTTTCACAGCTTGTCACTGAGCAAGCTTCAGTCTCCAAGCACATTCAGTGCAGAACTGGAATTTTCCTTGGAGAAGGGTAGACCACTGTCCTCTGGGTGCTGAGGGACACGGTGCCTTTGCACAACACGGTGCTGACATCCCTAAATCACTTTGAGTTGGCTTCTAAGCAAGGACCCACATGACTTGTGGGAAATAATCAGTCAAGCATGAGCTCATTAGTGAGGGTGGCAATGTGCCAAAATGGCCAATATCATCTTAAACATAAGAATTTGGGAATACTAAGACTAGATTAAAGAGAAATAATGGTATAGTTGCATGAGGAATGATTATTATGGGCTTGGTATGCATGTTGGTAACATCAGTTTGCAGAGCCACTTTACAGACTAAAGATGGATAAAAATTTTATCCTCTCGTAATTAAAGCAAACCTGAACTTTCTTCCTCTATCAGTATTAAAAGTTCCAGCTTTTATTGCTTCACATGAATTTAACTTTGTTTCTCTAAGAGTGAAGTGACAGATGTTTTTTAGAAAAAGAACATGATTTATAAGGTAGGAAACGCCTTGTTTGTTTAAAAAACAAACAAACAAACAAAACAGAACAACAAGTTTTAACAGGGATACCTTTCAGTAGACCAGGTTGCTCAGAGGCTCAACCTGTCATTGAACACTTTCAGGGATGGGGTGGAAGGATGGGAAGGCAATAAAGGGAGTAAATGGGAACAGTAAAGGGAGTGAGTGAAAGGTCCCATATCAAAAACTCTAACTTCTGCCCTTCCCAGGCCACTGACTTTATGTGACACCTGCATGCATGAGCATTTAACTTTTTAGCATCCTGTGATGGAATTTACTATCATTAATGGGATCATCTCTCATCTCATATATTTCATTCAGTGCTCAGTCATTGAGACTGGTTTATGACTTGTTTAGGGGGGTTTTTTTAGCATGAAAAAAATGGAACATATTAGTGGTGGTAGAACTGAAAATCACTTAAATTAGTGTTTTATTTTTAAGTTAAACATTATATTGCTTTATATTGCTCATACCCTTCAGTTTGGTACCCAATTTAAAGACCCATTAAGGCTTTTCTGCATTTTTTTCCATTTATTTTGAGGAAGATAAAGAAGTATTGAAGCTTACAGCAAGCTTGTAGTACTCAACATCTCTACAACTGTACCTCTTTAAGTAACTTTCCCCCCTTGAAGTCTGCTCTTTAAAGTCAGAAAAGCCATAGAGCCTATTAGAATATAAAGCAGGGAATAAAATGAATAGAGTAACTGCCAGCTAAAGTATTCCAGGAATTGAATAAGACGAAAATGTTTCCTTCTGAATTCCTTTCAAATTAATTCTGTGCAGCAGAAAGAATTCAAAATAGTATCATTTGTTGAAGATTCTGCTATCTGTCATCTAACAAGTTTATAAATTTTTATAAATTTGCTAGTTAAAAGGAACGTGTGGTTTATATTTGATATTGGCAGAGTTCCAGTTACTATTAACCAGGCAATCCATTGGCACTTGGAGGAAAAAAACAAAGAGAAGAAAAAAAAAAAAAAAACCAGCACAAAATAAACACCTGGAAAAAAATTATGCCCAGGTTTGCATTGTTCAAAAGAAGATTTAACTAGAATTTATATGCACAAGTATAATCTGACCTGTTTTTCCTAGTGCAATATAGTATTTGTATAACATACAATGTAAGTAACACTTGCAATAGCTACTAAATCCTCCCCCTACATTTCAGCCTCTACACAGGAAAAAGTTTAAGATGTGCAGGTCTAAAAATGCACTAGAAGATCAAAAAAACAACTTTCAAAAACTTGTGTCATCAAAAGAGTTAATCCACCATTTGAAGATTCACCTTTGCACAAGAACAGCAGGATATGCTTATGGCAAGTTCCTTCTCCTTCAGCTTTTCTTCTCCTTCCAAACCATACCCATGACTGTGAACCACCACATGCTCTGTAAGGTCCTCATGATTCCACACTGTCACTGTGCAAGCACGTGAACTACCAAAATTGTTTGTACATATTTCAGGCAGAACCCTGAGTTATTACACCACACTAAGGAGAACGTAGACCAAGAAAGCAGAAACAATTTGGCAAGAGGAAGAAGTGGGAAGGTCACGAACATTTCCTCTCTCCGCCCTCCATTGCATATTAAGACTGCATCAGTCCCTACGCTATACATGAAAATATTACATCCTCTTCCAAACTGATTTTGCCATGTTATTTTACTATATCTGGTCTGAGAAGAGAAATTTATTTATTATATTCTGCAAGATATATATTCTGTGGTAAACAACCATTGTCTTCAAGATTATAAAAATATTTCAAATATTTGCATGTGTAGAAGGAGTCTTAGTAAAAGGTAGCTAAACTTCCAGGGAAAACACTTAAAAGTGTCTGTGTACCACCAACCATGACTATCAAAGCTGTTAGTTTCAATAATCATCTGCCTATTCATTTACATGAAAAGGTGTGGGGGTGTCTGTGCGTGTGGGGGTATCTGTTCATAATTCTTCAAAAAAGTTATAGTGCTAATAGCCTAGAAAAACTATGTTTTCTTCCATCATTAATTCTGACTGTCAGTGGGGAAAGTTTCCAATATTCTTCCCCTTCAAAATACTGTAATTACAACAGATCTTAAATGTTTCTGGATTTTTAAGGCAAGCAAATCCATCTCAGCATTTCCTTTTCTCCTATTGAATAATAGTTTGGGGAACATGCAGCACTTTCTTATGTGATTCCAGGAATAAAACAATGGAAATAAGTGACTGTTATTCACTGTGGACAAGCTGTGTTTCTTGAAAGTGGTACAGAGCTAAGAGTTGGAAGCTCATTACAGAAGCCAGTGGTGCTCTCAAGTGATGGATCTCAAGGTCACATTTGGCCCTGTGCCTCAGAAGGCTAAGCAAGAAAGGCTGAAAAGGTTACCTTAGAATTATATAATTAAGTGATAACATCATTGCCCCTGTGCTTTGCAAAGTGGAAGCACAATTCACTTGTGATGAACACTTTGTTCTCCAGCCTCATAACTCAGCCAGTGAACATTCAATTATTCTATCATAAAACAAATGGACAACAATATTATTGTTGTTAGAATTCCTAGACCAAAACAAATAAAAGGTAAACTTGCTAAGTGAAAACAACTAATTAGCCCCCAACACACATGAAAATGGTAACAGGTGAGAAGATGAATTAAGTCATTTCAGTCAAGGACCTTGGAAACAGATGGTGATTTATACATTGATACACTCTTGTGTAAATTACAGAAAATAATAAAAATCATCAGTTTTCAAAGATTTTTTGACCTTTCCTCCAATAGAAATTGGGCCACTTGGAAGACACTGCTCCCACACCATCTCTGCATCCCTAGGAGCATCTCATTTAACCAGGTCTGAGCAAAACCACAGAAGTGTGGCTATATTGCCTCAACTTTGCCCTTCTAAACAAAATACAACATATCCTGACCCAGCTTACACAGGGTCAGAACAACAAGATTTTAATTGGGACATAGGGGAAAGGCAAACCTCCTTCAAGAGTGCATTATCTGATCTTTGTCCCTTGTCTTCCCAAGGTTCTCCTTTTGTAAGGAGGTCATGTATGCTTCCCATACATATATAGGATGTCACTTCACTGTTTCTAGATATTTATCGGTCAGTCTGGTGATACTGAAATTCTCAATGTACGAAATATAAAATGCTTCACAAATCAGCAATAGTGATGGTACCACCAGCCCAGCAGTCTTGTCTCAGCATCCCAAGTTGTGTGATATGCATCAAGTCTGTGTGTCCTGAGAGGAGGGATTTCATTTTGGTTGTCTCCTATGAGAGTGAATCAAAAGGATGGATAGTCGAGTGCCACAGCATGGTTCAGCTGAAACAATTAGATCTTTCCAAGTCTCACTCTCAGTCCCTGCTTGTAGGATTGGTTTATCTGGGGAGTAAGAGTTGAAGGAGAGCAACACAGAAAGTCCCAGTCCCGCTCCAAAGAACATGCTGAATATTATTGCTAGAACTTTTGTACTCTGGTTGTACTACTTAGTAGTACCATAGCTGGCTTTCTGTATCAGTATCATGAAAAAAGAATCCCAAACTCCTAGAAGAGCCAATCTCATCTTTGTGAGTTCAACATGTGGGCCATCCTGTTATCCCAGATCCAAAGTGATTCCCAGATCCAAAATGATACCCAGATACTGAATATCCAAAAAACCCTGGGCATTACGTACGGGCTTTCCAGCACAATTCTGATCTCATCAGAACTGAGACGGTCTCAGCAAAACCAAAGTAAATGTCTAGCAAAAATCTCATCATGTTCCAAATGTTCAAAACAAAGACTAAATTTAGAGTCTTAATGGTTAGTGATGTTAGAGTAAAATCTGATATATTTGTAGAATTGTATAAGAGGTTATGCAGCACAATCTGACAATGAAAAGTAGCTAGTGGCTCTTTATAGCAGTGTTTGTTCTAGAATTTCTTTCAGTGGATAACTATTTGGGTGAGAAAATCCTACCAAGATGAGACCACTACAGCTTTCAAAAATATTTCCTACTGTTAGTTTCGACATTTGGCATTTGTTGTAAAGTTTGAATGCAAAGCAGTAACACAGAGAGGGGAAAAATAAAACACCCCACGCTTCTGTCTGTAACATTACCCTGATTTTGTGGTACAATATAAACATCACATTAACTTTACATTCTTGTAGAAGGCAGAGACCTAAAAATAGCTAATGCCTCCATGTGTTTTACAAACCAGGAAATATTTATATGAAAGATGGGCTGTGAAAGAAGATGAAATAAAAGCACATTAGAAAAAAGTCTCTGTGCAATTTTTTAATTTTGATAGCTGGAAATGCAAGAATTGCTGTATGAACCTCATGAGCACATGTAGAAAAGCATACCAAGCCCATAAGCTCAGCTCTTTATGGGATTATATTTTAAAATTATTTACCCTTATGATTGATAAAGGTCACAGTATACCCATTTCTAACAATTCAACCCTCAGTCTGTGAAGCTTTGTCTCCATAACACAAGTTTTTATCACCAGAGATTTATAAGTAGACAATTTCAGACCAAGACAGAAAAGCTGCATATTTTTTGTCACAGTTATATTACCTCCTTAAAAGCCCCAGGCCCTCAGCTAACAGGTAACCATCACTGCAATTGTGCTGCTTGTCTGCATTGGGTAGCAAATGAACCCTGCAGTCCTGCCTTGCCTACCATTAGAGCAGCTGGAGTCACTGGCTATCACTCGAGTGTGCCATGACTCTCTGCCCATCCACTTGCAGGCATTTCATTCCCAAGGAAACCACAGCACAGGGAGGAGGACACATGAGGTGCAGCTGTTTGGAAATCATACTCACACTTCAGCCATAGGCTCTATCTTTCTTGTTGAAGGTCAGTTGCACCCCAGGTTTAACACCACAATACCCACACTTTCACAGTGTCATGATTTCAAACTTCTCTGCCAAGTCTTCTGCACCAGGGGTGAGGTAGGAGAGAGATGTCACAGGGCTCTTTCTTAGCAAGATCTTGGCAAGAAAGTCCAGCAACAAGTGGCTTTAATAAAATATCTGATTTTATAAGACTGAACAGAAAAAAATTAAGTAAATCTTGTGACCTTTCTCAAGCTGGAAACCCCATATTCATGCTGCATCAGACAGACTTGGATGGATGATGAACAGGTGCCATTTGTGAAGAGATGTTCCCCCTTTCTGGTCATTTGAGCTACTATATGCTTTTCTTTCAAGAAAAAGAAAATCCTCTTCAACATGTTGGCTTGATAACTCTTGGTTGCACAGTTAGATAAAAGCCAGGCCTAACTGGTAGCTCTGAGTGGAAAGTGCCAGCAGGCTGCTCTGCTGCCATGGGGGGGCTGAGGTGATGCTGCAGCAAACAGGTAGTAGAATCACAGTCACTTAGGTTGGACAAGATCCTCAGGATCCTTGAGTCCAACTGTAAAGATAGCACTGCTGAGTTCACCAACACCCCATCCAAAATAAAAATACCTACATATTTTCCTCCTACATGGAAAAGGGAGAGAAAAGAAATCCAAGGGCATCTCAGCATGGGGAGGGGATTAGGGTCAGGCAAGGACAGCTAAGGCCCAGCTGACAGGAAGAAAAGCAATAGGAAGTCTTCTGAAGACATCTCAGGGAGGGCTGAGAGCCATAGGTTTTGCCAGGGGCAATCAGCAGCTTTCAAGAGGAGGTCTCTGAAGCTGGTTTACCACAAGAGAAGGTCACACAACAAAACATCAGGAGCCAGCACAGCAATTTACCCTTTCACACTTGGGGGAGAATCAACCACACTTTGTTCCATACGACAGTACTTCATGTGAACTGGGCCACATGCGCTTTCAAGTGCACAGCGAGGGAGAGGAAGGCAATGCCAAGGGTGATGTCAACCCTCGGAGAACGCCTGGAGCTCTTGGAAACACAGCAGGTCTGCAACCAAGCAAGTCACAAAGAACAGTCAGGAAAGACTAATTTCAGAGACACCCCTTTTTCTTCACTTCAATATCCCTTCTTAGCTGAAGGTGGCAATTCTCACTGATGTCAGATGTTTTCCGTTTTCATTTCACAAACATGGGATTACAAACACTAGATAAATCCAGAGGCACTAAGCAGGATTTTAGTTCTAAGCTATTAGAAAGTAATTTCAATGCAAAGCATTTTACAAGGAATAGAAAGGGAGGGAAAGAAAGACTAACTCTTAAAAAAGAGAGAGGGAGAGAACAAATACCTCTTTGCAAGGGTTTAGATGCCTGCTGAGAGGAAAGAATTAAGTATACAAGAACTGTAAGACAGCCTTTTCAAAAATTCTGGACTACAAAAACACTGGTAAGTGGAAAAGACAAAAACATGGCCTGTTTTTCCTTAGTAATTCTTTCATGCTAATTCATTATTGGACAAAACACTTCTTCAGTGTTCCATGATTTTGCACCAAAACATGGAAAGGAGGTGTCTGCTTTTTCTATCCAGAGAATACATCAGCTTCAACCACTACAGCAATCATCTACAAGGTAGTATGTGATCTACACTAGCATCCTGATGTCACTGTGTCACCAGTGCATGTGTCTGATAACTGTTACTCAATAACAAAACGTGGAGCAGCACAATCTTGCAGCACAGACCTGTGTCTGCTGAGCCTTCCCATTGGCTCCAGCAGCACTTATAGAGCACTGGACTCAGCACAAATGAGCACACAACATAATGTATAACACAAATAGTAATTGGAAGTCACAAAATGCATCAGATAAAACTGAAGTATTGCACTACGACTATTCATTGTAGAAAATATTTAAGTACAGTGTTAAAAAACAGTACAATTTGCCTCTTGACCAAAGTCTAGAGGAAACCTGCGCCTCTGCCATTAATAGTAGCTGAAAACTGAAGCCCAGACACATTTCTGCTCATGGGTGTAAGTGCTGCATCCTAGTTTTCTACTGAAAGTAAAATTCAAATCATGCAGTCACATCAAGAGTATGCTGGCTCCTATCTCCTTCTTCCTTTGAAGCTTCCATCCACAGGGACATCAAAGTATGCAACTTTTTTCATTGCTGTGGCAGATGTAACAAATTTGTTCTTCTGAATTATTTTAACAGGCTCACAAAAGGTCAGAAGAGTATGCATAAGAACTGGATGGGAGGCGCACATCAGCCACCTGTAACATTTGCAGGTGAGGCAGGATGAGCTGTGGAGGGGATATGGTGCTTGTAATTTAGCACTAAAAAGACTGGAATGGTCCTAAGGGTGGGTTGCAGGATGGAGTCCCATAGATATTCACAAGCTCTTCAGGAATTAAGTTTAGTAGAGACTGTACCAGAGGGCTTGAAACTGAGACAGCTGGGGGAGCTTCAGAGATGTGAGGCTGGTTTATTTTTCTGCTGCACCAGGAGCTGTTTGCCAGTTTGGGTGCCAGTTCACAAGTGCTGCCACAGGGACCGGAGTAGGAATACTCAGGGAGAGGCCAGAATCTGATTTTTGCTGTTATCTTTTGCAATGGGGAAAGGTAAAAATTATTTTGCACCAGTTTCTTGAAAGTTTTTCTAAGCTCTGAGATAAGTGTTAACACTAAGGAGGACCCTTTTTTTGCCAGAATTGTCAGTTCAAGTGGTAATGTCTGAGAACATAAAAACAACACATGCCAAAGATATAGTCTAATGTTTTACAGAGGGTTTTTTTTCTCCTCTTTTATTTTTTCAAAATAAAGTAATGTAGCAAAAACTGACTACATACCTCTGTGCTAGATTAGCCCTGTTAGACTCATTTAGCTATATCATCTGATGGCAGGGCTCTAAACAGAAATCTCTTAATAAATCTAAATACATCTATATGTCTGATCACAACCTGCTTATTTCAGCTTGTTAACAGAGCCTGAATCATCATACTGATAGTGCTTTAAATGAGTCATTTTTGCTAGTATAAGTGAAGCCTGTTAAATATGGCAGGTTTTCTCCAGGGATTTGAAACTGACCCACATCTCACACAGCGAGAAGAAATCTGGTGATCTGTGCTGCAGCCAATCTGACAAAGTCATCATGCACCACTTTTAATGAGAGTCACACCAATTGTCTGTGCAGAGCAAAACAAATAGTGATCAAAAAGTAATAATAAAAAAAAAAATACAAAGAAAGGAAAGCAGACTACAGGCTCAGACTTGAGGAGGAATCCAAGCTCTTGCTCTGACAATATTAAGTATTACACCTTCAGGGCTGAGTAAAACCACAAATACCAACCACCCTGACATCAGATATTAAAAACACTTCTGAAAGGCACCTTACTTGAAAATATATTTATAATCCCAGAACAGGGGAACAGATTCCCTCCAATTTTTCTGAGTAAAATGAGGCTGATGTCCATTACGTTCTGCTAAGGATCTGTTTCTCCTGAAACATCTTAGATCTTAATTTCTTCAATCTATTCAATACAAGGTATTTGCACTACTGGAAAGCACTGGGTGCCCTCCTGTTGTAGGAGTATGGAGATTTTGGAGGATGCTGTGCAATAGAACAAAGCTCAGGCAGCAAACATGCAGTAAATCCCATTGTCTTAATTCATAGAAACTGCTTCAATTGAAGTGAACTGAGGACTTCACCAGGACAGCCTGCACTGCATTAAATCCCCAAGTGAAAACCTGCACCTCCTCTGAAGCCAAAGGCAGAAGGAAAATACTGAAAATCCAGAATTTTTCACTTATCAAAGAACTAGGTTAGGAAAAACATGCTAAGTCCCAAGTTAGAAAAGCATTCCTGTTTAAATTGCTGGCTTTTATGGACATTAAAACAGAAAACTTGCTTCCCTTCAAGCATGTCTTTCCTGCCTGCCTTATTTCTTGCCATTTCCAGCTGGTTCAAATTACCCTAAATGCATACAGCATCCTGCAACTTCCCCTGAAGCCTCCCCAGAGAAGCAGGTCCTGAAAGCTACTGAGAAGTCATAGGACCACAAAGTGCAGTCACACAAGGCTTTCCCCACAAACTTAAAACCAAGTCTGAGAGGGATTTCCCAGCTTCTTCAAGGGAGGGAAAATCCTAGCCAGAGTGAGTTCCCCTTCAGCATCATCTAACCTGGTTGTGTCCACACATGACATTTTGTTTGAACTCCTAGCAGCTGACAGGGACTGTTTACCAGCTGGAGGTACTCCTTGGGCCAGGTTTCAATGTTTGCCCTGCAAGTCACTTCCCCGAGTTGCTACACAGACCAGCAGCAAACAGGAGAGAAACCAGTAGTACATTTGCACAGGTTAGGAGAGGGATGAAATGTTTATGACAGGGAACAGAATTGTCCCTGGTGGAGTAATTTACAAGGACACACATTTTGTATCCAATTGCCCATGCTCTAGTATCTTCTGCCTACTCCTGTACTTGGGAAGAGAAGCTTGCCACCTTGTTTTTAGCCTAGTCCAGCTCTCTTCATTTGTCCTCATTTCATTTCAAACCTCCAGCTCCCTTCATGAGTTATCCATACACCCAGGAGGACATGGCAGTCAGTGCACACTGATGCCATTGAAGGTGGTAAATAGCAGGTAAGCGCTGCCCCAGTCATGTATGTTCTCACTGACATCAAAACCCACTTCCCTGCTGCTTTTCAGGTGACAAGATTCTTTGAAAGCATGATTGAAACCACTAGAAAATACAGCTGCTTCTCCTGCTTCAACCTAGTCTAGTGGAAGCTGCCTCTGACCATGGAAGGGTCAGTGGAATTCGATGGTCTGTAAGATCGCTTCCAACCCAAACCATTCTGTGACTGTATGTGCCAAACAGATCCCACTGCCAGCCAAGCAACTGATTACTAAAGAAACTTGCTTTGGAGTTGTGCCTGTATCAGGCACATGGTCACTGGAATCAGGGATGTAATTCTTAATATGTAATGTGTTGTGTGAAAGCTGTGCCACATGGACTGTCTGTCTCTCCCACTCTATCCTCCCCCAAAAAAACCCCAAAAAAACAAAAAAAAAAAAAACAAAAAAAAAAAAAAAAAAAAAAAAAAAAAAAAAAAAAAAAACACACCAAAACAACACAACCCAAAACCAACCAAACAAAAAAACCCCCAAAACTGCCCAAAGAAAATACCTTCTGTTTGCAGCTGAAGAAATTAAAGATAAAGGAAGAGGCTGATGTTAAAGGATTAAGGAGAAAGAAAAAAAAAAAAAAAAGGTGCTGGTTGAGTATGCTAAAAGAAGGTCCTCAAATACAGCCCATCAATAGAGTAAAATCTGAAGCATACTCTGTATTTGTGCCATGTAAACAGATTTTGTGACTGGATGTTAAGCAGACTGTGATATTACTGTGTTCCTGCATTCTAGTAGCTTCTGTTCAGGAAGTGACAAACAGATTGGACTTGACAGACAACATTGGAAGTATAACAGTGTAACCCACATTGCTGGATTGATCATTCTCCGATTCACAACACAGGCATCTGCCTTAAATGGAGATTACAAGAGAAAAGCAAAGACAGACAACTTTGTCGTTTGAATTTCAAATATGATACAGTGGGTGGCAGAAGTTAATAATACACATTTTACAGCACACTAATTGCATCACAAGCACTTCAATGTCTTTTTAGTGTTGTTTTTCTGCCTCACATCTAATCACCTGAAACCACTGAAGAATTAATCCAGACCCAGCAAAACCAGGTTTAGAAGCCAATGTTTCTCAAACTGGGGGATGTTCAAGGACTACTTTTAGTGCTTATGTTTCGTGCCATACCAGAAAGGACTTACAAGAAAAAAATGCTGTTAAGGATCTAGAAATTTACACAAACCAGATTCTAATCCAGTTCTCCATCAGCTTCCAGGGAGCAACATGCTTGATTCCAGAAGTTCAGACACTTACCTACACATACACTCAGTTATCTGATGTCTCTTAAGACTGAAAATTTAAGCTGTTTTTTTTCCACCCACCACAGCACCTGAAATGAAATACACAAATATATTCTGTTTCATGATAAAAAGTAAGCCAATATCACTATTGGTTCCAATGTTATTTTAATCACTTCAAATATCACCTCGATCTTCACTCTTTCATAAGACTGCTGATAGTCTGGAGCTACTCAAGATTTAGCAATTAAGATGAGACAATCAATTTTTCAGAAAGAGAAGTAGTCTAGGTTCCTGCTATAAAATTACAAAATTACCCTAGTTTTCTCTGAGACACCACAGGCCACAGAGGAAGGTGGTCCTTGATTTTGCAAACTCAAAGATGTTCAACATCAATTTTCAGAAATTGCCACACATCACTGTTGTGAATCAGGTACCTCAACATGGTCACAGATGTTCTGGTGAAGGCAGGATGTGGATCAGTTAACTGCACAACCTGAAGTACCAAAGGAAGTCATAAGACTAAAACTTGAAATGGGGAAGTGACAAAAACCAAAGAACATTCCTCTGCCACTTCAGCACACCCACACGGATTCATGACTGAATCTCAGAGGCACTAACTGTGAGGAAGAGGCAAAGGGGGCTGTGACAACTCAGCAAAAGCCATGAGACACACTCCACTGTGGCACTCTCACCAGACAGCCCATTTCCCAACTCAACACCCACTGCAGCTTTACTCAACAGTACTGCATCAACACAGCAAGGTGAGCATGTGCTAATTGTGGCTCTTGGCTTTACTGATGCAGATAAAGCACATCTAAATACTGTAGAAGAAACCGTGATTACCATACCGTGTTTTAGGATGGGAAGGGAAAGATACACAAACAGAAAATACTGTGATATAATACTTTATGTAGCCAAAATGTAATTATCCAAACTGAACGTAGTGCAAACATCAGAGCTAATAAACTTCCTGCAGTGAAAAGTACAAAAAAAATGTGTGGTAACAACAGGTGATTAGAACCACGGGTTAAGTCTCACACTGCAGTAGCTCTGAGGTCTTTGTTTCAAGAATGCTGCCAGCACACTGGTGAAAACAGTCACAAGCTCAAACAACTTTATATTGACATGCATTTTAATGCTCACAGAGCTGCCAAGGTCTTTTAGCATTGAAGAACCAGTAGCATCGTGAAATTAGAAGTTTGCATCTGTGTAATGAATCTATTACTAAGAGAAAACAATTTTAAGTAAAAATTCAGGAGCACCATCTTGACATAACCCTATGCCAGCATTTTTTCATGTAACTCAATCTTCAGGACAATAAACTGCTTCTTCTGCAAGAGCAGGAGCCGTATGCAGTGTCAGGTGAGTTGTCATGTTGACTCCAAGTTGAAAATTGCATTCAAGCCAAAAATTGCGTTAGGTTTAGAACTTTTAAAAAAAATATCTTCAGACTAGACACTGTACTTTGTTTATTTCCCAATCTATTTGGAGGGATGCAAGAATTCCCCATGCTGCCTTCTATTCCATATATTACAGAAATTACTCTCTAAATCATATTACATATTCCAGAGATTTTAAATGAAGGCAGAAGTGTTCAAGCCACTGCAAGAAATTAATGAGAAGATATTTAAAATCACATATCCTTCCTCCTGTGGAGAGCTGCCAAGCAAGGCAGGCACACATTTGTGGGCCAACAGCTCGGCAGCAGCTCTCCCGCTCTCCTCACCCCAGCAACACTTGGGGAAGGAGATAAATGCCGATAGCCTGGGCCTGCCCTGCCTTCCCAGTCAGCTGTGCAAACTGTGCAGAAATCTTACCAAGAACAAGGTTTTAATCTTGTTCCAATACCCTTTCCCCAACCCCACGCAGGCAGGCAAGCCAACCCATCTCCTGCGTGCCTCTGCTAAGCCTCACAAGCCCTTTGTTGTGCTTCCGACTGTGTTGCCTGTAGCCTAGTGTTTTTTACTTTGAAGACTTGCATCACAGGCCCCCCCCCGTACAGTTCCAGTGCTTCAGTAAAGGGTTTTCTTTGTCTTAAGTAAGTGTTTTCACAAATGCAAAATCGTATTTTTAAGAAGCATGTTCCTGGTTTGCAAGGCAATACAATGATGTGACACTCCATCCATGAGATCCAGTCCTACTAAAGGAATAAAGAGGTCTTCACACATTGTCAGAATACTCTTTTCACCACTTTTGTTTCTAAACCTATTTACTGGGGAAAAAAAATAAAAATCTTATAATGTTACAATGTCAGTTGTTTAGTGATATACCACCAAAAATCAAACTCATGTTTCTCCCAAAATGCATATTCAGAAACATAAGGACTTACAGTAACTGATCTATACCTGGAAGTAAGAAAGAATAACAAGAAAACTTGTATTTTAAACATTGAGTCTTTGTCTTACAGTAGCTTTGTCTTTCAGCAGCTGGTGTTTTCAGAATTGGTTTTGCACAACCTTGTGACTCAAAGCCACCCAAAAGACAATGCAAGCAAAACAGTTCTGAATACACCCCTCTCTCTCCTGCCTTGTGCAGTTGGTGTTTGGGGTTTTTTGAACCAAATGGAGGAAAGGTGTACATGTAGAATGGGGTCAAGTACACTCACAGTTAAGAAAACTGGGGCTGAACATCTAGGTCACTAAAAAAATGAGTCACACAAAAATGAGATTCAGCCATATAATCTATGTTCAAAGTGCACCTCATCTCACTGAAGCTCAGCCATGACCGAGGTGGTTCTCTCATCTCTATATTCCAGCACTTTTTGTCAAGAGAATAAAAGAAAATGTTACAGAGCTACAAAACCTGCAAGGGGCTCATCTACATGATAGGATTTCCTTCAGAGTATCAAGTTGTTATTCAAGAGTAGTTAATGCATAAATCCTGACCTTACCCCCAGGGTCTCATCCCAGGCTGACAGTGAAGATGATGCCAGCCTGTAAATACCAAGGGAAAAATGTTTATTAGCACAGTGTGGGATTGAGGGACTCCTGTTCCCTCTCAGGAAAATATTAGACTCCTACCTTGAAACTCAGGTTATAAATAAGCTGGGAAGGTACCAAACCTCACTCACAGCACCAGTGCTACCCTGCACAGGGCCTTTGGCTGTTGCAATGGAGCAGAGGAATATGGGAGGGCTGTAAGAAAATGTTGGAAATTTGTACTTCTTAATACAGTGGCTTCTGCTGCAGATAATGCACATAAAGCAGCTCACAGAGAATGTAGGAACTGTTTGGGGATTAATAGTTAAAGGCCTTTAAGAATTATATTTCTACCAAAGCTTCTTTTAGAATGTGAAATATCATTTATGAAAACAACTGGGCTATACTGATACACAATTTGTGCAAGACCTTGGAGAGCAGCCCCACCAAACTCAGGCCAATTCATATCATACAAGGTCTCCTGCTCTGTAAAAGACATCTTCATAAAAGAAGTCTCCTTCTGAGCCTGAGATGGATGGATGGTAGCTAATAAATTCAGATGGAGAAATGGGACAGAGATGCAAAAGGAAATGGTGGCAAGATAGCACTTCACAATACAGCAAAAGAACAGGATGCAAGAAAGCAAAAGCTGACATTTTAAGCATGTATTTGAGGAGGTTGTTACAGGGAGGAAATTAAGCTGTGTCTAAATTCATTATGTTCACACTTGCTCAAGAAAATGACAACCAATCCCAGGAACAAACCTGTGTATTAGCTCTAAGCATCCCGTAATAGCCAACACAAGCACAAATGTGCTTATTCTTTGCCCCACAGGGCTGCTGGTAGTTTTAGCATGAAGGTCTAAGGACCCTGCTCGGGCTGCCAGACACAGAACATCTCCAGGCAATCAGGCACATCCCCAGGCAGACAGTTGCCATTCCTTCACCTGCCACTTTTTTTCCAAGATATCTTCATGTTGTCCCAGACACAAAGCTTGGTGGAGAGCTTCGCATCAAAACCCTCTTCCACTCCATCTGTAATTCTGAAGCAGAGCTAGAGGTGCCATTCTGGTCCTTGATCTACTACTCCCATCTACTGCCTCACTGCAGTCCTTGCAGCTACCTCACCTGAGATCCTGCACAAGGGAAGCTGGGTTTTGCTCCTCTTATCTGTTACTCATCCTTACAGGATGGGCTGGGATATAATATTCACAGAAGGACAGATGTAAATACAAACCATCAGTATGACAAAGAGTTTAGGAGTCAAAATTACATACATTCTTGAGGTATCACAAAACCATGTGCTTAATAAAAGCAGGGTGTACTCTGGCTGGATATGAGGTGAAGAATTCACAGAAAGCAAGTTGCAAAGAGATAAGACATATTATGTTGGCCCTGGACTCTTCTTTTACTCCTGGCCAACTTCCCAGACATACAGCAGAGGTCAAGAGCCTCAGACCACAAAATCCCTTCTAGAACAAGCAAACAAGCTATTCTGCACCCAACAAGAATGCAGGAGCAGACCATAGAAGGTCTGGGCAAATACAAGAAGGTATTTTTGGCTTCTGCCCAAAGAGGTAGAAGTACTAGTCACATGTAGTTCAAAAGCTAAAGCACATATGGGCAACCTAAGCATGCTGGTACCTCACAGAAATCTCGCTTCTGGTCACGGGCAATGCAAGGAGCACAATTACAGAGTACTCCCAGAGCAGAGGTCTGGTGCCTTTCCTGAAAGTCACACTAGCTCATCATTAGACCATGAAATTACTTCAGTACAAAGGGACATCAAGTCAACACAGCTATGTTGTAGGTTGGTTTGAGGCAGAATTATGCTTACTTCAAAAAGGAACAAAATTTCAGTCTAAACCCATGAACTTATGCCCCAGGAAGGAACTACTTTTTGCAAAATTGTGGGTTTTGATACACAGGGCAAGAGGAAGATACAGCAGTGAACTAAATCCCAGCAGCATTCTCTCATCTTGAAACACTCAAGAGGTGAGAACAAGACCTTCACTGCAAAATATGTCAGTACATTGACCAGTTCAAAGGAAACACAACCAGCACATGAAGACACAGGAGGGTGTGTTCTCATATGTCCAGCACAAAAATCTATGTACATTGATAAGCAATAGAGCAGAGGAGAAAACAGAGTCCTGGGGTAAGAGGTCTGATTGTCCCAGAGACTCTCCACTCTCTTCCCATGGCCTTCCAAGCTTCATTTAAACCGTATGTTTTACTACAGCCCTGAGTGCTCAATAGCCTGGAAAATTGCACAGTAAATAAGAAGACTGTGTATGTCTACTTATACAGGAATACTTCTCGTGACAGTTACAGTAATGAACAAAGCTTTCATTTGCTGCAGTGTTTCTAACTATTTCTCTAATGCATCGCTGCTTACAGTTTGCAGAGAGATCACTCCTTGGTGAGATGGGAACTTTGCTAAACAAGAACTTACAAGCCCATTTGGAAAAGCTTTTGTCTAGCTGCACTTCCTCTGTTTAAGCTTGGAAGAACTGAGAGCCCCAAATCTGCCAATACGCCTCTATTAATATTTGGAGAATTAGCTGTTTTATTAGTGAAAAAGGCCAGACAGTCAGAAAGAGATTTTGTGAGTTCAGAATAAAAATAGTGCTGAGCATTTATTCATCTGTAAGTCTGTTTACCTTGTATAGTTTTTCATTGATTTTACTGGGGCTCTTCCAGGTCTATAAGCTTGAAAAGCTTTTAACAAATAAAGGTACTACTTTGTCAGATAGGCTGATTCCAAGATTTCAAAGCAAGAAGCTCCCTTTAACCTTTGTGGCATGCCGATCAATAAAGGGCATGATCAAATAAGGCAGAATTCTACCCTTAGCAGTATAGATCTGTATAATTACACATCCCCAAAGAGCACAGGCTCCTTTTCCTCAGCACACGTGCACTAGCCAAACAACCAAACAGAAAGCAGGACCCAGGCAGGTATGCCACACACACATTGAACTGTGTCCTGATCTCCTAGGTAAGCAGCACCATCCTGGATTACTGTAGGAAGAGAGGAGATTTAGAAGATGGGAAATCATACAGAATTAGGTAGAATGCTGCTGGAACCATACCCCCCTTTGCATTAGACCTAATACTTTTCTGAAGAGCTACACCAAAGCATTAATTTAATTTGTGCTATAAAACACTCAAGAGTTACTTCGCTTGAAGGATTCATAATGGAAATGCAAAGTCCTTTGATGTAAAAGGTAGCAAAAATCATAAATCAGCCAGTAACAGAAAAACTGGGGGAGAAGGGTAATCATGCTGCTGTCCTGAGTGGAAATGTAGCAGATGGGAAATTTCACCAGCAGAGCGGGAGCACTCGCCACGCTCAGCTCTCAAAAGGTCCTGTGGCACTTTCTGAAGTCTTAAGGCTGACACTGCTGTTTTAGTCAAACACAGATTTGACTAATATTTTCCTTCCTTCCTCTTCCTTTGCAGCATCCATTACAGAAGTTCTCCTCTTGCTTTTGCATTGTGCACCTTTTTGCTGGCAGCTGCTAAGCTCCCCAGGAGGGGTCAGTAATCCTCCACAGGGGGATTCAGTCTCTGTACCTTGTATAGACTATCATTAGTGTCCCAGTTGGATCTTTTAGAGGTACAGGTCATATCTTATATGTCCCATGCACCATATACTGTAAAAGTAGCTTAACAGAGAGCTTAATAACCAAGCTAAAACTTTCAGAGCTTGAGTACCTCTGCTTATGATTTAAAGCAGCTTAGTGTGTCTAATCACAAAATCTATGTCCCACAAAAGAAATCCTGTCATCCCTACTAAACAAAGGATTTTATTTCCATTGAGTGTCAATGGAAATAAACTGTCTGCTTGAAGAAAATATCTTTAAATACTCTTCTCTGTTACCCATTTCCAAAACCAATTTGCTGTTACTCAAACAAAGGGTGTCTCTGATTCCCCATGGAATCTTAGCCTAATTTACCTAGAAGTTTCAAGGCTAGAGTTTTGAAGTACAACCAGTCATATAAGTGTTGTCATTTCTGGGTACAAAACCCAGGGGGATTGAAAGAGAACTGCTTATAAAAGAGTGGCAAATCTCTCAATTTTTGAGGACTGGCATTCAATGCCCAACCCATTGAAATGAAAACCATTTTGTTCCCTCTAGGCAGAGAATGATTTCACATTCCCACCTCTAACTTTGTCACAGGAATAGCAATTGAAAGCATACAAAGCAGGTTGGATCTGGAAAAAAAAAATCTAAAAGTAATTACCTGCTAGAGTTTGTTTAAATTTATTTCACAAAAAGTTCTAAGCTATCATTTCAGAATGCCTTCTGATGTCTTATGTTTGCCTTCACCTTGTATTAGATAAGACAAACACATATCTCTACATTAATGGTCTTTTATATAAGTGAGTGTATCTTGTGCTATTTCTAAAATAAATTCAGGCCATGACTACTCAGTGACTATTATTAAAATTAAAAGCACATAAAAATAACTATCAAATCAGACATAATATTCCTTTGCCTTCACAGAGCAAGATAAAATGTACATTAGGTAGTCATCAACTTCAGCTTCACTTATATTCCAAGTTTAACATTTAAAATTTCATCTCCTAGCATAGCCTTTTATTTTGTCAGCTAGCCCTAAATTCTGTGTTTTAGCATTTGGTTATGGATCACTTTCAAAACAAGTCTCCCAATCATCTTCCCTTACAACAAACTTCAGATTTTGAAGACAACGTGATAATGATTGTTTCTAATTTCTCCCTACTCCTTCACCTCTTTTCTCTTTGCCTCAGGGAAATCTCCCAGAAACACATTTCCTGCTGTTTGCATTGCAGCCACTCAGTGGATCCTCTCCACTTGGCATTTGGAACCCTCACACTCTGAACAGCCACTCATCACTGCTATAATAATGCCTACTAAAACATTTCATGTCCAAAGATTTTACATGCCAAGGCTGCTCAAGTACACAATGTGGACTGCCATTCTGTCCTCTTAAACATATCATAGGGACACAGAGCTAAACTCATTTCCTAAAATGACATAAATTGGAAAGAAAAATTCTCATTGTAGGGTTAGTCTACCAAATGACATAACTAGTGTATATCATTTATAAGTGTACATTTCATTTAATTTACAGTAATCTTATTACTCAAAGTTTCAAAAATATCTTTGCATACCCCCTGTTTACTAGTCTCTATCAGGTTGAATTAGGTCCTTTAAAACTGTCTCAGAATCTACTGGAAAATTATAACAGGCATTTTCACTTTTTATTTGTATATATATTTAGGAACACACATTTTTCATACGTATGCATGTTTAGAAACACACCAATGATCAATCCCCAGGGAAAGCATAAAGCAAAATATCAATATAATCCTTAAAGGGAAGGTAGGCTTTGATAGGTCCTGCTGCTAATTTCTATTTTAAACTTCTGTCATGAACCAGGAGTAGAATACAGTTTTCACAGGGTAAAATAAAAATATATATTTTACCTTCTGTTTTTTATAAATTGTTAGTCTTATTGCTAGACACGATACATCATGCTTATTACAGCTTCAAGCAGAAGCACGCAGGCATTGTTGGTCTCTGTGACTAATAAGCATATGAGAAGAAAGGGTGACTAAATTTTCAGTTGATACAGATTTACCACCGCATTCATCTTTTGTTTTGATAGAACTGGTCAAATGTTCATTTCAAACAGAAAGAGAGTCTTTAAAAGCAATAATTTTGATTGACTGATATGGAGGCTCAGCATACACGTTTCCAGATCCCTTTGTGTATTTCACAACAGAATACACTACACACTATAATATAACAAATAACATCTGACCAAAAGCAATGACATTTAGAGTTTATTGATGGTAATGTTTAAACTGAAACAGGGAGCCAGACTATCTGTTTCAGCCATAACATCCAATTTTGTAAGTGTTGCTGAAAACAGCCACGCACATCAGCACCTGCAAAGCAGCTGCTTTTCACCCACCAAATCCCAGACTCAGCAAAGCTACAACACACACACACACTCAGAGGAGCCCTCCAGAAACTCTACCAGAAACTTGCTCCTTCACCATATTTTAGGAGATCTCATCCACCATTTAAAGGGCAAAATGGCACCTCAACTCCAGCCTTATGATCACAACCAATCAAAATAGAAATATAGGACCTTGAAGTAAAGATTGTACATTAATGTTCTGAGTTTAGGAGTTAATACAGTTGGGTGGTTCTCCATCTCATTGAGGACTTGGAGGCCGAGCATCAACAGGGTTAAAGCATTTAACAGCCCCAGCAACCTCACTTGGGACTACCACCATGCCAAAATGTTTAAGATACAGGCTGCAAACTCACACTCATATATGCACACATTTCTTGAAAATCTTCTTTCCCAATGTAAAACTCCATGGTTTCAGTTACTGCAAGCGCTACCATAAGACAGTTTCTGTAAATATGTTCAGTACTCTAGCATGATTTATCTAAAGTACTTGAGAACAGCAATAAACACCCTTGCCTTTGTAAGATTTGTGACTATGAAAAAAATTTCATTTTAAAAATCCCATAATCAACTCTCAGCCGATGACTATGAAGCTTAACAACAATTATTTAAAAACCAAACACACACCTAGACCTTTTCCTCACTAAGAAACCAAAGTGCTCCCAACTGGGCTAGCTCTAGGTGATGTGATGATGAGTTGGTAATGAAGCAGACCAGCTTAAACCTTCTGAGTCTCAGCATGTGGTAGGAGAGGACTGACAGCCTTCCGAAACTGCAACTCTTTCATCTCATGCTGCTAACTTCTCTGGATCTCCTTACCCACAAGTCCAACCTTAAGACAGGTTTTGACAACTCTGCTCTACCTGGGATGTCAGCTCTGCTTTGAGTAAAAGGTTGGACCAGATAACCTCTAGATATGTCTTCCAATCTATTCACTCTTCCCATTCTCAGAGGCTTTTTTTAAGACAAGCTCTACAGAATGGCAGTGCCTGACCAACAACTATACTAATTTACCTTTTCCACTACAGACACCTGTAAAACTGGAATTAAAAATAAATAAATAAAAAATACCTTTTGCAGTCTTTAGACAGAGATAGTGGTATAAGTCTCAAGCTCAGCAAGCCTTCAAAGGGTACATTTCAAAATACACTATCATTTGAGAAGGACTGGCTAGCATATAAACCGGAAGAATAAGAACTGAAGCAATGGACAAGCAATTAAAGCCATTGCTTAGAGTGGGAAGAAATGAATGCAGGTGAACATTTCACTCAGGCAGGTCACAGGTATTTCAGGAAGTGTGGAAAAAGGTGCTGTGTTGATTTCCCAGCTGCCATAATCAATATCTTCAAAGTGTTATGTGAGATTGACAAGTGTGCTAGAACTCATGTTTTCCTTCAATACTACCATGGCAAACAGGTGTGTGGCCAAAGTTCAAATAACCACTCTTTCCAGAAGGAAACCTTTTTCTTTTTTTTTTTTTTGTTTTCTTTTTTTTCCCCCCCATTCTTATGTCAGAAGACATAGCTGATCTTTCCAAACCATTCCATTCTCCTGATCACAGCTTAAACTTCATATGATCAGTTGAAAGTGAAAAAAAAAAAAAAAAAAAAGTCACTCTCCATAAAGCTCCCAGTGATTCTTGAAGCTTTCCTGCCATCTTCCTTTTGCCTGTCCCTTCAGAAAGGTTTCCACACTACGCAGTTCTATTTCATGACTTCTCTGATAACAACACTGACATATCCTGGAAAAGGTATCAGAGTTCACCACCCAAAATTGCCCCATATCATAGTGTAAAGCTCTCTCAATTGTTCCCTTTGAACTAGCCGTGATTCGTATACCAATCCACAAATCCCTGATCCACTCCCCTTTTTTTTTTTTT
>VXBX01007805.1:95293-125029 GCA_013400415.1 Scytalopus superciliaris
CGCCCCCCAAAAAGAGGGGGGGGGGGGGGGGAGGGAATAGTCCTGAAAAAAATAACCACTAACCTTGAAAATAAACCTATATTTTAAAAACTCCATGTTGGGAACAGGTAAACAAGCTCTTAATTATTTGGGGTTTATGTATTCTTGGAGACAGAATCAGTAGCTTCTTTATACATTAAGGAGCAACAAAAAACCCAAAAACTAAAGAATTTGGCACTGAGGATTCAAGCACCTTGCACAGGTGGACCAGACAGGTTCCTCAGGGGCATCACAAGGACACCTCAGCCACCAGGCCAGACAAGGTAATCAAATTTGTACAGCAAATAAAGACAACTGAAGGGGAGGGAGAGGGTAGGCAGAAATAAACATACAAGAGAAAGGGAAATACAGGGAATTTTGGACTGAACATGCCATGTGAAGCAAAACGACAGATAAAATGTCCTATGAGTTTCTCTTTCCTATTTCTGTTCTTTATGAACCTCATCTTCAACCTGTTATGGTAGGAATCATTAAAATACAGAATACTGTAGGAGTGAACATGTAGTAGCTATTTAGAGATGCTCCTTTCCTTGTCAGGACAAATAGAAATGCGTACAACAAAATCTTTTTTTACGAAAAGGTACATTACATACTTGTTTAGAGAACTATAAATGTCAATGTCCTAATAATCATCTTAGTTGTTTCTAAGAAATAGTTGTCTAATCTGTCATTCTATTTTTCAGTTAACTACAAAAGTAAAGCACCATTTCTCTTTTTTATCCTACTTATTCCTGAAAAAAATAAAAGAATTATATTTTGCCCAGTGTATATTGTGAGAAAACTAGTGCTATTTTTTTCATTTTCCATTTATTATTTATTCTTATATTCACATACATGTTCTTCCTCTCTTGAAACAAGGTGCTATTGATGTTGCAGATGGTTCACAACATCTGAAGGGTGCTGCAGGGTTTTGTGACATCACTCTCTAATCCTTGGAGTTCTTACTATCTCCAGAATAATACTTCTGCAAGCAAAGGCATGCATTATCATCTAAATCACAGTAATGTCAATGAACCAAAGGATATGCCACTTCTGTCATGAGGAAGAGCTAAAAACATTTCAGTAAACTAAAATGTCTCATTTTCGTCAAACCAGAAAAAGCCCTGCAAATAAATAAAGACAGATTGCATTTGCAAAATACCAACTCCTAGTACATAACTTGCAAAATGTCTCAAATATGAGGCTATAAATACATAGAGCCTGCAGGTTACTTTCCCCTGCTTTCTGCTGTTTCCTAGGCTGTTCAGACTGGATGTGCTGGAGCACAGACCTTTCAGCTGCCACCTCTATTTGGACGTAATATACAGTAATACACAGCAATGAGAGTTCCCATACCATTCTTACTTTTCCTCTCCCCACGTGGCACAGGCTTCTTACACTCAAAGGATCATTAATACGTAGGATGGTTGATAGTCTTCTCTCAAGCAACTTCCAGGAATTAGGAGAAGCAGACATAAAGAACTCCTTGTCTTCCATAATCATTTTGATCCAGGACAATTCCCTCTAGAAATAACAGATACTGGACCATCTAATTGGAAAGTTTCTCTAAATAGAATACCATGCAATGCCATACCATGCAATATAATAAATACCAAGCAATACAACATACAAGCAGTAACTGGCAGCAGGTGAAAGTAACTGCTGCCCATTTGGCAAAGACCATGCTTGCCCCACAAGCAGCTCAGTGAAAAGGAAGACTTCTGGCTGCTTGGTCATTATTGATGCTCCACGAGATATGATCCAAGAGGTCTTGCACCACTTGAAAATGCTTGGAGTTATAACCCAGAGCTAATTCCCTGAAGGGAGCCAGGAAAAACAATCCCAAAAAATAGGCAAGACAATTAAACAAAACTTTATGAAACCAAAGCCTTTGGACTAAGTTGTGCTGGAGGACAACATTTACAAGGTGAAATCTACTGAAAGAAAACTACTGAAAGTACAGACCATTTCCAGATACTGGGAAATTAACCTTGATTCATTGCAAAGCATAGAAGTAGACTAAGCTGTTTTGCATGAAAGTTGCATGAAAAAGCTTCTCAGTAAAGGAATGGGTGGGTTTGATCGATTTATTCATTTTCCATGCCTCCCTTTAAAAAGTGCTGTAAAACCCCAGTCAAGCCAATGCCATTGGTTGAGTACACCTATGCAGACATTAGGAGATAAAATCATTCCAGCATCAATCTCTTTTTCTACTTTCTTGCTGCAAAACACAGCAATAAATTGCAGACAGTTCACCACAAGGCTAAGATGTAGTGCTGTAAAAACTTCGATAAAGATTCAGCACCAAATTTAACTCCCATGATGGCCTGCATCACAACGTCCTCATGTAGTGGCAGGAGATGGCTTTACTAAACAGTAGCAGCAAATCAATTAAAAGTTGCAATAAATAGCACAATCCCTTGAAAGCTTTCACAGTACCAACACGGTAATGCTCAGTGTTCTATTTAGGAATAGGATATAAATATCTTCCAATAGCATTTACAACACTTCAGGCTTTGCTTAATGATAAAATCTAACTGTCTAGCAATTATAGCTGAGGAGGTTTAAGGAATTTTCACAGAGGCTTTGTTAGAAGTGCATTTAAAATACAAACTAACAGCACTGTTATAATACTAAAACTCTTCTATTCCATGTGAAACTCTTAACACTACCCAAATCCATATTTTGGTATATGTTCGAATATCCCTTATCCATCTGGTAGTCCATGTCCTTTGTAAAAGAGGGGTTGTGGTGTTCTAAAGGAGAACTTTTCACGGGGACATCTGCTACGCCAGAGCCTCTGAGACAGCAGATGCAAGTTGGGGTGCACGACTGGGAGATGGATGCGCGGGGCAAGGGCCAACTCCTGGCTCCAGTGCACCAGTGATGAGCTACAGCCTAGTTTACTTGAACAGCAAACACTGCTTCAGCTACCCTGGGTCATGACTCCAAGAAATGCCAGCACTGACCCATCCATGAAATATAACACGGACAATCTGGAATTGCTATATATTTATATGATGTTTTCAAAGTAAAGGCAACAGCATAAAGCATGGGTGATATTTGCAGTTCTTACATTAAGGAGCTACTATCTTATTAAGAATACCACACAGGGGTGTGGGCAATATGAAGGCATCAAAAATTCCAGCACACATAGAAAACAATGTTTTGTGTACATCCATGTGACACCAAGAGCAGAAGAGCCCCAAAACCAACAAGAGTGTCTGTATACATCTATAGTAGACCTAAATACACACAAAGCATTCTTAAGTGATTTTTCTGTGGCAGAAAATCAGGTTGTAGGCTTACCCATTTTAGACTAACGTCTCTTCAGCTCCTAAACTAACTACCATGAATATTTTCCAGGGGCACCATGTTTATTATTATGTCACTTTATAAGGATTTTAATGTAGAAGCTAATGTATTAAAATTGATATCTTCTACCTGTGTTTCTAAAAGGTCATCTCATGGAGTGTGTCTGTATTTAAAAATACACTGACAATAACAAACAGAAAATTAAAAGTAGCAAAATTAGTAGCCAAGCAAGACTGGTGTGGGCTAGTAAGCCATTAACTTCCTTTTCTTTTTTTAAGAAATAAGCAAGGCAAGAAATAGAGCCAATACCTTCGTGAAGATTTTTTTCTGACCAAAACTCTATACAACAGTGGGAAACACTGCAGCAAAGGACATGGTCTTTGTCATCCTGTGACAGTATTTTAGATACACACACCTTACATGTCAACTGTTATGCCTGCCACTGTGTATTTCCCTGTTACCTGTATGATTGCCTCCTGTTCCTCAACATAAAGCTAAGAATTGTGGCCATCGTTCCCTTCTTTGTTGCTCAGACTTGCATTTGGCCCCACCTCTTCAGTAATGAAATAGAACCACCTCCAGCAGCTTTCCCTTCCCCTGTGAGCTTTGTCCTATGGGTTTTCAAAGCACCTACAAGAATCCCCCAAACACCATCCAATCACCTCTTGCTTCAAGGGCAACAAAGGACTCAAAACGTACCACAGGGAGCAGAAAAGAACATCTGTATGAACAGCTCCAGTGCGAGCCTCAAATGTTACAGCAAATGCCAAAATATTTTACAGCCAATAAAATTGTATCTGTCTTTACATAAAGGCATTCCATCAACATAAAAGAGATGAACACAATGCATTCTGCTTTGAACTTCATGTGGGTTTCTTGTTGAAACAGACACTATATGAAATTCCAAAACCTTATAAAATATTAATTGAGTGAAAATTATTAAATGCACCAACATGAGTAGCCATGTATTCCATGTACAAACTAGAATGAGCACACCCAAATTAAGTAAAATCCTAGTACTCTAGGCATTCATATAATTTCTATACATAATTATTAAATTCATTATGCTAAATATACTACAATTCCCATTTTATCTAAACTGTATCACAAAAGCCACATTTCCGTACCTCAATGCAAAATCATACAGGTAGCTTTTTCTTTTCTTGCTTTTCATTCTGGAAATAAATTGAGATTCCACAGTTAGGTGATTTAATGCAACAGACATTTTCACATCTTTCAAGTGTCATATAATTTAAAGATATTAGAGTTCTAGAGATAAGCCTTTCATAGGCATTCACAATTATTAGCTTTTCACTTTTTAGGACCTTCAAATTCATACCTGTAACAAATATACTTTGAAACAAAAGTAAGTCTCTTCTCTTTCCTTTTCAACAACTAAAGCAATGCTTCAAAAAACCTTTTGTTCTGCTCAAAAAGAAATCAAAGTAAATAAGGAGAAATGTGTCTTTCACTGTTATCAGAACTGAATTAATTAATTTGATGAATTGTCACAGGTTATAAAGTGCTGCAAAAACTCTTCAGTGTATGTAAGAGGAGTTCTGGAGTTTCCAACTTCCTCCTACCACTCTCTTTGAAACTCCACAATCAGCTGAAAGTTTCATGCTAAAAGCCACATCTGTGATTTTTATGGCCAAAGGAGGGGATAGTACAAATGCTGTTCGACAAGGTTACTTTTCTTTCCATCCACACTTCCTAAAAAATCCAAGATCATTTATATTTTCCATATTATCCTAAAAAGATAAGATCCCAATTCCTCTTGTAGCCATGTAATGCCAGACAAATGTACTATTTGAAGTCTTAAACATATGCCTGTTATCAGGATCCCACAAGTATGAAACTTGATATCTATTTCGGTACACTACACTTTCAAGACTTCAAGAGACTTTGAGCTAATCTGTCATGCTGACAACTCTACATATTTTGAGTCATTTACCCAAAGAAGGTCATATACTCCACATCAATCAAGAATTTATTCCCAAAATATACAGCAACTTCAAATCCTGACAATCTCCATTTTTCCTACAATAGATAACTTCCTAAACAGCTCTAAATGATTTACATCTGCATTGAAAACACATATTTGGCCACTCAATCTGTAGATAAGCAACTGCAATGAAAGCAAAATGCATTTCTTTGCTTCCCTTGTTTCCTTTGATCATCAGCATGACCCATCCAGCATTAATTTGATCTTCCTGAAAATAATACTTTGGAAAAAAAAAAAAAGGCTCCTAGAATCCACCTATACATTCTGGAGTAACCAATGTGTGTCTGCTTTTACTTCTATTCTTTCCCCTTGTCAGCTGCCTAAGGTATTTACTACCTGTTGCTACCCTCAGCAATGCATCAATTTTGAAGCACATAAATCTACTTTAGGCACCTTATCTGATTAGTATTCTACAAACAGACAAAACTGCAGAATTATTTGATTGCTTAGAGGTGAAATTCTCCATTAAGACCTTCATAAACCCAGTTGTGATTTGGCAATTAAGAATTACAAAACTCAGGTTTCTGTAGGGAAACTTGAGTGCACCTATCACACAACAACTGCATGATACAGTGCACAGCACCTACACAGACAGAGTCAACTGAGAATGCCAAAGGTGTGTGCCTTACTCCCCCAAGAAAGACTAGAGCTGGGATTCAGTGCTTGTCCTGAGCTCGAGTGTCTCCTGAGATCTGCTGTCAAAGACAAGTAACAGGCAAATGAAAACAAGAGAAGAAGGGGAAGTATAAATTTGTTTTTAGGGAAAAAGTGTCAGGAGACTTAAATACTTTTTTCCAATGAGTGACAATCTGTAGATTAGTAATACAGTGGTGCAGGTATGAAACCACATTAAGAACAGGCCTTCAGGGTACCTCTTCTCTGCCTGGCTTCTGATGGAAATCAATGTGATATATACACATTGCACAAGTTGAATTACATCCTGCATTTTGGGAGGTAAATTCTCAGTACCAAATACTTTCCTTAATGACTGCATCTCATCCTCACTTATTCATTGATTAGGAGACAAGGGTAGTTGCATGTTCCAGGCCCAGAGAACATTATGCTGCCAAAAAGATCTGAAAACTGGCTGTAAGCAGCCTAAATCTTAGACACCTAGAGCCTTCTTTCTGCTCAAAGCTAGAGGAACAAGCAAAACAGGACTGAACCACATTATCCCCTGCATGGCATATACAGCGATGCAAGATTATCACTTTAGAACCCTATTTCTGTCAGCTTTATTTGAACTCTTGTGTTATTTGCTTCTACATTGGAGTCCATGTACAGTGCTTGAGAATAACTGCATTAAAAGTTATTTCATGTATAAGCATTATTAATAGCATTTGAAGGAGATTGGTTTGGCCTTAAAGTGTAGTTAAATGTGTGCTGGACTCTTTGGGGAATTCTGATCTTAATCCAGCAAAGCATCTTAAGAGGTTTAAAGTCTCTTATATCCTTAAAACCAAATGTATGTGAAAATATTTTGCCAGGATGCAGCTTTTAATATATCCACATGTAATTAATAAGCTGTGGATATTTTTCATTATTGGATTTTTGTAAAAGTTGCAGGAGACTTCTCAGACTTGTCATGGTCTGCAGTCACTCCATAAAACATACGGCAGCCCTTATTAGAATCATAGAACCATTAGAGCTGGAAAAGACCTCTGACATCATGGAGTACAACCATTAACCCTGCACAGCCAAGTCCACCACTAAACCATTTCCCTAAGTGCCACATCCACACATTTTCTGAACTCTTCCAGGGACAGTGATTGCAACGCTTCCCTACAGGGCAAGCTGCACAAGCCAATGTTTCCCTGAAAGTGGGGGAGATGCCCACTTTGATTAGATTAGATCCCACTGTGAGAAAAAGATTTTTACCTTCTCATTTTTTAAATATTTCAATTAATTAAGTGGTAGGTTCACTGCTTTTCCTTCAAGAATAAGAGTAACATATGCTCAGGGAAGAAGCAATTCACAGTGGCTGCACTCTGCACCTGGAACTGCAACACCTATAGGAATACCTGCCAGATGAGGCAGGATTCAGATACATCCAAGATAAAGGATTTTGGCACAACTTTACAAACTAAGAATATGTCCAGGAGTCCCCAGAATTCCTAGATATCAGTTGCTGGCATCCAGGCCAGCACACCTTTGCTGCAGTAGCTAGCTGAACATGGTAAAACCAGTGTCAATGTGCTTGTTACTACCACAGGCCTTCCTCCAGACACACAGTAGGCACTGAGGGGCAGTCCCAAGGGACATCTACCTTCTGAATTCCTTCAAAGCCTCAAAAAAAGACCTTTTGCTGAATGAAACTCCTATTTTATGACTTTACTACTGCAGGGATATTGTTTAATAAGAAGTTCTACTCAAATCAGTTTCCTTTACCAAAATCATTCTATTTTTGTTCAGCCACTCTCCTCCCTGCCATTTGCTCAGGAGAGGGGTCACATGGGAAGGTACTGTTGGGAAGGGAAGGCTTTCAAGGCAGTAAAGCTCTCTACTCCATCTTTTGGTGAGTAGAGGGAGAGGCATGACAAAAGCACACAGCAAAAAAATCTGTTACCTGCTTTAAGTACCAGCTTGCTCATGAGAAGTTTATCTTCTTCTTTCTTTGGGTAATACGAACTGAAAAATCTCAAGAGTCATCCTGCATTGGGAGCTGCCACGCCAAAACCAAAAAAGACAGGATAGTGATCATGTTAAAACCAGAGAGAAAGGTGCACCCACAGCCAGGACAGAGGCACACAGTCTGCTGGAGGCTTCTATGGCTGCTGAATTTCTTCTAGGGTGTGATCACTGAAACGTTGATATATTCCCCTTACTTTAACTTAAGACTTCTTTCCATTCCATCTCCTATTTCATACCTCCAAAGAGGCATTCCTATAAGCTATTACTAACACCCTTAAATAAAGCTGTACAAAAACACACTTCCTCAAAAACTACAACATCACTGAGGTTTCGTTACCTGTATAACAACCATAGTGAAGTCAGTGTAAATCAGAGCTCCCACTGTTGGGTTTACCTGTAACATTGTATTCCCAGCTTGGGAACTCTGATCTTCCACAATACCACCAACAGAAGATGCCAGTTCCAACAGTACCACACATCCCAAGAAAATGCTTTACCCACTATAACTTTGATTACTGGCCATTACTCATGACAACTTAAAGTGAGCGACAAAATTATGGAAAATAATGAGCATGTATACATTCACCATACACATCTGAGCAAAAACTGGTGTTTTACTGGCTATACTACACAGGGAATGTCCAAATGCAGTAAAAGCTTCAGACATAAACCAGACTTAAATGCTGAGGTTTTGTTTTCCCCCCAGAGAAAACAGCCACCTGCTCAATCTGTGAGCACAAAAAAAAAAAAAAAAAAAAAAGGCCTGAGTTTGTAGAGCCAAGAAACAAGAAGTAGTACCAGGGTGGGGTGGTGGGCATCTTGCAGTGGAGTAAGCTTATCTTCAAGAGTTTTAGCCTATGTAAATACTCAAGACATCCAAGAAAATGGTCATAATAAACATTATCTGACTGAGAAACAAAAACACCTTGGGTATACCTATATATATGACAGAGGGACTTAAGTCATGGGGTCACTCATTAACCCTTTCAAGGTTTTGTTTCATTTTCAGTCCTCGTAGACCTCAGAGCTCCACCCTCACATTAATATCAAATCTAAAATCTTGCTAGAAGTTGTTTTAATTGTTCTTCTAAAAACAGTTTCTTAGTGCCAAACAGCTAAAGCCATCCAGCTCTCTAAGGGAAAAGATGGCACAATAATCAGTCAACTCTGATCTCCCTCTTATTGACATGCAGAGAAAGAAACCCTCGCTTTTAATAATAGGACTTCCTTTCATGCAAAGATAGTAGAAGCTTTCAAGTGATAAATAATTCATGGCCTTCCAAGCCCTGAGAATAAATTTCTTCTTTTTCTGTTTTACTTTCCTTTAAGATATGACAGGGGAAAGGAGACTACTCTTTACCTCTTGGCATATAAGCACGCTCAAAGTTTCATTCCCCCACTGCAAAAAAATATAAGATCAATAGACAAGCACTGAAAACCTTTCCCCACCAGGCAGAGGCTCTGCCATCTAAATAGTCTCTCAAAAGATAGAGTCTCACTAGCAGGAAACCACAAAGAAACAGCCAGTGCACAACTAGGGAGCACACTTGGAATAATCTCACATGGGGACAAATCCATAAGACACCAAAATAATTAAGGTTGATCATATCAGTGGCTGCTGAACTATAGTTCCATCTCCATTCTTACAAGCTTTATCTTAACTCCAAAGGGACATGGGAATGTTGTTTTACTTATTGTGCAGGTTTTGTAAACAAAGGAGGGAAAAACAACTCTAGGCCAGGTTGGGGAAAAAAAACAAACAAACAAAAGGCACAACATACTCTATCTGACAAGTTGGGCTGCATTTATATAGGTCTAAAGTGGCAAAAAACCCTTAACAGAGCAAACACCATGTTTCACAGTAATCAGTAACACTAGCAGGTTAAACATTTATACCCAAAACTCAGGGGGGTTATTCTCATGCATAGAAATCCCTCAATTCTCAGCCCAAATGCATTTGGCAAAGGATCCAAAAAAATCAGCTTGGAGATGATTCTCGTGGCTCCTGTTTGTAGCACAGCAGGAATCACCTGGTATTAAGTTTATTCATGATCGTGAAAAGTAGATGCAAAAACATAAAAGCTGCCATCTGGTCAGTTCAAAGCCAAATGCATCCCCGGAACGCATTTCTCACAAGGAAGGAGGCAATCCCTGAGCATGTGATCAAAAACACCAGAACAAGTATTTCCATCCATCCCACAGGATTACTCCCTAATACACATTTGCTAATCTTTGTCTGGTCACGGTTTACACTTACTAAAGAATGGAGCTTTCAGTACGTACTTAAGAGCTCCTCCAGCTTTATGCAGACAGGGCACTGTCAGCAGCCACAGGACACCAGATGTAAACACCGTGCTGGGAATGACAGAGTAATATTTTCCAATGACAATTTTTAATTATGTACCCTCTTCAGGGGGCTGAAAGTGCATTAATACAAACGATTTTCTGACCAAAGATAGAGTAGCACCATTTTAAACTTATAGCTGCCTAATGTTGGGGAAGGTGGAGGATAAAAATCACTGTATAAGTGATAAGTCATTAATTTATACCTCAGCACTGGATTAATTGTTTCCAGCCATACTGACAGGAGAAGCCATGAAAAAAAAATCACCACCAGGTATTTTTTTAATTACTATTATTGTTCAGTATTACTAATCCAATTAAGAGTCTACTAAAATTAGATTAGAGATGCAAGATAAGGCTTCACAAACACACCTATGACCCATTTTACCGCTTGAAGCCAAATTCCATCAAACAGTGTGCTGGTATCCATGAAACTGCAGCTTTTAAAAACAAGTTGCTATGAAAGGAAAAAGAAACAAAATCAAATTGTTGATTGCAAATATTTTGTGTGGCAGCTGCTACCATGTTGCTCAGAGGTCTTGAAAGTTGAGGAAGGATCATTTCCAGTGACAACACTTACTGCTGTGAATGCCATTTTATCTGTAAGCTCTGGGAGCAGAGATTCAGAGCCATTACTAAAATGGGATTGAAAAGGCACTAGTTTCCCCTCACAGAAAGTGCAGTTCCACAATATGGAGGGTTTGCAGGTTTTAAGGACTCATTTTTACCATTTGTGTGTACTTGGGTGGAGGAAGAAGAGCATCTCTTTGTTGCTTTTGCTCTCACAAGAGCAACAAAGGTGAGGGGAGAATCCAGCAACACTGAATTGAGCTCTTTGGTTCAGCCCATCACATGCATCACTGATCTGGTATCACAGTGGGCATTCAGCACCATACACTTCAATAACCTCTATGTATAGTAAAAAGATAAACAAAAATTCCAGTATTTCGTTTTCAATCTTCTCTTCATGCTCTGATACAACACTGTCACATGCAAGGCAAACTTATCTGAGAAAAAAACCCATTTGGCCTATTTCAACATTAACCACAAAAAAGCACTTCAAAATCTGCTACACATCATGGCAGGAGGAAAAAGAACTGGTGTGAATAAAACTATCACAGCTAAGACTTTCTTGCCTCGGCACTTCTATATCACAAGGAGAAAAGAGGCTTCTGGGGACAGAAACAAGCTGAGCACCCAGTACACAATTGCTCCAGGAAGGAAAGAAACCAGGATTTGGTCCTGTTAACCAGCAATGCAACTGGTAAAAATCTCATCTCTGTGTTCTAGTCCTAGCACTGCGGAGTTGGCAACGAGCACCCAAACTGGCTATATAAAAATTACTTAAGGTCATTTTACCCCTACAATATCCATCAAAATGTAAGTTGTTCCCTGCCTAAAATACAGTGGGTTTTCAATGCCTCATTGATACAGTCAGACAGTCTAAGCCTATGTATTTTATATATATATGTATACACTTATCCAGTACTTGTTTTAAACCAGTTTGGCACATGTATTTGATTGAAATCCAAAGGGATTCCTTCAAAAAGAAATATAATCCTGTTAGCTTTCCTACCAGGAGCAAACTGGCATAATCCCCTCAGAGTGCAGTTTACCCAGTGTAGCACAGACCATGCATCCTTTAGGCTTCCCTCAGAATCCTTCCCCAGCACAGTTTTAACATAACTACTAAAATACAAGGGCATGGGAGCAAGTGAATTTTTGGCTCGAAACTGGAACCTGCTCCTTAAAACTGAGCTACCTGACCAAACGAGCCACACTGATGCACACACTGTTTTCCAGCACAGTTTTTCCAAGCCCCCCCTTCATACTTTTGCCAGTGTATCTCTGTTAGTCAGAGAACTGCAGTCAGAAGGACAGGAAAAGCTGCCAGATACAAGCTACAGCCAAAACCTCATCAAAGTTCACTCACTTCAGAGAAGGGTAATAAGACAGGAGGACAGCAGGACAGTTATACCATACCCTCACCATGTCAAAATGCACCATTACATAATGAACACTGTTACAGATCTGACCCAAGCAGGGAAGTGAGCAACTCATGACAAATTAATTTCACCCAAAGACTGGAAAGACCTTTCACTTCTCAAAGCAAGCACACACTGTTAGGTCACTGGTATTCAGCTAATTAGAGCCATTTCCTGCTCTCCCAGAATCGTCCATATCAAAAGAAAATGCTTAGAAGGAAAAATTTTTTATGCATATATTACTGTCAGTCTCTCAATGTAAATTTGTCCCATATTCAAATGGCTCTCTACAAACCTGGGAAAGCATGGAATGATGGTAATAAAGTCTGCAGAGATCAGTCCTACACTCTGCGTGTGCTGACTTACTTTTTGCACACAGCGATTTGCAGCTTCTAGTTCAGCCCATTTTTCAAGACTTTAAATGTCCAACAGCTCACTTAGTAACCCAGAAAAAGGGCCACTGTCATTTGTACAGCAAATGTTGACACATCCTGGACTTACCCTGTGTGCACAGCAGGGTCTGGCTACAGTGACACCAAAACCCTACACTTCCCATAGACTGACCACTTCAGTGTCTTCCCCAACTGCAACACACAGTGCATTTGGCCTACTGATTCGGTGATTTCCTTGCACATGAACACAAATTTTTGCCCAGGATTTCTGAAAAGAAAACATGAAAACTCCTTGCCCAACATACAGGTCTCAGCCCCTTCCACTTCCCTAATTCTCACCACTCTCCAGTTCGGATTGCCCCAGCTCAGCTGTCACAGTCACAGTTACTGCAGGACACTGCCATGCTTAAAGCATCCCTGAAAAGATGCTTTCTCAGCATCCCTGGAAAGACATTTTCACAGCATTGTAGAATGGTTTGGGTTGGAAAGGCCCTTAAAGACCACCTAGTTTCCACACCCTACCACAAGCAAGGACAACTCTGACTAGACAAGGTTGCTCAAAGCCCCTTTCCTGTATTTGCACCTTGATGGAATGCATTCAACTCCCAAAGAAGAAAAGTCTTGCATCCTCTTTCTCTCTTTTGAGGACTTTATTAATGTAGCTTTACACAAGGAAGACAGGGTGCTTTCTGTCAAAAAAATTAAGGCAGAAATGTCCTTAGTATGTCAGATTCCATAGTCTCGCTTTCAAAATTGGTAATGCCATTGCCCTTGTATTTTGCTTGGGTTTTTTCCCAGCTGTTTTTCCATTTTTGTATTACCCATTGATGACTCTCTCCAGCTTGCCACTGTACTGTTTTTGAGGTCTTAGAATTTCTCTCCTAAGCAGCTTCTGCCTCAGCCTCCAGCACGTGACTAGCAGAGCAAACTGGCTCCAACAGCACTGGGTGTCTGGGTTCCATACTGCTGTCTTCTCAGATCCCTTCCCACACAGAAATCCTTTCAAGTTATTGTCTGCAGAAGAATGTGTCTCTTCAGGTCAAGCATTCCTTCTACTGAATTTGGTTTAGTGTTTTACTCTCAAAAGGGACTCAGTGCAAGCCAGTGAATGGGAAAGAACATGTCAGCTCCTGTTTGCTGCTGTATCAGACAGTCCATAGCTCACTCAGATTTCTAAATAAGGGAGCCTGCTTTGTCTTTGGTTAACATAACTAACTGGCTCGCCTTCCTCATTGATCCACTGAGGTGTTTTTCTGTGGAAATGACACCTACAAGTTTTAAGACAACAGGTGTCACTACTCAGGGTGAAAAAAGCAAACACACACAAAAAAGATTTCTCTGCAGAGTTGTAGCCAAGGTTAGTGGCACTCTATAAGGTATTTACCCACTGTAGGTTTTCTGAATGTGAATTTGGGCTATATCCAAACCCAGCTGCAGCCATCCTGTCCTGCCAACAGATGCTGGACAGTCTTCACTTAACAGATCACTTAACTGTTTCCAAGATCAAATCAGATCCGGAAAGCAACTAATTCCTTGTGTGCTAGAGTAATTAAAGAAGAATCAAGGACATTCTGAGCAGCCTGGGGAACTTAGAGCTTTTTTCCCAAAATTACTCTAAATATAATTTTGAAAATATTTAGGGAAAAAAAAGTCTAGAGTTTTTCTCACAATCTATATGATACACTTAGCTTGTCTTCAATCTAATCAGTTGGACAACAAATAATAAGACTTTAGACTAACTTTAATAGAATCATAATTAATTTTTTCATTAGTCTCAGATCTATTGTTATTTTACTGTACATTATCTACTCTCACATTTCATAAAAATTTACTGGAACAGGACAGCAAAACTAAAACCTCTATAAGCAGCTTTACTAGTTCTTAGAGAGTTCTTTCAGGGCTTGAATTTAGTTAGCTTGTAGGGTGCACAAGCAGATCTAAAAATAAACACGTTTCAAAATCTTTTTCCATATTCAGGCCAATTCTTCAATCTCAGGGAAAATCTTGGACATATGAGAAACTTACTCTTGATTCTACCATGTATCTTCTTTACAAGGATCTGTAATTATAGAGGAAGGGAAACAACATTACACACATACCTTTGAAATATGCCATTACAACATCTAAAGGAGAACAGGGAGAAACTGTGCCCTTAAGCAAAAATAGAGACAAAACAAGGGTTATTTAATGGCTAAGGATTTACTTCAGTTTCCTTCTAAAGGAGGAATTTTGCCTTGTGGTTGTGCTGTGGATGGCTGCAGGTGGTTGTTAGATGTTACTGTGGACTCTAGCCTGCCTTCCAAAATACACCTCAGCCAGGTAAAAAGCATATGCCTGGTTTATCAGCTGTAAATTCAGCTGAAACATAAGTAGTTTGGTTTTGATGATGTTCTTACAAGCAGAAAGTTAGGAGTCACTGGCTAACCCCTGACATACTTGCAAGAGATACTGTAACAATTGAGCAAGGTAAAACACTAAGTGAATTGTATAAAAGAAATCAGCTAATTAAAAAACAGTCTTAATTGCACTTTTTCCCCCCAAAGCAGCCTTGAATCTGAATAAAACTTTTACAACTTATTTGGAGCAGTCTTATTTAATGCAAAGACGGGGGAAAGAGCTGAAAACAAGAGATACTCTTTTACTTCATGGATTCAAACACTGGGATAATATGGATGAAGATAATCTGGGGACTGATGTCTACTCAGAATAAACATAGAATATCAACAGAAAATATATATAATATCCTTATCCTTGGACTCTTTTGTGTGATGCTGAAATTTAGTCTTTCAAAGCTGTAAATTTCCTATGCCATGCAAGAAAATTTCCTCATATCTCCAGAGTTTCCGACATACATCACAAGTACAACTGGTTAGTGGCAACTTGTATAAATGCCTCATTTCTAATGTCTGACTACAAATTTTGTAAATTGAATAAGCATTTCAAATACAACAAAAGGAAGGGTACTTAATTTTCTTTTAAAGAAATATCTGCCAACTACATGAGGGACTTGGCATATTGCAGAGCACAAAGAACATTAAATAAGCCTTATAGCACAAACATTACACAGCTTTATAACAATGAATAGAATACAAGTTGCTTCTTAAAATAGAAAACACAGATTTATTTTAAATGAAGCTGGAATTGCTTCCCTCAAAAATCTTCCAATTTACAAACAATGCAGAACAATCATAACAGCATGGACTTGGCCAGCACACAGGTTTCTAAACAAGCTGTTAATATATTTATCAAGACTACTGCATTATGATTATTAAGTCATTTTGTACATGACTGAATCAATATTCAAAGTCTAAGCTTCAGCCTTCCTGTTGTTCATTATACAGGAAGATGAATGATCTTAGAGGTTAGATTTGTCAAAACCAGTTGCACCATCTGTCAGAGATTAATTAGGTAAGGATCTATAAGCACAAATTAATTTCTCACATTTACTGAAAAATGAAACAAAACAACAATTTGGCTATTGAAAATTGTTTTCTAATGAATATGAAGAATATGAATAATAAATATGACTGTAACCTCTTGAGCTAGACATGAAACTTCAATTTCAAGTAAGGGAAGAGATAGAAGTAGGATTTCAGAGCTCTGGTCAATTTTCACATATGTTACATCAGGAAAATGTATTAAAGTTTGTTCTTGGCACTGTTGAACTTGCCTTGCACTTTCTCAGTTAAGTCTAAAATCCTTCCAAGTTCTTTTCACAAGGTTCTTTCTAACTAATCAGACAATTTTGAATCCAGCAGTAACTGATCAATCACTAGACATTTGCATGTGTACACAAATAAGATGAGGGTTAGTTTTCCTTAAATGCAGTCAGGGGAATTTCATTGAAATTTTGCTTTATCTTTTTTATGCAATCATTAATTATTGCTTAGAACCTCCATCACAGTGCCTTCCCACACACACACTTGTTTGCTCTTACATGGAACTGTTTAGATCAAGTCAGTGATAAAGGTTTTTCTAAGAATCACACAAAGAATCTTCTCAATTTCACCCAAATTCATCTTCCCAATTCCAGTTGGCCACTGGCTTAATCTTAGGGCATTTTCTTTACAGCATAAGGCATTCTGGAATCTGATATTCCACACTACTTTAAAGACATGACAGAAAAAAAACCCAAAACACCATTCCCACTTTGGTTTTCTTTCATTTTCCTCCAAAAATGCAATTCAAGTTGCATGTTGCCTTGAATGCCTGCTAAGGTGGCCTGGGAGGTGAATGAGCACTGACTGCTCCAGGTGTTTGAGGAGCTGAGCTACAAGTAGGTTAGAAATGTGACAGAACAGATCATAGAGCCACAGAATCATTTGGGTTGGAAGGGACCTTAAAGATCATCCCATTCCAAGCCCCCTGATACCTTTCACTAGAACAGGTTGCTCAAAGCACCATCCAACCTGGCCTTGAGATACTGCAGAAGATTTCTGGATAAGGCCATTACACCTGACTCTTGCTGCAGACCAAGTATTAATCATGGACAAGTCCCCTACATCCCAGTAGATTAACAGAGCACCAGGGTTATTCCAGGAGCAATAAATAACAATTTCTTTTAAAAAATTGGTGGGGGGGAGGAGGGGAAATTAAGTTTTGTTTTCCAAACTAATGGCTTTCATGGTCAGCTTCTCTTTCTTGCCTCTTCTGGACAGCAGTACTGGCACACTGCACACAGTTAGAGACAGTGCCACGGGACCTGACACACAGCTCTGCAAAGCACAGACTGCCTTTCCAGGCTGGTCTCTTTAATTAGCACTGCTGATGCTGTTCAGCATTCATAAGATAGTGGTATCAACAGAAAAAGCAGGGCCAATGTTTCTGTTGAGATAATAAAAAAATATATCTCAGTTATTGTGGAATAATATTTAGCAAGTACTTCAAGGCTCTTCAACAGGAGTTTTTAGTTCATTTCCATCTACTGTCTTACTTAAACAATTCACCTCCACTGGCTTGTATAGCTGTTGTGCAGCAGATTTGGACCACAGCAACAGCAGGTCTCAGGAAAAAAAAAAACTTCCAAGTAGCTGGAAATTGGCCATAAGGAAAATTGAAAACAAGGAGCTCTCTGTGCACACAGCGAAATGGTCAGGAAGGACGAGAGCCAGAGGTAGCTCTCAAGTGGGAAGAATAGCAATAAATCAATGTAAGAAGGAAAGTAAACAGAACACAATGCTCTTCCGCAGGAAGGGAAAAGGAAGAAGTTGATTTTGATCACATAATAATGAATTTTTATGCGCTCCGAACAAACGTTAACAGTGAAACCTGTAAAGGGCAACGTGGGCCAGCTGAGGCGGCTTGAAAAAAAGGAAGTGCTCCCTTTTTTGTTATTCTCAGAACAGCCACACTGCACTCAGCCTTGGTGACCATTTACAGCGGTATCAGTAATAAAGAGTAAATTGTCATCCTGCCAGCAATACTGCCAGCACTTGAGTTAATGAAAGTGTAGGACCCTGAGCAGTGCTAATGACGATGTGTATGCTCTCTCTTGCAAAGAGGTGGTGCTCATTACTGCTTTTTATCTGGGGGTGGACTTGGAGTACACTGGGCATCGGCCAGAGTAAGAACAGATGGGCAAGAAAAAGGAATTGTTTGTGACTGCCTAAATTATACACTGGCTCTGTCCTCAGCACAGTTTAGGGCAACTTCAGTGGCTGGGATATTATACATTTGTCCTAGTTATAGGGAAAGCAGGCAGGGTTTGGCATTAAGTGGCTATGATCAATTCTGTATTCTAGCCCCTATTGGCATTTTTTGACTCCTGCTGTTTTGTTTTTGTCTGGAAAACCACACACGAAGCCAGCAGTGTGGGAACAGCTGCCAACACTTCCACCAGACTGAGACCAGTCTGAAGCTGCCCATGGACTGGCTAGCCTGTGCATTACCCTTTCCTCAGCAGTGGCACTATACATCTTTCCACTTCCCCATATTGTGAATTTTGAAACTAAAGAAAATTAAGACACACTTTTCTATTTAGGTTTAAATTGCCCCCCCCCTCACTCAAAATTTATGAGCAGAATGGAGTAAACTTACAGTCATATTGTACTAATCATATAAATTCTTATTTTCCAGAGACACCTATCTAAAAATACTCTCATGTAACACATCAGATTCACATACCAGTGTGGACAGTATTTGCGCTCTCAACAAAAACAAGAATAGATGATGGAAATGTTATCAGGGTTAGTGATATTAAATCAAGAATGAACCCTTGAGAAGGACAGCAAGACCAAGAGGAAAAAAATAAATTGAGTATTCAAAGTTTACTTTATCTTCTTTCAAAGTCTGCTTGAAAACCTTCAGCAAGGTCAGGTTGGACTGGGCTCTGAACAACCTGGTCAAGTTGTCAATGTCCCTGCTTGTTTCAGTGGGGTTGGACTGGATGACCTTTAAAGGTCCCTTCCAACTCAAACTATTCTGACAGCTGGTTTAAGTTGTCCATCAACAAACATTTTGAGCAGCACACATAGGTCCAAATCTTAGAAGTAGGAGAGCAAGAAAGTCATAAGTAACTTTAGTAATAAGTTTTTAAACACTGATCAGTCTGACCCTTCAGGTCAATTCCCAGTGACCAGTAAGATATAGAGCTTAACATACAGCTAATTAAAACATAGCCTTCAAACACCTTGATAATCCACTGGAAGAAAAAAAAAAAAACAAACAAAAAAAAAACACCAACAAACAAAACCCCAGCTTTTTTATTAACAAGCTTAATTCCAGAATCAACCCATGAAACCATTTACACAGGTCTCATTTCTCCTAACCTACAAAAAAAGTTTGTCTGAGATTTAAAAATACTTTAGGTGTCTCTTGTTCTGCTTATAATTTACGCTCATGTTTACACAGACTTAACTTCATGCTTCAGAAGGTGGGAATTTAAGTGGACAACTTATTTGAATAAACATAAGCACAGCCATTAAAAAAAAAATTCACACCTCATGACTTATGCTTTATGATGTTATGGAAGATTTTTGAAGTCTTTTGGGCTAATCCTCATTTACAAGACTCTGCCTTTAGCTGTATAAATCCTGTGTGTGCACATTTACAGCTGGAGTCTAATGACCTAGCCCTTCCCCCTGAGACCAGCTTAGACAGGTAGCACAGAACTAGAAAAGCACCACTTTAGATGTGAACATGGATATTTTCTTATTAAAACCAGGTTCCTCTCTGCCATCAATAATCCATCAGAGAAACCCAAAATACATGTGTTTATTTTGAAAGTGCTTATTTAAGTCCTCTTGTTTTCTAGCTTTACCCCCACTACAAGCTCCAGGACTCTCCTGAGAAGAGCTACTACTCCCTTTGTACCAGGAAGGCAGTCACAGACAACAAACACACACGCAACACACACGGTGGTAGATGGAACTCTACCTTCTTCCCAGAATGTAAACAAAATGTGTTCAGACTTAACTCCACTACAGTCATAATATCATAATAAATGTGGTCAAATCAACAGCAGATGGGTATTTTTCAGATATTTTTCTCAATAGAATCCCTGAAAAAAAAAAATGCTGCATCACAAGAAGCAGTAAGAAACTAAAGTTTAAAATTATATTTAAAAAAAAAAATCAACCCTCAGGTTTACTCTAAAGTCCAAGTAATTACTGCAATTAATTACAAATATGCTTTGGGAGAAGTAATGATAAATTTATGAAAAATACACTGTGGTTGCCACCATTCTAATAGGTGCCTTCTTTAAAATAGTGCTGAATAGGTAGATTTACATTACCAAACAGTAATGCAGGCAGGAGCAGGATACAACCTGCAAGTTATATGTTTGTAGGACCACATAGCTACATTATATCCCTGCCACCAGTAAAATCTACACCAGTTGCTGGTCCAGTGCAAGCCACACATGTGCAGAGGGGTAACTACCGGGGATCAAGTTGACACAGGACTCCAGGCCACGCCCCAGTGCAAAACTTCACCTTTGGTTTGACCATGAGAAAGGCAGTTTAGTTATGCCCAAGTGCCTGCCCACAATGCAAATTTAGACCAAAAAAAACCAACTGGTAAACTGAGCAACAGTGAGTAAAATCTAGATAAATAAGCCAAAGACAACCCTGCTAAAATCTTGGACTCCATCAAAAATAGGAAGGCTTGCCAATCCCTCCAAAAAATCAGTTAGGTTATAGAGCAACCCAATACAAAAATTAAAAGAAGAAAAAAAAAATAGAATAAAGGTCTGAATCCTTGGACTTCCTGCTGTATGAGAAAAACTATATTCTCTAAGTAAAGACAGCAAATACCCTAAAATGCAAGAGATTGGCAACCCTTGCCAGTTTTCTTTCTGCTCTCTTTACAACTCACAGGACCATGTTTTCTTTCTCTCTGGTACTGCACAGTTTAAATGTACCCAACTGATGAGACCCTATGGAAAGCAACAGAAAGAATTTCTCCATCTGCTTTGGGAGAAGGTAAAAAAATGAAGTCCAAGTTTCACTGCTTTCAGAAAAGCATTTTCTTTTCTTCATCATCATCTGTTTGTAAAGACTCCTTTGAGGAACCTAAAAGTTTATGGAGTCCTTCAAGAAATAAAACAGCAATCCTACTCTGCTGATATTCATAGGCCTGACTTCAATAAAGGCAGATATTTTGAAATTGAACAGAGAACATCTGTCTTTCTCACAAATATTACAGATACACACATCTTTCTCTTTTTCATTCTATTCTGTTATTTCTCATTTAAAGGAGAAAAATCAAGCAGTAATTTCAGAACAGAAATGCTGTTCCATTCAAATCTATCTACATTAGATTATTATTTCCATCAGTGATACAAATATTAATTACTTTTTAATGGAATTGTTGTATTTAAATATTTTAAAACTATCGGGTTGTTTGTGCCAACGGGAAGGAAACATATTGACTGGAAGCTGCAGCTATAAATCTCCTCTCTGGCAAAGAATGTCTCTCCATAGATTTCAATATGATGTAGAGCTCTAAAGCAAACACTCATATTGCCAAGAGCCTCAAAGTGACCTACCACCACAATATTGTGGGCTGAGTAGCTGCATTTTAGTTAACCTTCCTTGCCATACAAGCTGAGCTAAAAGAGGGGATGGCTCAAAAGGCTTCAAGTCAAAAGTAGATTGATTTACTGAAATGACAAAACCTCTAGATAAGCAAAATCACTATGTTGAAGTTAACAGGCACATTCATTAGGTGACAGCACAGCAGAGACATGTTTGGAGCATGTTCTTACTGGCCCTTCAGCTGACTTTAGAGCAGAATTGCACATACGTATCCACATTTTGTGTGGGAGCATATAGAGTGTTTTGGATTCTGTGGCTCTGAAGTCTGCTTTCAGCTCTCCACTGTAAAAACCATATAAGGACCACACTGAAAATATAAATGTAAGGGAAAGATACGTTAGCATGACACAGGAATTCATAATTGCATAGGAAGAAAAGCAAATTAATAAATCAGTAATATATGAAGATTTACCTAATTTAATCTCTTACTATGACTTGTTGAGACAAACTTCTATGGGGTTTAGCCTTGTTTGCACAAGTTCAACAATCACTTTGGGAATTACACTTCATAGGACACATTAAAATTTTTTCAACTACTATAGAATCATAAAAGTTGGAAAAGACCTTTTAGATCATTGAATCCAACCACTAAACTAACACTTCCACATCCATGACCAAACCATGTCCCTAGGTAACATATTGGCAAGCTTTCTCAACACTTCCAGGTATGGTGATTGACTTATAAGTCATTGGGTATAAAGTCTTCCAAAAGAACCAGCAGAAACAAGATAGAGAAAGTGTTTCCCTATGGCCAAGAATAGTCTCATTGACCACAAAAGAGATGTTTTTATAGGATTTATGAAATCAGGGAGATTGCAGTAATTTGGGTTTCTGTCATCACTCATGAGATACAGTACTGCTGGTGTGCCTGGGTCACGTATATTCTGCCAGATGCAATGCTTCTCATCATGGGGAAAAATTATTCAACCCACATGGTTTAAATCAAACCAGAATTGAGTTGGTTTTCGTATTAATGTGCAATTAACCAGCAATCAGTGCTGATTCATGCAATACATTCAGGATCAGTATCAGCAACAAAGAAGGAAAAAACACAGCACTGAATTATTTCAAAATCTTAATATGTACAAGCAGGTTTCTAGCTACCTTTTTACAACTAAACCCTAAAAACTCCCAACCTCCCACAAGCAGACACATGAGGGTCAGGTGAGAATGGCTCCCCCCTTCCTAGCCTGTCTCATGTTACTCCCTGCAGCAGCAGTTTTAGCATTTTCTGCCACACACAACGGGTACACACTCACATGCACCATCCCACACAGGATCCTGTCAGAGATTCCTCTGGGAGAAACACCCCCACTCCCTCTACACCAGGCATTTCCCCCTATTTCTAAAATAGACAAGTTCACAAAAGAGCTTTTTGGATGTCAAGCAACATCTTGAGGTCATAAAGGCTCAGTCAGGAAGGACATTGATTTTATCATCTGCAAGAACTTTGCAAGAAGACTTATACTCCAGGGACACTCCCCATGGACCACACAGCAGAACATCAGTTCCCAAGGACCCATCAGAGACACCATAGAGAGCAAAGCAGACAGGAAACAGGATTTGGAAATTGCTGCATTCTCTTTAAAAAGTACTAGGCAGTAAATCTGCAGTGGTTTCTTGTGCAATTTCCCCATGCTGTTGTTCTTACACATACAACTCCTACAAAACTACCCTAAATATACATATTCCCTGCACACGCTAGTTATTACAAAAAATCCTGCAATCTAATTAGTGATTTTTTTTTATGGCATTTATTCACAGTAAACTAATGGATTCCACAACCAAAATTAATTTGGAGCTCTCCAGGACCAATTGTTTTGATTACAAAAAGGAATTTGGTCACTTTCTAGTATCCCACATCCTTCCCTATGCAATCTTCAAGGTAAAATTTTTGACGCACACCTCACCACTGAAGTGAATGCTTCTATTTCCTGTGCCAAACCCCCACAGGAAGAAAGGGAATAATAGCTAAAATATAATGTCTGAATTTTAAATTAATAACATGCTATGTTTGTTTCTCTGGGCTTTATTGACAACTACTTCAAACATTCATTAAAAGGTTTGACAAATTTTGTAACCCACATCACACGCATCTGTCATTCCTGGAGGATATACCTCCCACCAGCCATACACAATCCTGATCTCTGGTTTATGTGCCACCAATCATCTGGTTTGCTGTTGAGTAGGCTGACATGGAGAGAGGACTGATGTCCAATTTCAGTTGCAGAAAGTCTGAAAGCCCTGGGAACTAAAGAGTTCCCTTCCAGAAAATATTTATACCATCTGGGCTCAAAGTGTGACATAGCAAAACAGACCAAGACATCAAAATAAGGCTTAAGTCCTAATGCAGCATCCTGCTCTAAAAGGGCCATGCCACTCCAGTATTAAGCCAGTTTCTGGTTAAAGTTTTCAGAAGAATATCTGCTGTTGCTGGACAGCTATGAAGAAGATTAAAATAAAACTTCATCCTCTGCTACTGGCTCTGGTTACCAGTTTCTGATTTATTATCCATTTATTTGGAGCAGAGGAATTGCCTCTAGTCCTCTTATTCCCATCCCAGCTGCCCAGCCTCTCTCTATATGTGGATGGCAGAAATGGCTCCATGTTCTTTCAGATGGGGCAATCTTTTTAACCGTGATGGGTTTAAGCGACAGGAGGGAAGCACCGATGCAGCAGAGACCTTTCTTTATTGCTTTCCAGAACTATAAATCTACCAATGTCTCACCCAGTTTCCCCAACTTCTGTTTCACAAAAACCTCTTCTGTTTCAGATCACACTTTGACCTGACAGAAAAAAGAAACAAGTTTCTCCAGAAAAATAAGTCTGCAAAACAAAACTCATCTTTAATTAGGTTTCATCTCACGTGGGCAGAGCTGTACACTCCAACACCACCTCTGCTTTTTCAACAACAGTGAAAAACCTTTTAGTTCTTTGAAGCTGAATAAGTAACAGTAAAATATTTCACTCAAGGGTGTTTTGAAAGTACAAAATAAATGTAATAAAGTTGAGGAAATCTCTAAACCGCTGCAGCCCTAAAACACCAGTATAGCTTCCAGTGCAGTCACATGCCCTAAGTGCTGCAGGGAAGCAGCTCTCTGATAGCTGGCATCAGCAACAGGGGGGAAGAAATAAGAAAGCAAGGTTCCCCCCTCACAAAGGGAGAAGAGTTTGTCCTGGGTGGGGGGGGGGGGTGGTTACTTTCTTTCTTTTTGTTTTGTTTTTTAATCTACATTTGGAGATGNCATGTTTAAAAAAAAAAAAAAAAACACATATGAAAAACATGAAGGAGTTTACTTTCTTTCTTTTTGTTTTGTTTTTTAATCTACATTTGGAGATGTGTCTTTATCTAAAAGGCATTTAAGCTTGTGCTCCCTGTTACGTAGTGTAAGAACAAGACTGTGCTTAATTTCACCAGAGTGAGGCAGCTTTCCCTGATTTTTCTGAAGAAAATCTGTTCCAAACAGCCTTGCAACAGCACATACCTCACAACAGGAGAAATGGAAGTGTGCTGCCTTGTTGTAAGAGACAAGAATTTTGGTAGCCCCAGCTATCCACCAAGGGCCCTCTAAACCCGTCCCCATGGGAGAAAGAAAGTAGGAAAGCTTGCTCCTTGAACAGCACAGAGTGGTGGTCTAGTTCAGGGTTCCCACAGGAATTACAGAAAAGAGCAATGGAGCTAAGGGTGTCCATGTGAGGATGTCCCTTCTCTATTGCCTGGGTGACTGAAAGGAGAGAGCTGGGAGAGCAGCACTGCAGCATCACAGATTTCATTCCTGGGCTTGGAGGCTATCACACCGACTGAGGCACCAATGCAACCAACTAGCAACCAAGCATGGAAGCATCCCTCATAGAAGCCAAGCAGAGAAGGACTTGCCAAATGCATATGTGACTTCACTATCAACTGGTAATAAGCAGCAAGTGAAACTAATCAGGAAGGTGGCAAAGTTGTATTTCAAAAGGCAAAACGTGGCTTTTTCTGCAGGGGATAACACAAGCATCACGCTATGACCAAATTAATGATGTGTATCCCTTCATAGTCCAGGAGTGAATTCCCATATGCCAGGCAAATGCCATGTCAGCATATCCACAGCACACACAAGCCCCTAGACATCCAAATGAGAGTAGCCCCTGGAGTTTAGAGGGAGAATGTCAGAAGGAGTTACTTATCATTGCCAATATAACACTGTTTTATTGCTGTTAACTCCTCCAAGTGGCTTTCCCTCCACAAGAACATTTTGTTTGCCTTCCCACAGCATCACTACTCCATGAGGAAAGAATATTTGCTCAGAGTTTTAGGGGATTAACATCATGAACAAGGCCACCAGGCAGACACTAACCACTATGCTGTGAGAGGAGCCCTGGAGATATCTGAATCTTATTACTGCTTCTAACACCATCTGATGGGAATTTTACCAGTGTGACAGACTGCTTATTGTTCCAGCAACCTGAATTTGCACTGACAATAGTATTTCTCATACTGGAATGTATGTGCTTTATATTTTCACTTCTGTTTCCTGTAAAGGGATAAATTCAGGCACTAGCTGCCAATAGCTGATCAATACCTCACTTGAGGAAATGCTGTATTCATTTGTAAAATGATTCTACCTTGAATAGTGCAAGATCCTGAGAAAAACTGCAATATGTTGAAGAAATATGCTGAGTACTGTAACAAGTACATTTTTTTGAAACCCTTGGTCACATACTAGCAATAAGCATTGCCTTTTAGCTAAAGATGCCATTTCTCTGGAAGTTAAATAAAATGCAATCAATAAGATCACTGCAACAATAATATGTTGTGCCGATGAAATGAAAAAGTTTGTTTTAAAGGCAAGCTGTAAATAGAAAACAAAATATTAAGCAGAGAACACAAGTTTTGCCTCGTTAGACTGAAATAAGCCTGGAATCATCAACATCCAGTGAAAGCTTGATGAACGAACAATGTCATGTGAGTCAAGATGCAATAAATATTACTAATACAATGTCACAGAGGTTGGATTGCTTCACTTCCCTTTCATTCCTGACTCACAAACTGCCAGCAAATCTCTAGATTGCTTCTGTCTAAGTTTTGAAGGCAGTGAAGGAAACAAAACTGTGCATACAGCCCTACTGATATTTCATGAAAGGGTGGGGGAGACAGCAATCAAAAGTTCAAACCCTGTATCATAAAAGCAGTCAGGAAAACGAAAGATAGTTTGAGTTAGGTGTGATCAGCTGGGAGGCACAACCTTAGAATGACATGCAGGCAGAAAACTACTCAGCTATTTATTAATTGGCATGTAAACCAACGTTTTGAAATGTGAGTTACAAAGCTGCATGAGTAAATTATCACACAGAACACTATGTGTCATTACTCAAAAGGAAAAGCTGCAGAACACCATGTTACACCTTGTGCTCCAGCACAAGGATGGGACCAACTGGCCAGGCAGTCCACAGTCAAGCGGATAAGCAGTGTCCTTAGGAATACAAGAGTAAGCTGAGCTCACCAGGCAGTCTGCTAAAGCAAAGCAAATCATTTGCAATGAATCTGGACACATCTGGAAATGCTGCACCCTGTTAAACATCTGCCTGACAGATACCCTGCAGGCCAACCAAAGTCCATAGAAAGTTTTCCGTCACTTCAGCACATTCTGCTCCTAATTCTCACTGGGTTTAAAACATGCTTTTTTGTCCTTTCAATGCAAGCTTGGAAGAGTCTTAGAGGAGAAGACTAAAAAGGTCTTATTTAAAGTTTGAATCAAGCCACAATAAAACTAAGTTACCAAAGGAGGAAAATGTCTATCAAAAAAAAGGGAAGAGACATTGAAACCAAGAACAAGGAAGAATTTTTGTAGAGCTCTTATAAACCCATTGATCCTGTTTTAAAGCTTCTGGACTCTTCTTGAATTTGAGTAAATAAACAATTACAACTTCAAGAGCTTTCAATAAATCACAATGCTCCATCAATTGTAATGAGTGTAGCCCGTCTGTTCAAACTGAAATGAGAAATACAAAAGGCACAAGGATAAACCATCATGCCAAGAAATAAATTTTAATTCCTCCTTCTATTCAAAAAAGGGTTAGGTACAAGAAGTCACAAACTAAACAGGAGGGTGGGGAAGGAAACAAAAATCACTACATTCCTGGCCTCAAAAGCTAAAGACAGCACTATGATTAAATAATTAAACTGTCTCACCTTGTGCAGTCAAGCTAAATTTCAACAGGAGCAATTAATCTTCTTGTGGTCTTTTATATCCTACCCTATCTGTACTTTCAGCCAAAGTGAAACACTTCCTCCTGTTACCTCTTTCTTCCCAAAAGTTTCCTCCATATATGAGGAAAGCATAAGTTCTCATTTAAACTAAATCAATGCCATTTATAAAGTTGCTATTCAAACTTAAAGGCTTGTCCTTGTGAGACGTTTCACACATATTTGTAGAGATTCATGTGGGATGAGGATTATGTACATTCCCTGAAAAAATATTGAAAATTTCAAAATATTTCCTATATTATGTCAGGACAAGTCTTAATCTCTGGATTCTTTTTTTTGCCATAAACAAACAAAAAGCAAACACAAAGCATGAGGCTAACAACAGTCCAGGTCTCCCCTGTCATGTAGGATACCAGACCCAAATCCCCTTGCTGAATTGGGCAGATCATGGCCTCCAGCCTTTGTCTCATATATCCCAAGATATTTTCTTTCTTTCTCTAAAGTTATTGCCTGGCTAAAAAACTTGTACTGACTTAAGTTACTTTGAAAAAAGAAAGGGGGAAAAAAAAAAAAAAAGATGGCATTCTAGATTTAAAAAGTGTATTTTGAAAAAAAAAAAAAAAATGCTTTGCCAGTTCCTGCCTGATTCTGGCTGAGCTATAGGAACTGATGGTCCATGAAGACAACATGCTGGACAAGACACAGAGACCATCACAAATCCCAACAACTTGTTCCACTGCTACTCCCACAGTACCATCACTGCAATCCTGCCTTGCATTTGAACACCCTTATGTGTTAGGCAAACAAATCATTGACATGAAATGGCCTGAAGCAAACCAAAATCACATACTAAGGGAAAGGTGTCACATGGGAAGGGAGCTGCACTGACCTTCAGCTGCAATAGCAAGGCAGACTTTATGCAGAAATAGGTTTGAGCATCAATATTTAGACCTGACTCTGGATCGCAAACACCTCTTTGTGAAGTGCCACAGCTCATGTAAGATCACTTACAGAAACTCTGAGAACAACCTTTAGACCATAATGGAACTAACAGCAAGTGAATAATGAAGAACCTGTAGGAAAAGGTTTACACACACATATTGCACCAGTCAGCAGCAGCCTGGTGGAACCCAGGGCAGACCCTTGTGAGCCACCAGGTTCTCATCTATCTAACCTGGCTTTGAGATTGCATGTTTCCTTTCCCTGGCAGAAGACAATTCAGAACTGAAAGAGATGAGAACAACTAAGAGTGGCAGCAACAGAAAAGATGGGGTGGGGTGGAAGAAATAGAAGGGAAGGACAGAAAAGAAGGGCTTTCTACCTCCTCCTGCATGCTGCCCTGAGCCACTGCTAATACAGTTCTCCCTAGGCACAGTGGGACTTAAAGGGTGCTTATGCTGCTTGTTCTAAGAGGCACCTTGCAGGCAAAGCATGCTTCCAATTTAATCTTTTATTAACTGTGGTTTTAAATGAATGCTCCATGTGGCTGTACAGAAACAGAAAAGGTGAGGACACGGATAGGCAAGGATTAACCAATCATCACAGGAAAGCAGTCAAAAATAATAGTAGCTTTCCATTTCAAGAGTTTATATCAATTGTCCAGTATAGTATATACTGGAAGATATCAGTTCTTTAGTACTATAGTTTACACAAATCTGAAAAGGAATAGACAACATAAACCCAAGAATAAACACACCTTTCTCCCCTCCCCCTGCATACTCTCAGTTACTGTTTATTTGCTTTTTGCCTTGGTTTATTTCTCTTTCATTCATTTTGTTCCTGTATCCCTTCTCTCACACACATAACTTTAAAAAAAAAAAAA
>VXBX01007805.1:125065-211326 GCA_013400415.1 Scytalopus superciliaris
AAAAAAAAACACAACAAACTTATTTTATTCACTTTTTCATTTGTTCCATTAATGAAGGAGCAAAGAACAAGCCTCTTCTCATCCGAAGTGCAATGCTGCCCTCCAGAGTTGTCAGGAAGTACTGACATGCTTCAGGAAACATGAAACCATCTCCAGGTAATCTGTAGCCTTTCAGACGGAATTGTTGAATCTAGTCTCATATTTATTCTGTGGATTGAAAAAACAGTCTGTACGAACACCTTATCTGGCTTAGTCTGCTTTACTGATGATCATTTTGCAAACTCCTCCCGTACACAACCTGTGCATCAACTGCACAGCAAAGAAGGGACTTTCCTCCTGTGTAAGACTGAAAAAATTCCAAATAATAGATTAATTATCTCTTCTTAAAGTCACTCAAAATAAGGAATGGTCTGATAAATTTTCAAACCCTGATTGGAAGCTACATTCAGAAGATCTTTACTGAGAATTCAGGCTCCAGAAGAAACAATGTTTAGGTCTAACAGGAGCACAGCTACCCAAAAAAACACCGTGATTTTAGATTTTTCCTTTGATCTGAGTCCTGGGTGCTGGTGGTGTATCATAGTGTATCAGACATCTGTTTTCTAAAAGGAATAAAATTTTAGCTATAATTGGAGAGCAAAATAGCTGCCATGATTTATAATTAATAAAATGCACACCATGGAGAGTACTGTGAAAGTTAAGCCTGGCAGATCCTGCTTTATCACCTAGCAAGCCACAACCTACAACTTGTGAAGAGCTTTCATTTTCTCTAGCCATGTCAGTAATTTTCACTAACTTAAAGATACATGACCACAGAAGGCACACCTTCCTTTCCTTTTTATTATCGCTTCCTTATAGTTTCCAGAAGGTAAAAAAGCAACAGCAGCAACAACAAATGATGCGATTTACAAACCATTTTCTCTCACCTCTAAAGCCTGATGAAAAAGGTCTAGAGAGGAGCTTGACCCTTAACATACAGACATGGGTATCAATGCCCTGCAGAAAAGCCTGAGCACAATGAGCGATTTCATCTTAAGAGGCTCCATCAAAATTTACTGTTGAGATTTGCATGAACTTCTGTAAATCTCAGAACTACACCAGTGCAGGAAGGCAAGAGGGATCAAGAGGAGGGCTGGCTCAGTGCTACCATATAGGGAAAGAAAACAAAAATAAATACATACAACACTAACAATTCCATAGAGTTGGTTCATATTTATTTTTCATTCTGACTGAACAGGGTAAAATAGCTGCTTTCCTCCTTATTCCACTGGAGCTCATTGTTTCATTCTCTCATCAATGTGCAGACAGATGTTCTTGCACCCAAGCTGTGATGGCTCAAACCCTCAGCTCTCTGCAACAGAGACACCAGGTTTAAGACACATGGGAATACAGCCCTGTTTCTTTTGCCAAGGAAAGCTGCAGTCCAAAGTGAGCACAACACCCTCATGTTTTGAACTAGGCCATGTTTGCCATCTCCAACAAAAGTGTTCAATCCTTTCAAACATGCAGCTCTTCACATACAGGGTCCAGAGAGGCAGGCAGGAAGCCTCAGAGCCCAAACCACAACACAAGGATGCTGTCACAGCACAAAGACCCCCAAGGGGCAATTCAAGCTTCCCTGAAGCAGATGGGATAGAAACAACCTCAAGGCCAGATTTACAGGTTGAGCACAGCATAAGCATTTTATGATTCACTCCTTTACTGCTGAATTTAAATGCTGAGCTGGGCAAGAGAAAGGCCTGGGAATTACCCCAGTTCATGTGGTGGAAGAAGAGGAGGAGAGACCTTCCTCGACCCATCAGCATGCCAGCAGACTGAGCGTGGCACCAGCAGCATTCCCCTGCCAATTGCTGCACTACGTGGTGACCAAGGGTTAATTGATCTGCACCTTGCAGGTCTATTTTCCAGTCTTCAAAAATTCAGCGAAGTGCTTATTAATGCTCATACAGCCTCTGCAATGTGCTGAGATGATCTCTGAAAGAAAACCATTAAATAAAGAGACCCAAAAGACAAAGAACAGCAGGATGTGTCTGGTTTGTTGATTATCTATTGAAAAACGCAGTGTTTCTGCTAAACTTTAATTCAGATAGCAATTTGCAAAGCTCTGAGGGTTGGCTAACACCATAATTTACCTCCCTCATGCCAGTCAGTCACCCCTGACATCAGAGACTAGATATTTCATCCCGTGTATCTGCATGCTTTTTAGGTGCTATAACCAATTATGATCCAGAAACACATGCAATCAGTTTTAATACAGAGATTTTTAATTAACTTTACAGGAATATATTTTACCCACAGCACTGGCTAATGGGAAAAGCTCTATAAGTATCTCCTTGTAACAGTAACACTGAGGCCTGGACACAACCATATCTTGCTCCATCACACTTTTTTCCATTTTTAATTAGTTTTTTTCTTTAGTTAAACCAATTTTTTTATATCTCTTCTTCCCCATTTCAGGCTCTTCTGTTAGCTATAAAAATCTTAAAAGAAAAGTACTGTGGCTAAGTTTCCTTACTCTAAAACCACAAATCATGGACATACACCACAGGTATCATATTTAGTGTAAGGGAACAAGAATTCAATTAAAGTATTTGCCATATTCCAACCAGACTGCACTAAGAACAGCAGTTGGAGTTGAAAAATAGATGACAGCTTTTTAAATTATTATCTATTTTAAAGACCAATTTTCCAGATTGGCTCCAGATGGTGGAATTTTAAAGTAAATATACCTACTGCCTTCACTGAGAGTTTTGCAGTTGTTTTCTTGAGGAAGCTCTAGTATTTGTAAAATTGCAAACTACTTCCACTGGGAATAATAAAAGAAATGCTTGTTTATTTAAATTGGTGTTATGTTAGATAATTATGGCCCAATCTTGCACTTCTCTCTGCACTAATGGATTCTGAAGTGTTGTTAGCAGTGCTTGGGCCTCATCTAGTTCTCCTCATGGCTCTTCATTTCACATAAAATATCAGCAGTGATTTTCGTTGACCTTTTTTTATTTGCGGACTTTTTTATACAAGGAATTTTTTTTGTTATTATTAAATAAAATAAATGCCAGTTTTTCATACAAAGTTTCAAAAGTACCCTAGAGCCGTCCAGAGACAGAATACCTATGTGACAAGCCCAGATTTCAAAATTAAACATGTGGCTATTCTTTGAAAACATCTCTTCTATAAGACACACCCAGATTTCCATGAAAACACTGAGTTGCACCTTGCAGTCCCTCAGCTGATGCTTAAGTGAGTTCCCCAGAACATAATAAAAGTACAAATAGACAAAGAGCTGGGGACATATAGCTAGAAAATCTAAATTGTTTGGAGGGTAGACTCATAGAATTATCAAGGTTGGAAGAGACCTTTAACGTGATCAAGTCCAACTGTGAACCCATCCCTACCACTGGAACCCCTAAGCCACTAAACCACATCAGCCAGCACCAGATCCAGATGGTTCCTAAACACCTCCAGGAATGGTGACTCCACCATCTCCCTGGGCTACCTATTCCAATGCCTGGCCACCCTACCAGTCAGAAATTTTTTTCCAGTGGCTCCTAAATCTCCCCTGTCTCAGCTTAAGGCCATTTCCTCTGGTCCTCTCACTTTAGGCATGGTAGAAGGGAACAGCCCTCACCTCACTACAACCTCCTAAGACTGGTTTCTCTCAGCTGTGGGGTATTTCCAGCAGGCATCTGGCAAGTTGAAGTTGCCCACAAGTACAAGGGCCAGTGACCGTGAGACCTGCCAGTCGCTTGTAGAATGTCTTGTCTGTCTGTCCATCCTGGTTGGGTGATCTATAACTGACTCCCACTGTGACATCCCCCTGATCTTTACCCAGATGCATTCAACCTTGTCATGATCATCAATTTCAGTACAATCCCTAACATACAGTACTACCCCTCCACCTCTCCTGCTTTGCCTGCCTCTTCTAAGGAGCTTATAGCCATCCACTGCAGCACTCCAGTCATGAGAGTCATTCCAACACATTTCCACAGTAGTGACTACTTCATAACTTTCCTGCTGTACAATGGCTTTGAGCTCCTCCTGCTCGCTGTCCATACTGTGTGCATTGGTGTATATGCACTTCAGCTGGGCTTTGTCCCCGACACAGGCCTGCCACCCCTTGGCTCAGCTCTAGTGAACCTACTCATAACCCCTTCCCCCTTTGAGCCCATTTTAAAGAACTCTCAACCAGAACTGCTAACTCCTGGACCATAATCCGCCCCCCACCCTGAGTCAGGGTACATGCCACATAAGCCACCCCCAGTCAAAAACCACCAAATTCCATCTGTGGCACCAGCCTCTTATCCATGTATCAATCAGTCAAGTTTTCCTAAGGCTCCGTAACCTTCCCACCTCCTCTTTGAATTGTGCAACCAAACAGAGCAGATCACCAACCTGCTTGCTGGAAGGCCTCTCTTAGCTTAGCATAAACCAGCCTCCTTGTTGTAATAACTCTATATACATCAAAATGTGTATCTAATAAACAGATTTTGTTCATGCCCCTGAGAAGGGAGTCCATGTTACTGACTGTTACACCCAGCCCTGCCACAAGCAGGTCTGGTCATTCAGTACAAGGAGCATTCAGCCATTCTCTGACCATCTCCAAAGATTGCCCAGGCTCCTGGTCCAACCCATGCACTGCTGAAACACCTTGGCAAGGGTGAGGACTTCATACCAAATCTCAATCTCCCTTACTCCAGTGTTTAACTATCACCTCTTATACTTCCAGCCTGAGCCCAGAAAGATAGCTTGGCCCCCTTTAGACTGTAACCTCCCCATCATGTAGTGGAAGACTGAAGGGAATACCCCAGGGCTGAGCACAGGCCGGGAAAAGCACTGAAGCCATGGACTATGCCAGCTCACACAGGCTGCACATGCTGCAGACACAAAAAGAAACATGGGGGCAGGAGAGACCATGACAGCAGCTTTGCACTGATTATTTACATGGGTCCAGAGTTCATCTCTCAAGCAGAACAGCAATAGCCAACAACTGGCACTCAGAAACAGTGTGGGTGAGCATACCTGAGGAACCACCTCAAAGGTTACCAACAGCTAAAATAGTGCAACACACAGACAATTAGAAACATTCACAATGACTCAAAGTGATGAATGTGGAAGTGGAGTTAACCATCAACAAATTGCTCTTTCCTGCACGAAGCCCTGGTGAAACAGGGGCAGCTGGGGAAGGTGCCAGTCTGCCTTTGTGGGGTGTGACAAGCACAGAATGAAAAAGCAAGCACAAGAGATTGGCAACATGAAACGATACAGGATGGATGTGTTTATAAAGTATTTTTTACTTTGTATTGCCAAGGTTGCCAGATCTCAGCATTTCTAGGGTCTATAAATTCCAGCACTGTGCACAGTCAGAAAGAAAGGCAGGTTCTGAGTGGCCAAATAAAGCATGGCTCCAACAGGAGCAACATGACACCCTGCAGTGAAACATGATCTTTTCCTGCCCGGGCATTTCCTGCTGGAGAATCAAAACAAACAAAAACATTTGCTTTGAAAGGCATCACTTCACCTTTCTGTTGGACTTCATGATCTTAAAGGTCTTTTCCAAACTTAATAGGTCTACATTTCTTAAAAAAATGGTGTTACAAAGTGCTAAAACTCCCAGAGTTTTACTCCCCTTTGTTCCCTCTCCCCACCTACTCTATCTCCACTTTTTTTGAGAGGATAAGCAAGGTTTGGACTTGTTTCAGCTCTTTTAGATAGTACCATATGCAGCCATATTTTTTTTTCTTTTTTTGTTCGAGAAGACTTGAGCCAAAGCCAGTGGAAGTCAATTGAAAGACAACCGACGACTTCAGTAGGTTTTGGCTCCAGCCCTAAATGCACATCACATGCCAGACGTGATGACTGATTCTATATCTGTCTCTAGGAAGCACTTAAAAATTGAAATGAGGAAAGGGAAGAGAGCAAGTCTGTGTATATCACACGCTGTACATTCAACTGGCCTCAATAAATTTCAGAAGCAGCACACATGCTGGGAGTTGTTTTCAATCAATAAATAAAGCAGAGGTTGAATTGTTCACCTGCCACCTCTTTACTGCCCCCCAGCAGACGTGAAATTATCCTTTAGCCTCAAGGTTACTTGCAAACTAAAAGTTACATTTACAGAAACATCTATTTGCCAGCCTTTTGTTTTTTCCTTTATTTCCATTACAGGCAGCAGCAGGAGCATTTGACACCCACAAGGACCCTTCTCAGCAAGACATTATATATCACTCCATGGAAATACATAAATGACAAATTATCCCTGATAGCATTGTGTCTCTGCTGACCTGCTCAAGGTTTAAAGGCAGCTGGCAATTAAATGCCATGGCTACAGACCTGTTAAAGGCTTAGGCAGAATAGTATTTATATTAAGCAAAGGGAGTTGTACATAATGGTATTTCATAGATGTGTTACTCGAATTAATTTCAGTAGTATTCATTGTGTTACTTCTCTTATTGAAATCATCTCTCCCTCTCTCACAATTCCTTAACATAATTCACAGGGATTATTGCTCAACAAGCTGAATTCTAACTTGCATTGGCAATTGCCTGGTCTAAAGGAAGAACGTTGTTTCCCTCCTGCACTTCCCCCCCACACCAAGTATTTTGCCAAAGACTGAGAAAGTAGAAAGATACCACTTGCCCTGAATCTAGAAGAGTTAAAGATTAATTAAAACTGTGCCAGGGAGCACTACAAAGGGCTGAGGGATGGATTGATCCTATGGAAAATGAAGTAACTAGCAGAGATGGGATTTTTTTATTTTTTTTTAGTACAGGCACTTCTTATAATTATTGAAGGTCTTTGATTTTTACTAAGTGCAAAAGCATTGCCTTCCCCTAGGAGCAGATGCATAGCCTAGCCACTAGTCAGTGGTGCTATACTCAGGACTTAAGCCCATCTCATGCTTAATTCTCAAGAAATCAATCCTCCTATCAGCCATGCCACAAAGCTTCCCTTTCCTTGCCTTCCACAAAAGCCCACCTAACTTAACACAATCTATCCTTGCTTCAGCTGTTCAATTACAGCAAAATAGCCCAATTTGGCCCATAGAAATAATAAAACTTTCAAGTATTCAACAATGACCAAGCTGGCAATACTCATCTCAAAGTGGCAACAAATTACAATTCAGACCCAGAAAACAACATGATAAATGTCTAATTCTGTATTGCACACATCATTAATAAACCTTGGCCATTAATAACCTTATGGTTTGCTGTAAACCCAGAAACAAAGATATTTTTAACCTTCTATCCACTTAAAAGAAAGCCCCTTCCACATCAGATGAAGATCACGCAACCACATCCTCAGCTCTTAGCATTCTTACACTTTTTACTTAACACTCAGGAGACATGACTAATGGAGTTTTCAAATGCATTTAGGGCCAGAAAAATCTCTGCTGTAATTCCAGTTAATAGAAATTTTCCAACGAGTTTCAAAAATATGTTTCTTTTTCAACTCCAAATATAATTGGAGTTGTGATGTATAACAAATTTGAAAAGAGAACATAATTCATATGTCACATAATTCCTTAACATAATTCACAGGGATCTCGGAGGCTACAGCCTGCTGTTTTCTGATCAGTATTCCTATCAGGCTTCTCACATTAATACAGTGATAAACTTCACAAGTCAGTTTTTCATACTGTGTATTGGAAAAGAAAAGGTTTTTGATCATATAAGATAAAATACCATTATTAATCTCATATTTTCTAAAGTTCGCCCGTAAAAGTGTGCTGTTTAATCTCCTGGAAAACACTGTTGTGTTTTCCCCTTGTGCTGCCTCAGGGTATCAAAGAACCAAAACCCCTTTAAGAAACTCATTGTGGTAGGCTGGGGCCTTACATAAGACCATGCAAAATCTTTAATACTCAGAGAAAACCAGAAAAATGCTAAGACATTCTTATGTTACAGATGCAACATCGTAGGGCAGTAAAAGGGACTTGGAGAAATAACTGAGGCATCCAGAGATCACCAGTCAAGGCAAGGAGGGAAACCCAAGAACAAAAGTCTTAGAAGAAGTGCTAGTAAGGGACAAAGGCAATTACATCTGATGAGAAAATGGGCTGGGAACTGAAGTGCCTTAAGAGACTGAGAAACAGATTAAAGTAAATTAAGATGATTGGGACAAAGATACAGATTTGGTTAGACTGGGGGGGGCGGGGGGAGGAGGAGGAAAAAAAAAAAGGCAAGTAGACCAAGGAACATTTTCTGAGTAGTTTCCTACAGTTAAGAAGCTCACATGAAAGTTGTTCCCCTTATATACCTCCCTTCTGCAAGGAGTGCCTAGTTATTAACATGTTTTGGACCCAATTCAAACTCATCTAGAGGGATGCCCTTTGATATAGTACTGGGAGACAACTGAATTCACTGCCAACATCTTTCGAGAGAAACAGGACAAGTATAATCTGTGCTTGTCAATAAGTGGATCAGCAAGGTAAAGAAATGCTATAGGTGAAGGCTGAAAGAGTTTGCATAGAGGTCCAAATTATTTAAAGCCTGAAACAGTTTTACTGTGCTGGCACATACTGTGTTAATCTAAAACACTCATTTCTAAGCACTGCTTGGAAAGATTAGCTTTGTTTGTACCATGAGATAGAGGGGAAGACTCCACGTGAAATTGAATGTTTATAAACTAAAAATGGTTTATCAACTGGGTGGCTGGTCATGTGAATTAAGAAAATCTAATGATGTGAAAGCAAATCTCACAGCTGTTCTGAATGTATCCAAATACAAGTCATTCATCAATTGACCCTCTTTTTATTCCATTTCAAACCAGAAACATAGAATACTATAAAATATTTACAGAATATATATATATATACACACAAGAAAAATCTCTGCGCGCACACATACGTATACAAAAGCCACAATGTAAAAGCAAGGGGCACTAGCAGAAAAAAAGTGCACCATTTCACCCCCTATGATTATCACACAGGATATGCTTTCTTGCTGTTGTTTTGCAAGGACATTCCATTTTATTCACACACTTTCCATCTTAATTGTTCAGCAATAAAATACAAATATTCTAGTGCACTTTACTGCTGAGACTATAGTGTCAAAATATGTCTTAACTGAGGCTAGAAGTAGTTCTCTCTTACAGGTCTTATTCTATCTGTTCTTCCCATGTAAGAAAGGTGGGTGGAAATTCTGTCTCTTCTATAAAAGAATATTCAGTGTTACTAACTGCTTTTCCATTAGAGGAAGGAATGTCAAAGTCATGCACTCTCTCCAAACGAATACTGTGTATGTGCAAAGTACACATCTCTTATACTGGCCATTAGCCTAGAGTATTGCACTTACAGTTATAATAGCCTATTTTTCCTTCTTCCATGGGTAATGGTGCATGGAATGAAGGTCTGAATCTTGAAATGGAACTATAGACTACTAATCTTTAAAAAAGTTTCCAGCAGCAAAAAAAGGCACAAGAGAGCAATTGTTTGCAGTGTTTTCCTGATGAGAGAGAATCATCAGCTCAGTTTCAGTGCAAGCCAAAAGGCTCAAGTTAAATCTTTAAAACAAAATAACATCAAAGAATCAGAGGGGAACAAAAAAAAAATGCACCATCACATAGGAACAAGTCAAAATGCAAAGAACACTTACCACTTTATCAGAGAAAGGCTTCTATGAACTGCTTATTTTGTTTATTATGTTGCTGATTCTTAGTACAGGACAGACTGCCCTAGCTAGTCCATTACAGTCCTACACTTAAGTTTATCCTGTATTCAATCTACTATTGAACTGTTCTCCACCTCCTCAGGTTTTGCTGAAGTTTTTTTTGTACACTAACAAAAATTTCAAGTATTTGCTGTGAGATACCTTTGAGTCTCAATCCACAGTGTCATAAACAGAAAAAAATTACTAGACCAACACTGAATTACCTACACCTGCATGTATCACTACCTTAGAGCATTCTGCTATTATTTGACTTTTACCATGTTCACATCTGAGATGCATTGCACTTAGATTAATTCTAGATACCTTTGTAGATTAGTCTCCTTGGTGCAATATTAAAGCTCTGAATGGCCTCCTATCAGAGTGACATGCCTCATACCAAACAGAAGCATTACAAATTAAGATGATTACGAGACTGTACTGTCATGAGCTCAAACACTGAGCAATAGAAATGCAATGCTAGAAAAGGAAATTGGGATGCAAGAAGCTCTCTAAAGGAAGATTTTCCCCTCCCACATTCTTATTATTGAATGTGGTTTTAGGAAAATATTAGCAGCCAAATAATGTAGCATTGCTTTCCCAGATTATACACATAACCTACACAGAAAAGTCATGAGTCAGCTCCTACTGTCTTTTCAGGAAACATCTCTCCTCGATGCCTGGAAGTGGGACAGCAGTAGCAATTTCACATCAGTTCAGTCCATTGCCACTGAACTCCCCTTCTACACTAAAGGCAGCAGCTACCTCCCCCAGTCCAGATAGTCAGCTACCCAAAAACCACCTGGGAAGCTGGTGCTTAGAAAAGCCAGTTCCTGAGAAAGCGTCTAAAAAGCAGCTCTTTCACAACAAAACCTCACAAATCTTTCCCTAGAGTTAAAAACATGGGCTGTCCAAGTGACCAGGACACAAAAAAATCAGACAAACCCGAGGCAGGGGCCAGCAGCACTATAAACAAGCTCTCCCAATACTATGAAAAGGTCCAACACTCACCATCTCCTGAAGATCCTTCTGACACAGGAAGGCACAAAATTTTCCTTTGGATTGCCAGCAGACTGCAACTGATGTGGTCCCAAGCTTATTAAACACAGACCATCAGCACACTCTTGCCTACAATGGCCAAGAGCCCAAATGTTATACCACTGGGGATAATTACCCTGAAAAATTGCTTTTTTCTGCAGCTTCTCTCTCTGTTATGATCTTCTGTTGCCCTCATCCTTGAAAGATGGGCCTTAACCACCAGGAACCTGCACAACTCCACCTAGCCCAAAGCCCTCATATAACCTAACACAGACCTCCTGACACTCGTTAACTGTGACTCCTCACCTGAAAGCAATAAGCCTGTTTGGCATCAATCAGAAGACTTCAATCATTACAAATGACAAACAAGTGTGTGAAATATGGGCTGCTTCCTAACCTATTAGTAACAGAAAAGGAATACATTATGAAATCTATAATGAAGTGGGGTTTTTTTGCATCCTCTGATATACAGATATACATACAACTATATATATTAGGCAGAACACATTAAAAGGATGAAGATACAACATGGAACAATAAAAAAAATCACTTTGCAAGCCTATCCTAGCAAAGCAATTTTAACCTATCCTGGTTTTAAGGTTCTCCATCAGAAAGATACAGGGTTCTATTTTCCGTAGGAAACTGCCCCTTTAGGGAAGGTGGGACAAAGCCATATGGTACTTTATTGTGATGGGGTTTAGTGTGGTGGAGCAGGGAAATGGTGCTGATCACAGAAACAGGCTGTTCAGCCGGAAAGTGACACCTACCAGACATTATGGAATCTTAGCCAAGTGAAGTGAAATCACAGGCTCTGCTTGCAATTTTATGGGTGACTATTTTTTTGTATTTATTGGGCTGGACCAAGTTCAGCTCCTACAGGAGGAATTTGACAGATTTCATCTGACAGCCAAGTCTAATTGTATTTTCTGTACAAAATTACCAAAGGCAATAATGCACATGTCTAGGTACTTCAATGAAGTGCCATGTGGAGGTCTAGATAAACGAGGGGTTTTCAAATTGTTAGAGTTGCCTACAATAACTGGGCATGGCCTGCATCCTGAGTAACTGGAGCAGAGAGGAGAGATCTGAAGGCTTTCCTGACATGATGAATTAAGATATGCTGATAATGTCCCTTTGATGGCTGGAATCACCAAGTGCAGTACAAAAAGTAGTTAAATTTGATATCAACACTGCTGGTAGACACATCAGTACCAAACAATAAATCCTCAACAGGTGAAATTCAGTTCCTTAATCCAGCATTCATTGCTGGTATTGTAAAAGGGATGTTAACATGAGAAAGACTTCTATTAACATTAAATTCATGATGCTCCAAGACAGCCTTCCCTGGCCTATCCCAATGAGACTTAAAGATGCTCTTACATTTGTGAACAAGGAGTATTTGTCTAGTGATGCAGCAGGTATTGCTCAATCCAAAATTATCACCCTTAGAGTCCACACAATAAGATTTCTACTAACATTCAAGACATTAATGCGATGCTCTTTTTGGATGCACTGATTACTTAGACATTTTTGCTGAAACAGAAGCAAAGCAAACAAAAAATTATCTGGCATAAGTATTTGAAAGCTTCTCTGATTTTTCCAGCAAATGAGAAGCCAAAATCCTTTCTACATGCTTTTTTTTCACCCCAGAGAACCACAGCTACAAAAGCACTATATGTACTTGATTATTGGAGATATAAACATATTTAAAAGTCATCCAAGAGTAATTCATTAAGCTTAGAATTAGTATATCCTGCAGTACTGTAAGTGCAGTTTTAGTTACAGTGAAACTGGATGGATTTATTCCAGTATATTGAATAAACTCATATGAACACCAAAAGAAAGAGAAACACCTTGGAATACACATTTGGCAGTCTGCTTGTAACTGCAGGTAGCTCCCAGATGAACTCTAGGACCACCCTTTGGTGCAGTTAGTTACAAGTTATGGAGTACAACAAATTACTGCTCTCTGATGTATCCTGCAAATAATGACTATGACTGTCCTGGAAGAACACAAAAGGAAATCCCTGCTGTGTTTCTACTGATGGCTGGCATGAGGCATATCCTCAACTAGAGAAAAGTCTATCATCACAGAGTGTAACCTGAACTCTCCATCTTAGGTTCAAAGATAACACCTGGAGTCTTTAATAAACTGCTGAAGACATTATTCAAAGAAATAAGAACTAGTCTATTTCAAACAAACAAAAAAAAAAAGTCTGATTAGTTTAGGTTTGTTTGAATTAAAAAATAAAAAGAAAGCATATGTTTTTAGAAGCCAATAATTTATTTCAAATACAAAGTTTTCTTTGCAGTGAAGTAATTCCTGGTTTCTGCATAAGTATTCACAAAGAAATAATTCCAGAAATGTACAACCCCTGCTTTACAAATCGCAAACCCAGATGCTTCGTCACAGTTTTCACTGGTTTTTTTCAGCAGAAAAAGCCCGTGACCTCTCCATAACTTCAATGGGCAAAGTAACACCTTTGAATTAAACTCCTGGTAATAAAGGAGCAAGTCAGGCATGTTGTTTAGGCAGGAATTTACTTACCATAATGGGCATCTAGAGAATGACACACCCAGACTGAAACTGACCCCAAAATACCCTGCCAGTGGCAGGTTTTACAAAGGCACTCTGCCTCCTTTGGGTTTCCATTCCTCTTTGTTTGGCATTTGGATAGCAGCAAAAGAATACATCCTTCTATCAGCAGCACACACTTGCGTTTTCCAGAAACTGTGAACAAATCCTGAGAGACAGCAATAAAAATGGGCTCTAAGTACCTTGGATGGGTTTTCAAAGTACATGCAGGATTTTTAGCTGCATGACTCCCATCTATCTTAACTGCTTCTTTGCTGTTTCACAGAATAGGCACACCATGTCAAATGTGTCCTCTGCGCTTGCCGGCACACACGTCACCACATGCCATCATTTTTCAATCATAGATGCCTCTTCATTCTGCTGCTTAAGCTGTGAAGAACAAACAATGCAGTTATTACAAGACCCAGCTAAAGCTTTAAACTGCACTTCACCTTCTCCTACCAGTCTTCATCGTGCTGAGTGGTATTTTGCTTCATTAATATTGCAACTAATTTCTGTGAGGTTATTACTCCACATGAGTGAGATGAGCAGCTTCATCAATTTACACGAAAACAGTCAGACTAGAATGACCTGGACTCCTTGCACCTGGGAACAAGGAGGAGAGTATACTGCTCCTTTCCAAGTATTTTATTAAAATTGTAGGTGAATAGAGACTAGGGGAAAAAAATACATCAGTTTGCTTCAAAGATGTAGAATGCTGATATATTTAATTCAAAAAAGAAAAAAAAAAAAAAAGAAAAAGCCAAATGTGATTACGTAACTGTCAGGCATACCAAATAAATGCATGGGAATACACAAGATAATCTTGCTTAGACAGATCTGAGTTTCACAAGTGTTTGCTGCAAAACCTACACTATGATCACCTCAAATTCAGCTGGTGAGGAGCTGCTCTTTTGGAGCACCCACATCTTTTTCCAGAGACAAAAGTCAGGCACAAATGCATCACTGCATGCCAGGAAGAGCAGATGCCCAGCTTTTCTGTAAAGAGAGGCTGTCCAGAGTTCTCCACGCTGGCTCCAGCACAAAAAAAAAAGCCCACCTGTCTGAAAATAAGAAGGATACAGGGGTATTAATACACAAATTTTGTAAATGGATGTAATGTGAGATTATTCCAAGTGCTAAGACTTCCTCAAAGATTTAGTATATCACTGGTGCAACACAGACAAGCTTCCCACATAGCTAAGAGTAAGATCAGTTTAAAGGCTGCAGAAAGCTCCTGTGTTGCAACACACACCTTGTTTAGAGAGCTCCCGAGGAAAATCAATTTGTGCAAATCAATTTCATTTAAAAAAAAAAAAAAAAAAAAGAGAGACAAAATCTATCTAGCATCCATAAACATTTGATAGAGTTATGCTCAGTATTATCTTTATTTCATTCCAAGCCAAACTGATAAAGAAAACAGCTATCCCATTCTCCCCTTGCAACAGCCTTTAATTTCAGGGCACATCATCAAAGAGTTCACTAAAAGATGCTGGGATCCTCCTCAGAGCTCTTTCATAATGGTCTTTATATCAGGCAGAAAGGTCAAATCAGAAAAACATAGAGCTCTACTATCCTGAATTCTATGCACACTGTATTCTTAGCAATTTTGTGACAGAGTAAATGTTGTGTTTACTTGTAAGAATAATAAAACAGGTTGGCTGCACAGTACTTTTAGGGATCTAATCTGTTTTCAAATAGCAAAACCATGGCCACTTTTTACACCACCATCATCTGCTGAATCTTTCATTTGGATTTGCTTTAGTCCTTCATTCAGCAATCAAAAATTAAATTACTGATTTCATTTGTCAGAGATAATCTCAGTCTAGTCTCTAGGGAGCAACACCTACATTGGTGAAACAGTCAGACCACTTTCCAACAGCCTTCATGGTTATTTCAGCAAAGGCCACAGAATGCAAAGAGTCCTATTAACTTGCCCTCCAGATTAGATGTATAAATAAACTTGGGTTACAGATGACCAAGTCAAGTGTATACAAATAAAGTACCTCGGTCATTGACAGTACAGGAACTTTCTTTCACAGTAAATTCACTTACATAAAACAAAGGGATCCCAGAAATGAATTTCAGTTAATTCAGTAATGATTTGTTTAATATAGAAAAATATTCTTTGCAAATTTTGGAAATCTTTGAATAACCATAGCATGCATATTCCCAAATAATTAATTTAATTAAGAATATGTGTCATTGCACAGTTGAGATGTAATGCTGCAACACCTCATGAAAAACAACAAACGCTCCACATCAGGAGCACTTTAAACAGCATCGCTTCCCAAAGATGATGTTCTCCATTTTCCTAATCTTCAGTTGACATCTGTAGTAAGTTCATGCACGCTAGACAGAACCTATAGCCACTCTTATTCCTGGGGCTAAGGCAGCCTTAGATCAGCCCACAGAACTATTTTCAGTGCCTAGAGTCAAGATTTTATTCATCATATTTAAAATTAGCCAGCAGTTATCTTTTGCATTCAGTCCACCATGGACAATTCCCTCCAGCAATGGCAAATTGCTTTCATCACCGTGCTGGCCAGTCCTGCTACAAGAATGCAATATTTTTAAAGGGCTTTTTCTCAGGAGAAAACACCATAAGATATATTTATCTCTAACTAATCCATTTCTAGCTCTCACTCTAAGATGAAGGAATTAAGAGACAGCTACAGCTGCTGTCCTTATCACATTAATTACTATAAATTGGCAGTCATCTCAAAAAAGAAAATCCACTTCCAGAGAGCGCCTAGTTCCATCCTTCAAATACCAGGCAGAGAGCATATTGAATATCTCACTGTAGGGCAATGCTCAGCAAACAAAAGACATTACACAAAGCAATTGTTCTTGATACTGCTGTTCTTAGGGTGTCCATATCCCTGTTGCAGAACTGTACATAAAACTCCACATACTGTTTATACTTTATTTCCAGCTGGCACAAGTTTCTTCCAGCTCCAGGAAAAGTACTGAAATTTAAATAGAAAGGTATGATATATGCAAAAAAAAAATAATCCAGTGTGTCAAAAGTGAATCAAAAATACAGAAATTTACTACAGACTATGGCATTTGGGCATGTAGCTATGTGTTCTCTTCATAAATGTGATTGCTCTTCATAAATATAGCACAGCTAGAATTTATAATTATACTTATATTACTAATAAAGATTAAAGTTATTATAACATTGTGATAGAATGTCAAAAGCCTTCTATAACACCATTTTTGTTCTAGTAGGATGAGAACCAACACTGTTTATCTTACAAATGTTTTTATGTACTTCCTCAGTGACATTATATTAAATCATTCAAATACAATTTGGGATTATTTCAATGAATTATTGAATTATTTCAGGTCCTTGCATTGATAGGTACTAAAAAGCTGACCTGGTTCTCTGATGATATCAACAGGATGATGCTGTAAGGGGGTTTAACAACATTAGGAATGCTAAAAACCTCCAAATCCTTTCCTTGTACTTGTGAGATACATGTTCATGTTTGTTTCTCGTGCACAAGGGTACAATAGTTTCTCAGCAGGATCAGAAATGAAAGACATGTTTTAACACATATGCATTGACAGTGAATAAAATTAAATATAATGAATAATATAGGAATACTTCCATGTATGCTAAGAAATGTGAAAAATCTTCCCCTGTTTTTGTTTATTATTCAGTGTTTTACAGGCACATACATAGTTTTGTACATAAATTCTTAAATGCCAATCTAGAAACCAAATTATGATAGAAACCCTATACAGTTTTCGGAAGTTGTATACTTTGCATAATTTAACACAAAACCTACCAAACCCCTAATTTTATTAGAAAGTCACAGGGATTTCTTGTGGAACTAGCACTGAAGAGCTTGAGAAACACACACAGGCTCTAATTTTGCCTTGGAGATACCATCTTTTTTTTTTTCTTCTTTTTTTTTTATGAACAAGAAGTATCCGAGTTTCAAACTTTTGAGGTTCAAATTACTGGAATAATACACTGGAAAAAATAGGCTTCAGGAGCATAGCTTTTTCAGAAACCACTCTGGCAGAGTAGCTAAAATGTGATCTTTAGTGTGACCATTAACACCTGCAAATAGGACTATTTCCAATTTAAAAAAAAAAAAAATATCCTTAGAAGAAACACAGGGGGAAAGTACATTCAACTAAGATGTAAATTCAGCATTCTGATTTTCATTTGACATCTGCATAGCAACTTGCTGTATTCTTGGCAATATGACCGAAACCCAAAATACTCTTCAGCTACAGAATTACCAGATAAAGAGATTTCCTTCAGACAGATGATACTCAGGCACTGTGTGACTCTGCTGGGCTTCCATGCTATTATCTTTCATTTCCCCTCTGCTCCACTTCCCCTGCTTGTAGGTCCTGTACAGTTCATTACACAGCTCACAGCTGGCATTGCCAAAGTCAAGATGTGAATACAAAGAATTTCCTAATGAGAGCTAATACAAGCTCTGATGTGGGAGAGAAATACTGTTCTCCTTGTGACCTTTTGTCTTCTGCAGCCCAAAAGAAGGGTATGTCACACCATGACTGTCCTGAGACTAAACGAGCAGAGACATTTGACAGTGCAAGAAATTGCCAGCTCTCATTTCAAAAACTGAATTTCAAGAAAGACAGATTTGGCTTTTATGAGAGATGTCATTCTACTGAAACTAAATTTATTTTCAGGGACTCCATAAACTGGCTGAGCAAAATCTTAACTGCATTAACTTTTTAAGATACACTTGAAAAACTGTATTTCATGGAACAGCTACAAAACCCAGACTTAGTACCTATATATCATCTCCTGAAAAGGAGACAAGTTTTATTGAACATAATTCAATCATAAACCCAGACTGTCCAGATTGTACATGGCATGCATGGCTGTGTTGGTGCAGGATTCCCATCAGATTAGGATCTGGAATGACAGATTCAATTGGCTGCTTGTGGAGATTAAGGAACTGCTGGTCTTATTTTTTTGTAAAACCACTAAATATTCAGCCTACTCTTTCCAATGAGTCTCACTAAAGACATTCTACACTACCATTAGCTAAAAGGAAGCTGCTGTCATATAAATCACTTCATGGTTTAAACAGTTTAAATACAGCATCTTATTCTCCAGAGTATGGAAATTCATTACCATACCCATAGATTATGTGCTAGCAGCAGCCTTGAGACGTGTTCTTCAGTGACCCTTATTTATTCTAAGCCCAGGGAGTTTCTCAGGTATCATCCAACGGAACAAAAAAAATATATCTGAACGTCAATCATTCTTGGCCCATGTGCACTTTCTCACTCAAGCATCTTAACTCTAAAGTGATTGGTCTTTTCCCTCTGGAGTCAGGCTGAGTGATATAGCAGCTCTCTCAGTTGTGATATTAACATTTCAAGTCAAGCCTCAATTCACATCTCCATCTGAGAGAAAAAATTCAGGACCTTATGCCTGCAAGCAAGTTTATTTTGATTCTCAAAAGCGCTGGTGTTTTATAGATTGGAAGTCTTTTAGTGATCAAGATGCCCTCAAATTCAAATTCCTCCTCTAGAACGCAGAAATACACCACTGAGATTTCAAATCAACATGGCTGTTCTGGTTTGGGTAGAATGCTGAAATCCTGATACTTTTTGGAAGAACCCTAGCAGGCACACTCAGATAACGTGTGTCAAACCTGGCCAACAAAAATCCACTTTCACATCACAGTCACACCTTCTTGTCCCAGCACATTACTCCACACACTGATGAGACTGTGTGTTGGCTACCCATGGGTCAAGCTGTAGGACCCCAGGCTTGCACCAAAAAGATGTAAGAGTCCAAAAATCCACCTGACAGATTTATTAAATGAGCCTCGGATACTTTTATACCTTGAAGCTGCGCACAGGAAAAATGCTGTATTGATTTTCAGAGGGTCAAAACAACACTGACAAACTCTGGAAAACAGGGGAACTTGGCAAAAGTTTAAAGCAAACATATTCAAACAACATAAGGCATTTCACAGAGTCTTTACTTAGCAAATGCCAATCCATACAGGTTTAAGTTACCCAAATATCACAGGAATTAGGAAGTAAAGAAATAAAGTGAGAGAATTATAGCTACTGCCTTAGATCCAGCATAGAAGCAGCTAACACAGATTTAAGGCCAATAGGACTGCGACCATGTGAAAGCCTTGGGCCATGATTTTTATGTGTTCTGGCCTCCTGTGGCCACCACCACCACACATGAGGCTTCTTGTCTGCCAGCCATTTGGGGTCTGGGTTAGGGTCTCCAGGGGGTGTGGGGTGGGGCAGTACTCCCAGTGTGCCAGTGACTGACAGCTGCACTAGAGGCTCTCAGGGAGGGGGAGGTATGGGGACAGAGCACCATTCCACCTTGGCAGAACCTGAGAAGCAGAACCTCCATCCTGAGCTGTTTCAAGCCATTGACAACTTTAATAACCATTTTTCAGTCTCTCACACAAGCCTCAGGACTGGTAGCTTGCTTTCACCTGTTTTACTGAGGAACTGCAACAATTTGTGGCAGCAACTTAGCAAAAATCAAGAAAAAGCCAAACTAGGAGTCTGGATCATGCGCCCTCGTAACCCTTCCAGGCAACAGCAGCAGCTGCAAGCAAGATGTTCCTCAATTGAGTGGGTCAGAGAAACAGAACAAGTCACAACAGAAACAGAAAAATTTTGGACTGCTCTTTTTCCACAGGTCATTCAAATCTATTTTTTAGAATGACTTCAAGGAGGCTTCACTTCTGTTATTTCAAAAGGAAATTTTCATCTTGAACTGGTTCCCAAATACCAGCATGTTCCAGAAATGGCTCCACCATCTTTAGAATACTTCTGTTTTCTCAGAATACAGAGAGCAATAAGTAATCTTATTATTACTACAACACTCTAAAACTACACCATTTAGCATTCAAATGCCATTTTATAAGTACAGATTGATATTATGGAAAATTCTGGAAACTTGTGGAAAGTTAGAAGTCTAACATTAAAAATCCCCACTACTAAAGAAACTTATTGAAGGAACTAATAGATACAAGAAAATAAAATATTATTTAAAGTAGATGGTAATCTTCTAGTACCATTCTATCTTAACTCATTATAGAAAGCATACAGCAATAGTTCACCTAGATAGGTCTTGTAGGATTCAATTTCTGCTCACTTGTTATAAATGTTCATACACATCCTTACAACCAACAGCCACGTGCCTTTTTCCCAGAAATGGTTCAAATGACCTCTACCACAGTGTCCAAATCCCAGTTTGACTTGGGGTCAGTCAAATCCAGTCAGTTCACATCAGTTCACAACCGTCAGTGCTGGTTTTCCTCTTTTCCCCTCCAACTCCACAAACAGCACAGACCTACAGCTGAGCACCTACTGTGCCCTACCAGCTTCACTACAGCATCTTGACTCTTTTGGCAGAAACAGATTTCTCTATTTTAATTTACTCCAGCTGGACCCTACACCAGGATCTGAACCAGACCTCATCAGTTTGGAGAGCTTGAGGATGGGGAAAGCCAGGAACTGTGCTCCCAAGGAGCCCAGGGTCAGTGGCCAGACATCAGACTTCCAGCAGGGCTTTTTCCAGAGTGGTTTTATAGAGTCTCACCAGGACAAGAGTTTGACACAAGGAAGGAAAGCTTCCTCACCACATTTTCTGGAGGGCAGGAAACCTCTTAAAGAGAGGAACGGTAAGATCAAACACCTCTTTTTTCTCTAACACTGCTCCTGGCACCTGGAAGTCTGGATTAACATCCCGTTACACAGCTGAGAAACACACATAAGTAAAAATAAAATCATACAGTGCTTCCAGGAAATGGCTTCACCTGGGTTTAAACTCTGTCACCCAAGTTAAAATGTATTAGACAGATTCTGGCTTCACTGTAGTCAGTGGAAAAGCTCCCATGAATGTCAAAAGGTACAGGATTAAATTAATGTGATTCACTCCGATCAGTGATGTCTACAGAGGCAAAGAGAAACTCTTCTATAAAAGAAAGAAATAGGTTTTATATTATTCTATAAAACTCAACCATAGCTGTAGATGCTGAATAAAAGAGAACTAGCTTCAAATATAATCCACACTCTTATTTATTTATATCTTAATGAAAAAAAAAGTCTCTTTTGGAGCTAAAATGTTCTACACTTCCTCTCAACTGCACAGTGGGTTTTTTTCTGCAATCCTTTGACACATAGATATCAAAGCACTGTGAATAATCGAAAGAGACAAAGAGAAAATCGTCTTTAAAATACAAGTGTATGAGGATATATAAAAGTGACGTGAATCTGCTTATAACGTATAAAGGAATGGAAAGATAGCATTGACTAATGTCTTATTTCTCAGATCCCTAAGCTATTGTATATCATCCTGAGATTAGCCCAAGACAAACAGATATTCACTTTAAAATTATAGTTTCTTTTTCTCAACATAAGCCATCTTGGAAGAAAAAATTAACCATGAAAATGCAAAGTCTAAAAACTATAAAAAGCAAATCAGGTTTGACTCTACTTGTAGTTGCAGTGCCTAGTCTCTGCATGAAAAATGCAGATGTTTCAGAAGGCTTATTTTCTGCTTGACACCCCCAGCCTAATGCCATATGTCATCAGCAACCCAACTATTCTGCCAATCCTATTGTGCCTTAACAGCCCAAAGACTTTAAAACTTGTGACATAGCACCTCTGAACTCCAGCGTAGTAACACTGAACAGCTACAACCACCTCCCTGACCATGGGCAGCACTGCACTGTCATGGGGCCAATAGACACCCAGCTCCCCAGCAATGGGAGGAAGCAGGAGAGTGGGGGTCACTAGGGCCAGCATCACCCAGTCCCAGTGAGTCCTGCATGTCCAAATCAGTGTATTCCCACTCCATCAATGGGGTGCCCACTGTGCTGTAGCCGTTTCCCACCCCTAGGCATCCCCAGAATCTACTCCGTTTCCTGTCTCCTGCCTGTGGTGAGCACCAGGTGGCACTTGCTCATGTGAATACTTTGGTACAGGTCACCAGGCAAAGGATGGCAGGTACACAGCTTTTCACATCCATGCTTTAAGGACCAGAGGGAGAGACTGTTAACATCTTATACACACTCTGGCAGGTAAAGAGTTGTGCAGGCCTAGTTTGATTACATCAAGTCTGCCTTGATCTCCTTAAAGAACTTGCAATGGCCCCTTCTTTCCCTTTCAAAATAACCCCTGGCACCTTTGAAGCAAAGCAAAACCTAAGATCCTCAATGTAACACAATTTTCTTAAAGAATGCTTAACTAGCAGAGGCCTGTCTGAAAAGTCAGTGAGGCCCTGGGAAAATGCTGAGAGGGATTTTCTGAAAGATAAGGCAGGCTCCCAGATAAGCCATTGTCCTGTGCCTTCAAGGATGCCTGGCTGTAATTTATGTATACTCTGAGGTCTGCTTTGTGATACCCTTTGCCCTCTCTATATACTCTTGCAACATCTCATCTTGGGACCAGCAGGAACCAGCAAAGGTCAAAAGTTCGTGATGATGAGGAGAAGGAATATGATGAAGTAACAGGAACTCCCACCCTAATATTCCTCAAAAGAGTGACCACACCTCTGACTCCGCCTGAACTCCACCTACTATGAATATTATAATTGTGTGTTGAATATTTATGTAGAAATGTTGTAATCCCTCACAGAAATTGTATAAATACCCTGATTTTACACTGACTACTTTGGAACTCTTTTTTTCCAGCACGAGCTGGGGGTTCCCCAACGTTGCCTTAATAAATACCTCACTGTATAAAGACACAAAATTGTCTTTGTGCAGTCTTATACGCCTTTTGGGGCATGAATTCTCGGAATCACCTTGTTAAGTTCTCATTGAGCCCAGCAGACTATACATGAGTTTCACAATGTCTCCCACCACTCTGTGTTCTGAAATAATGGGAATTACAGTATAACTGGGGTATAGTGTGTGTATCTTTCTGTGTCATGTTTGGACTGCACCACACTCTGGGCAGCCATGCCAGAAAGAGAAGAGAAAGCTAAATGCAGAAGTCTACATTCCCAGTCCAGGGAAGGCACTGAAATTCTGTTTGAAAGGCTAATCAAGACAAATACTTCACACACAGCCACAATACACCTCCTATTCAAAGAGAGAATGACAAAGGAGAAAAAATTAGCTGACAAAGGCAAAAAGCACTAACGCCTGTGCTCACCCACTAACAGTTAACATCAAGTTCTTCCAAAAAAAGAATAGAGGTGCATCAAAGCTGAAGCAGAGAAAACAAAGTAGACATTAAATTAGAAATTATTTAAATTGAATTTTAAATGAAGAATGTTGAGAAGATGGCCTGTTTATGGCAAACCTCAAGTTTTCTGCATGGCTGGAATCATATTAGCAGAGGAATGATAGCCTCATGTATTCACTAATCTATTACCGTCAAGTCAGAAATAGAATATTGCATTAGCATGCAAAGGACCCAAGACAGCACTACAGGGGAAAAGAGTATTTCTGTGGTAAGCACTGGAGAATGACAGTGCAGATCTGTATAAATAACGAGTCAAAAGGAAAAAAATTGAGCTTGCACTGTTCTGAGGCTCATGTGCTTTGCTTAGAATACTGGTATTACGTCCATTTTAACGTGACAACTGTTCTGAGCAGCCTACCAAAGGCCAATGTTTTATGTTGTTCCGATAGGAGGGTCTGCTTCCTCGTCTCTCGTTTCCCAAAAAAGAAACTCCAAAATGCTCAGATATGCTGAAATTTTTCATCTACTGATGACTGCAAACATCCAGATTAAATTCAAAGGGTTTACTGCAGGTCTCAGGTTTAGACATATAATTTACTCAGTTGTTCCCATTTAATTTGACTGCTGTGTTATACATGCTGCTTACATTGAAGTCTTCTGCTCCCCTCTAGTAATCTCACATTTTCCAACAAAGTATATAGAAATATTCTTATATTTTCCTGGCTTTTCTGCCTTTGGAGGCCAAAAACTCTGCTGGCTTGGGCTGAACCCTTAAAGGAAGCTGTACAGGAGGCACTAGGGCAATTGTTGGGGAGTTTTTCAACCTCCTGTATTTTACCCTGGAAAAGTTCAGGCTTAAGGCGACTAAGACTACTGATCAACAACAAATTTGACAAATCATTTTGGCTAAAATCATATTCTGTGTTTAAAAGTTTTCATTTTGACATCATTCAAATGCTTGGAAGCATTTAATTTCAAAACACACTGAAGTGTAAATAGTTTAAAGCAAAAATATTTCTGAAATGGAAGAGTTCCCAAAGACAAATTTTGTTCCAAAAAAAGTCCATCTCTTCCCCCTCAGCTTCTCAATTTTTTTTCAGCAAAAAGTTAATTTTTCACTGGCTCCCCTGGGAACCTGAGGGAGAATGAGGAAAAAAAAAATGAGTGAGGGAAGAACCCTCAGGCTCCAAGGCAGCTGGACTGCTTTGTCCCATGTCAATGAAGGTAGAGTGGAAAAGACCAAAGAGCCAGCCAGTATTGCAGCACCTCAAGCAAGGGAAACTGAAGAGCACACAGGTCCCAAGGTGTAGGACCTGAATAAACAGTCGGCTGACTCTCCAAGCAGAAAATCTGCTTCAGTGTTCTCCAAGTCATCTGTTTCCAGGATAAATCACTTTCATATAAACATCAGAATAGAAGAGATACTCCATACATCAGCTAGTTACAGACTCACATCGCCCTAAATATTAGGCCTAGCACACAGATTCCAGAAAGGCAAGGAAATGGGAAGTTCCTTGTTCAGAAGCCACTTAGCCAGCTGTCAGAAGTCAGCATGTCAGTATATAGGTTGGTGCAGCCCACTGACTTGAAGGCAAAGTGTTGTCAGATTTATGTTACAGATATCCCTTTTTTTAAAATAATTTTTGATCTGAAACACTTTCAAATAACATTGTTTGAAGGGCTTGAAAACAAAGAGAAATTATTCAATTTTCCCATACACAACAGGTTAGCTACATTCAGTCTTGCCTGAAGGGGGAAGATATTAGCATAGCAAAAATCAGTGATTTTAATAAATCTCATGGTATTTGCCTCCTCATGCATGTGTACTTAGGCTTGAATATGATTGTTCAAAAAGGCAATTTTCTAGTACCACTCTGCTGGAGTAACATAGAAATTCTCGTGCAAACAGACAATCTGTGAGAATCTGTTCAACGAGGAGATCATTTCATATTGGACATCTTTATTTCAATATTGGCAGAAATGAAAGGGAATAGAATAACATCAGACATTTTAAATCCCAGTTCTCCAACCCTCTTCATTTCACCCCCCCCTTATCGCTTCTCAAAAGCTGCAGTACCTGTTTTCCCTAAAATTTTGCAAGACTTAAGCCCGAATTTCCATTTCCTTGTGGACACTGCTGGCTATTAAGCTGTGCATACCCTACAGGGGTGTAATTAAGGCAGCATTAAGATTTGCCAAAGGACAGTTCATTTGTTGCTGCTGCACTTTTTTTCAGGAGGTTAACTACTTGGCAGCCCTTGCATGTCCTAGAGTCAATCTGCATCTAAAGGACCGAGGTGAGTGGGCAGGACTGGGCAGTTTGTCTTCTCATCTCTCATTTATTACCACACCACTCAGCAGTGCTGTTGACCTTCCCCACCTTGGAAACAGGACTACACACTATTAGGACCAGTGGGAACAGACAGAAACAAAATCCCTGTGAAATAATCCACCTAATGATAAAAATATTAATAGCATAATGCCACTCTAAAAAATCCACTATGTTTAAAGCTAGCTGTTTTTGCATTTACTCCCTTACTTGCCTTCTTGTCTCCCACTAAATGGTTAAAGTACTGGTAATTGTGCAGCCAGACAGAGATATGTGTAGTTACAAACAAAAGTATTACACTTTGTCTTCTGCTTGAAACAGCAGTAGCTTCAGAAGGGAGTGCAGTCATGCTCTGCTCTGACACAAGGGCCATCACAGTTCAAAATAATCCTTCTGTGTGACAATGCACAGCTTACAATGGCATCACAGGTATCGTGTGCCATGTCACATTATTTAGACACCTCTGCCACGTTCCTGAAGCAGAGTCAGGATGCCATTAGGAGTAGGAAAAGATGAAAGAAACAGATGATAGAAGCTTTGAATGGGAAAATGTGGTTTGATCTCCAGCATGTGACCTGTGCAAGGATGGCATGTCCTGTCTTCACCCAAGCCCAGGGCAGCCAACAGCCTTGCTCGGGGGAGGAGCAGAGATGAGGAAAACCACTGAAAGCAGAACACTGCACACCAGTCTCTCTGAGGGTCAGAATCACTGCAGCACACAACTGCAACCATTAGGGAAGCAGCAATGCAATTATCTTGGTACTGCAGAAGCTCCTAAGGGGACTTCAACCCCCTTGTATACCCAGAGAGAGATTGTTGTTGCCACAACAGGTGCTGGCTGTGCCTGCTGAGCATAGCTGACCACTGCCTAAACCCAAGGTGACACCCAGATCAGCATCAATAAAACTATCACTCAACAACAGCCTCATAAATGGCAGTGTGAGAAGCTGGACAATGTCAGGGCAGCTGTGAGGGAAAACAGTAAAAATTCATCTCCAACGCCATAATTCCCTGACTCTTCCCATTTAGGTTTTGGGGCAGGATACAAAAGCAGCATTTGTTTTTCTGCTATGTTTTCTGCCCTTTTCCCCATGCATCCAAACCCCACTTCCTTCATTCTTTACTAAATAACAGCAAAATACTCACATTTCTTTTGAAGGAAGCACAGACAACCCCCTTCCTTGGCTCTTACATGCAGCCCAAACCATGTTCAGGGCAATCTCTTGGAAATAGCTGCACAGCAGCTATGGTGAAGAATAATCCAGTACAGGATGGAGCTCCATATAAAATTTAGTATTTAAAGTTCTTCTGCATTAAGAATCAGATAAATCCTGAGCCAGAGAATTAACTTCTTGAGCAGGTTTAAATGTGCCCAGATCTGTGATTGATAGTTATGAGAGTCTGTTTCATACTCTGAGGTGACCTTATTCATGCTTTCTCCTCTGATAACAATTCCGTAATAAATTTCCCTGACTGACAAAGACATCATAACAAATATTCTGAAAATCCTCTCACTAATCCACACATCCATGACTGTGCTGTACTAAAATTAGCAAGCAAGTCATTCTAGTAACAGCTAATTTAGGGAAATTAATGATTTTTATTTTAAGGAAAGCAATGGTTGTGATGCACAATGATGAATCTATTTTGATTTTAATGTGTCTATCATCTGAAAAGTTGCTTTCAAAAAGACTTAAAAATGAACTCTTCCTTCATTTTCATTCAATGAACAAACACCAGAGGAGGGCAGAGTGCATTATGGCAGAAAGGGATTTTAAAACAAAAAAATGCCAGCACTGAAGTCACTACATAAGATGTTTCTTTAGCCCTTTTCTTGCCTATCATTTGGCCAAGTCTGAACCCCCTATGCAAATACAAAACCCCCAAACCAGTTTTTATACAAGACGGGTCACAACAAGCAAGTTAAAAATCACAGGAGGAAGTGAACAGGCTATGCAGTATTTGAGCCAACAAGCAAGAGAGAGACCGATTATTTTCAGAGATACTACAGTCTCCAGACCCTCAGGAGTCTCAGACCTCCACTGTAGTGGAGAAGCCAGTGGATTTGGAACCTTGCAGGTAATTTCTCAAAGGACTCTTACTCAAGGGTCTGTTAAAGATGAGGGCTGGAAACTGGTCACTGCACACACCAGGAGGAAGGTTCCTCCTCCTTCTCAGAATTCAACAGGTAGGACTGGCACCTTCTACAACAGGTTGTATAATCGGAAAAATTTTGGATTTTTTGACCGTGGGATGATCTACTCAACACCTGGTCTTACTGATATCTGATGGGATGCAGCTTTCTCAGAGGGGAGAAAGAATTCTAGCACAGGAGCTAGCCAGGCTCATTGACAGAGCTCTAAACCAGCTTGGAGGGGGGAAAGAGAGAAAACCAGGCTCACCAGTGAGGAACAATGGGATGATTTGCCAAAACTTGAGGAAATGAGCACTAATCAGATTTCTCAATCTGCTTCACAAGGTATTGGTTACAATGTACCTCGCCTGAAATGTTTGTACACCAATACACGTAGCATGAGGAACAGACAAGTGGAGCTCGAAATTTTGAACCCACAGCTCTGGCACTCCCATGCTCAGTCAGAGTGTGCCATCCACTGCCAACCCCAACACACCCAAATCTTCTGAGGTTTGAGTTGTAAATCAATGGTGAGTTCCACATGGGACTTGCATAGCCCAAACATGCAAGATTTGGGGTTAAAAAAACATAAATCCAAAATAAACCCAAAACTCCTCCAACCAAAAAAAGAGCTTCACTCGCATATACCAGCCTAGAGCCCTGCAAAAGATATATCAGATCTGCCCTTGAGGGCTGGGGGAAAGAGGAGAGATCATCCCTTTAAAGAGCAAAAGGTCACTAGGATTATTTCCCTAGGGGAAAAAACCTCCAATTTTTTCTTTTCTCCTCAAAAACAACAAACAAGCAAACAAAAAAAATCACAACAGCGAAAGGTTCTCTAAACGAATAGGAAAAAAAAAAAACACCAAAACAAACACAAAAACACCAAAAAACATGAGCTGGAGGCAGTCACCCAGCATGGAAAATGAACTGGAAAACTGTCAAATGCAACAGAAAATAATCTTATAATGGAAAATGTCCTGCAACCCTAGTAAAAAAGGAAACTTCCATTCCCACCTGTAATAACCACCACTGCACTCTTAATAGGTAATGTGCAATTAGACACAGATGGTGAGAGCGATGGTGCAATCTTCTGTTGATGCTTGTGGTTATATATTTTGTTAAACAAAATGCACAAGCAAATTAAGGGCACTCCTGGAGATTTTCCCCTTTAGCTCTTAAAGATCACCTCACACATCAGAGGGCAAGACTTAACAGCCAGAACAAACAGTGCAGAGACAAACTCTTAAAACAGAAAACCTGGATTATATTAGAGTTTTGTTTAACGGATTGTTCTTGTGAATTCTGAGTGATGGTGTTAATATTTATTTTAGAAGGGCTATTCTACATGCGTCTCATTCCCACAAAAATCAATTTTCCAAGAATTCTATTTTGAACAAAACACAAGGAAAAAGAAAATCATCCTATGCACAAGTGCATGATGAGAAATTACTTTGAAATGTTTGACACAACCAGAATTCTATTATTGAAAAACAAATTTAGTAAGATATTTTAGGAAAACCCTGTTTTGTTTTTAAAGCAAATTGCACTGTGTTCAGAATGCTTCAAAGAGGTGCTTGGGTTAAAATCCATACTTCATCAGGGTTAATATGCAAATATTAAGATAAACTAACTGCATTTTTCACAATAAAATCTTCTTTATTCCCCATAATATTCCGCAAAAACAGTTTTTTCAGTAATTTTAAAAATGTTTCCTCCTTATGATATCAAAGAATATTCAACATACAGAGAATTTCTTTAGAACTTCATTGTGTCTATATTGTTTTCTCTTTAAACATGCAAACTTCAGTTTGCTTCTTAGACATTTATAGGTATCTTAATTTCTTGAAGACCAATTTGCAAAGCCAGCTTTGAGGTACACGAACAAACAAATCTGGACAGGGTATAAATGTACCAACAGATTTAATATCATGGCTCAAAACAGAGCAGAAATAGATCTGCACCCCTCAAAGATTATAAGATTTGCCAAAAATGGCCATCAGACTTTTAGCCCGACAGTATTTGCTAAACAAAACCCTGAGTCAGAGCCACAGTAGCATCAATCTGGATATGTTGAAGCTGTGGCAACTCTGAAAAAAAATAATGTAAGCAGAAAAACAGATGCCTTCTCTCAGATTATTATATGTTACTCTAAGAATATGTGACTACATATATATATATATCAACATAAATATATCAGAGTTCTTTGTCCTATTTCCATTACTATGGCTTACACCAATCTGTTTGTTGCAGTCAAAAACCTCTTCCTGACATAACCTTTCTGCCCTATCTAAAGGGAAATAGTTGGCTTCATACAGTTTAAAGTTTAATTAGGCACCCTCTGGGACTTTTTCTGATCCAAAATGCAATGCCTTCTAGGCAACCCCAAGCCAAGAACAGCAATCAGCCTGAGCTGTAAGGAAAAACATTGTGCAGAAATGTCTAGGCTCAGGTTGGAGGGTTGCAGAAGAGTCATCAAGAGGGTAAGTGCAAATAAAGATGAGGGGAATGCTCCAGCTAATTACTGAATGAGAGACCTGAGTAGGCAAAAAGAAGGAGCCCATTCTGCACTCTCCTGGGACACATACAGACCAGTCATCAGCATGACATCAATAATCTTTGTGCCAGATTTCTTCCAATTATTATGCAGAATGAAGGGAGCAAAAAAATTCAGACTCAAGTTTAAAAACTTGGGGTAAGAGGCAGATCAGGTTCTCCCAAGGTGGGATGGTGCTCTGCCCCAGTGCCTCACCTTCTTGGGATCCTCTAGAGCAGGTGTCAGTCACTACACTAGATCTAAAGCAGTAGCTATAATTTTCTCTTCCTTTCCTTTCCTTTCCTTTCCTTTCCTTTCCTTTCCTTTCCTTTCCTTTCCTTTCCTTTCCTTTCCTTTCCTTTCCTTTCCTTTCCTTTCCTTTCCTTTCCTTTCCTTTCCTTTCCTTTCCTTTCNCCCTTCCCCTTCCCCTTTCCCTTTCCCTTTCCCTTCCTTCTTCTCCTAATTCTCTTTTCTTGATACTTGGGTAACTTAAGCCTGGATAGGTTGGAATTTGCTAAGTCAATGCATTTTGAAATGCTTTGTGTTGATTGAATGTTTGCTTTAAACTTTTGCCAAGTTTCCTTATTTTCCAAAGTCTGACAGTAAAAGTGTGTTATTTTGACCTCCTGAAAAGTTGTCATGTTATTCCCATGTGTGACCTCAAGGTATAAAAGAACCCAAGGCCCTTTTGATAAATCTGTCTGGTGGAATTTTGGGACCTTGTATCTTTTTGATGTGAAATCCCTTCAATGAGCTCATGGGGCAAGCCTGGGGTCTTACAAGTCTCTTCAGCAGATTATTAATCCATGTGTTACACTACCTCCTGGGGACCCATTGCCAGAACCTCTTATGAGCAATAGTTCAGGTCCCCAATGTCAGAGAGGTTTTTAATTCATTATTCATTTTTAGTATAAAAACTTCCACTGAAAACTTTGTCTTCTTGGAGCTGAGCTCACAGCCATATGCAGGACTAAACAAGTAGAAAAACAGAACAAAAGCAAATTAGTTTTATGTTAAAGAAACTGGGAACATTAATGTAGCAGCATTCACCCAGACACTTTGCTTAGTTTGTGGTTAAACAAGCCTCATCTCCTTTGGGCTTCCACTTTGGGACTCTTCACACATATTAAATAATTTAAAAAAAAAAAAATTTAATGAAAAAAGCAAGTCAAAAACCCCAATCCTTTCTTTAGCAGCAAAGCCAAGGGTCTTCCTGGCCACCTCACAGGGATTTAAATAGGACAGCAAAAGGTGTAGAAAAGAGTTGCAAAAACCTACTGACTGCATTTTGATCTAATTCTCCAAATTCCCTTATTTTTAAGTGATGACACCAGTGTTTGAACTCCCAGAGGCACAGGTATCAAGCTTCAGAAAACAGACCTCATCAAACATTAAACACTTCAGACTGCACAAGATTAAGAAGAGGGATTTTTATAAATCCTTCTTATATTCAGGATCATTAATGCCAGCAGGGAGTTTGCTCTTAGTATTAACAAAGGTGAAATTACTAGGCAATTACAACACAATAAAATAATTTTTAATTATTATTTAGGCTAATTATTATAATACCAAGCTTCTGATGAGCACCCCTCCAGCTTGCCTGACAGCTCAAAGGACCAGATTGGTTTGAAAAGTATGAAAAAAAACACTTATACTTTTCTTTTCAAATGCCTCATCATTGCCATTGTTTTTCCAATCAAAGTGCAAATAGCCCAATCACATGAAGCTCCAGCATGAGAAAATCAGTCTGCCTGAAAGCATGACCCCTCTTCCCAGGGATACCTGCTGAACTGAAATATCTGTTCCCCTGGAGGCAGTGGGCACTAGGGCAGCACGGCAAAGCAACAGATACCTTTTTTTATCTCATTCTAGATTTTTCTTATGGACATTCCACCCATACATCACCAGGAGTCTCCTCTCTGATGAAGAACCAGATGCCAATCTGGATTTCAAACTAGTGATGAACCCACATCCCTTTTATGCTTGATTTATCCCCCTTTTCTTACGCCTGTTACCCAAATGTAGAAACTTCTTGTTGATGACTTCATGGGGGAAAACATCTTGATGTCTTTCCCAGCAGTCACACTGAATGTAAGCAGCACAAAGGCCACTCTAGCACCAAGTTAGAAGGTTCCTCTCCGAGAACTAACAAGTTTTCTCCTCGCTTAACTCCACATGCTGCCATATCCCTTATCACAGTAACAAATTACCATATTCAGTTCAGTATTGACAGCGGCATCCTAGAAAGACAAAGGGTAAATTAGCTGAATACACTTTAAAATAAGAAAATCATTCAAATTGAGAAAAGTTGAGCTGCTAAGGTGAGGTTTTCATGGAAAACCCACTGATGCTGATGGAGAGCATCCCACAGAGGAGGAATAACCCCAAGCACCAGCACAGCTTGGGGGCTGACCTACCAAAGAGCAGCTCTGCGGAGAAGGACGTGGGAGTTTTGGTGGATGACAAGTTGATCGTGAACTGGCAATGCCCTTGTAGCCAGAAGGGCCCATGGGATCTGGGGGTGCATCAGGAAGAGTGTTGTCAGGAGGTCAAGGGAGGTGATTCTCCATGTCTATTCGGCCTTGGTGAGACCATCTCTGGAGTGTTGTGTCCCGTTCTGGTGTTCACAGTTGAAGAAAGACAAGGAGCTACCGGAGAGCATCACAGAGGAGGGTCACAAAGACAATTAGGAGACTGGAGCATCTCTTACAAGGGCAGACTGAGAGAGATGGGCTTGTTTGGTCTACAGAAGAGAAGACTGAGAGGGGAATCTCATCAATACATATCAATATAATATCTCAAAGGTGGGTATCAAGAGTCCAGACTCCTTTCAGTGGTGCCCAGCCACAGGAAAAGGAGTAATGGCCACAAACTAAAATACAAGTTCTACCTCAACACAAGGAAGAACTTGTTTACATTGAGGGCAGCAGAGCACTGCAACCAAGGATTCCCAATGTGGTCATGGAGTCTCCCTCTCTGGAGACATTCAAAAACGACTTGGATGCCTTTCTGTGTAACCTGCTTTTAGGTGACCCTGTCTTGAGAGGGAGGTTGGACTATATGATCTCCAGAGGTCCCTTCCAACCCTACTGTGATTCTGTGATGTTAACAAGATACTTTTGTCTTAAGGGCAGACTCTCTTACTGTCATGAAGTCCACACAGTCTCAAGCAAAATGCAGCACATGCCTGTAGTTCACCAGCATCACACGTTCTGGGACTATTGTGTGGGATGAATGAAGCCTGAATGCCCAGACCAGAACTGAAGATAGAGAGGCTGATTAAACAAACCATTATGGATGAATCACATTTTAAAATGCACCTTTTTATCTTCTGCTCTCAACTGCAATTTTTCACATGGAAGCTGAGAAAAGATCAGGTTGTGGCCCTAGGCAGTCACAGTAGAAGTGTATTACAGGGAATTCGCTTACAGTGACAGTTACACTCACACTTTCTCCAGAAAAGCACCTCATTTACAAAACAGATTTGACATCTTGGTTTGTTTGCAATGCAGAGCACTCCTCCCAAACACTCATGTAGCTCTGTGAGCCTTCATTACTTCTTTGATTCCAGCTCTTCCTTAGAGAACTCCAAAATGGAAGTGATGAATGAGCTCCTGTCAGGCGCCATTCCCTGGGTGGCCTTGAATCCATTCAGTTATCTGTTACACTGCCAGCCCTGACAGTGATGAACACAAGGCAGGCAGCTGACAAAAACACTACTCATTACCCAAAAAAGAAAAAAGGGGAATAGATGGCAAGAGGTACACTTGCCACCACTCAGTGCGTCACTCACCCACGCTGCCTTCAGAGGACTGCTCAAGGAGGAAATTATGAAGTCTGTTTATGCAATTATGTGAAACAGGATAACCAACATCCCTCAGCTCCATCCACTAGGGCTGAGCATCTGACTGCTGAGATGCTGGCATTTATTTTCTTTTGTTTCTTTAACTGTCTGTGGTTCACATTTATGGTGGGCATGTATTCTGATGGGTTTGCCACATAAACAATGACCGCAGAGCAGCCTGATGACAGTTTTATTTCCATGTGCCATGGACACAGTGTCTTTGCTAAGCAAGGAAGAGGCTCACAAAAGGATGAAAGCGGGGAAGATCTGCTAGCCTGGATTGTTACAATTATGGAAGATCACAGAGCAGCCAGGTTTTCTCCATAATCCTAACCTGTGAGGAAAGTTTCCTACACATCAACTGCACCTCTGGGGATTCTCTCTGATTTAGCCTCTAGTACAATGTCTGAACCACTCAGTGCCCTGCTTGGTGGCTTATGTCACCAAAAGTGACCCATATGAGCTCACAAACAACTTCCTTCATTAACAGAGGCTGGCAAGGTGATGTATGGCACTTTCTAAAGCCATCATGCTCTTCCGAGGATATAGACTAAGAAAGAGATGCAGACAAAGCATTCAGACCTACAGCACACAGAACTTTTCATTTGCACCCAGATGAACATTGCCTCACCTCACGCTTTCCCTGCGTACTCTTCAATTTACAAGTGAGTCACACAGGCCTGTTTTTATACCTTAAAACAAACTGAACACCATTGCACTTTGATTCCACAATCACATGAGTCTGAGCCATAAGGCAGGCTGAAAAACTTCTGCTAAAGCCACTGTGAAAGAAAATCAAGGAGTTTTGCTTTTAAACTCAAAGTCTTTTTTGTGGCATCTTTTCATTTTCCTCCACTAGCACATATAAAATCCAAAATATAGAATTTTTGTCCCTCCCCATAGGTCACTTCAGCGTTTCATTTTAAAAATGCCTACATGATCATTTCCTATCCTCATTATGACTCAGATTTCCCCATTTCTCTCTCACATTTTGCACCAAAGAAATCTCATATTGCGCTGTCTTTAGATGGACCAATCCCTTCAGGTACTTCTCTCTTGTCATTTACTATTAAGGGAGTGAAAATATCTGCTGTGGATGAGACACCAAAGTTTGGTTTATAGTAAGAGAAATATCAAAGAGATGAGTAACATAGTGCAAAAGGTCTTTCCTTTGTTGTCTCGTGTCTGGATACCATATCTAAAACTGACTGAAAAAAAATATGATACTTTATTTCAGGAAGCAACTTGCCCCTCAGTTACCAAAAAAAAAAAAAAAAAAAAATTGCAGCTCTTGAAAATTACATTTAAAAGTAGAATATTTCATTCATTAAAAGCAACAATGCTCCTTCTGCTGTTCATGTAGGATAGCCCCTCAGGCACTGAAAAAAGTACAATGCAGAAAGTACTGTTGACAAAATATTCTTGCAGAGGCAATGCAAGAGACACAGTGGCAAAATAATCCGTACAGCTGCAGTTTCAATTTTGTTTCTTTTAATTATTTTGCCTATTTAATACAGCAACATATACTTGGTCTCTAACCATATCACAGAAAGAAAACTGTCCTTCTGACAAGCTTCCACAAACCACTCAGTGAAACCTGGTGACCTGATGAGCCCGATGACCTTTTATGTTGGTAAAAACATCATCTAATACAAAACATAATCAACTTCTATTCAAATACATTGGTGTGTAAACATGTATGAAAAAAGTTTTCATCAACCCTGCAGTCTTACAGGTCCAGCCCTCCATGCTGACCCCATAAGGAAGGCTTGTCTTTCCAGTGGGCAGCTCCCAAGCTGCTCAAGCCTGGGAAAGATTTATCCTACAAATTCCACGATCCCTCAATGTGCCCAGAGCAAAGACTCAATTTTCTCCACAGATTTAAAATCATCTCCTATTTAGAGTGAGGGATAAGAAAAAAGGCAGCAATCCACAACATGGGTGCTGCTGAGAACATAGTACAGAGGATGTTCACCACTGGATTAACATCTGGCAGACATTGTTCCACTGAGGAGGACACTGAGTAAGCCCTGCTTATGGCAGTGGTAAACTTGATGCTCAGACTGCAAGTGAAAGGAGTGTAAAGAGAAATCCCAACACTTGCTTCTAGTTGGAAGGCACAGGAGAAATGGCTTTGCCTGCTGATGAGCTACTGTATGAGGCACCCACTTCAATCAGAGAACCAAGTTAATTCTATTCTCTCAGCCTTAAAAACAAAACCAATCAATACTTATATCTGTATTACCTGGATGCATTACTGAAGAAAAAGAACATTGTAAAAAAGAGTTACTTTTAAAACAACTAAATATTTACCTACTCAAGGCAGTATACTGCAAAGAGTTACTGAACTTCCCTGGTTAGTAATAAGCAAACAGCAAAAATGCAGAAAAATAGAAAACAAAATTACTCATATAGTGTTTTTTTTAAATGCCAGAACCACAAATAAACATTAGGTACTAAAAAATCACAGCCATTTGGACATCCTCCCATGGGGCATATGCACACACATCTCAATCTCTTCTGCCCAATTCCTAAACTAAAACATATCAGCAGATGCTGACAGATGTAGAGACAAAGTGAGCTGCAATTACACCAGGAAATTACACCAGCCTTGGACTGTTGGCACAGAGAAGCAGAGGAAGACATTCAAGACTTTACTCTGCCCCTAAGCCTGACCATACCTCTCCCATAATCCGTATCCAGTGTGAGGATTTAGTATTGAGGCTGGACCCACACAAAGCCTAGAACCATCAGGTAAGCAGAGAAAACAGGACTGGAAAGGGCAACCAGCTCACTCTCTCCCCAAGGCAATAGGATACTACTCTTGATAGAGTAAATCTGTGATGGTAATTTACTGATCTCCTATGGCTAATCACCCAAAATAATCTGCAAAATGTGACAAGGAAATTCAGTTCCAATACAAGGCCAGAATAAGGCACTGCCATTCAAGGGTTTCCAGAAATGCCTGCAGTTATCTTACACAGTTTATAATTTTTAAGCAAGAAATCATACTTAGCTAATTATTGGTGTCTGGGACTGTGCAAATGAAAAACATACACTATCTAACTTTTTTTCTAAACCATGTTTTTATAATAGCCTAGGGCATCACATTTATGTAAAACTACTAAAATGTGATGCATATGTAGTGCAATATGTAATAAGGTCAAAAGACTTTTTTTGCATGTTACTAAAATGAACTCAGTTAAGGCTCTCTTAAGTCCCTTCCTGTCCATCCTCAGTAACACAGGAAAAATATACTTGTCAGCACCTTGAGGCAGACAAGATAAAATTCCAGGTCCTTTTCCCCATTTCAGCAAAGAAATCCTGCTCCAGACTCACTGCTTTCCTACTGCAGGGATGTCTGTTTGTCATAGAGCCACAGGCCTGGAAGGGAAGATGGAGAGCCATCAATTCCAGTCTTGTCCACCAGGGAGGGCTCCTCACTGTCTCTCCTGCTCCCCACAGATGTGTATCAAAACTCTCATCAGAGGTCTTCCACATGGAAGAGTTCATGACACACATGAACAGTGTTTTCCAGTGGTTTACCATCATTGCCTTTGAAAAAGCTTTCCAAATATTTTATCCAGATTCAGCCTATTACAAATTAAGCCCATTTTTGTCCTGTCTCAGTTTTTTTAATGAACAATTTTCTTTCTCTCTCCCTATTTGATGCTATCACACTCTGTATCCTCTCTCAGACTTCTCTCCTCTAGACCAGCTAAACCCAGTGAATCCAACCTTATCCTCCTGCACCAAGGAGGGGCCAGACATCCCTCTTGAGGTTTTACTTAGGTGACTTCTTTCTAAAGGTAGAGTGACAGGCTGAATAAAGGTAATAGTATTGGGTGTGAATTTCTGGTTTGAAACAATGCCAGAATCAAACCCACTCTTCTGCTTATTTTGTTATCAGCTCTATTATTAGCTTAGGTTGTTTTACATTGGAATACTGGCAGAGCAAGGCAGTGTTTCACACACAACACCCATGGGTTTTATATACTCCCACAGCACAACCTACATGGTCTGAAGGACCACTCGGACAAGCAGATTGGGGGAACCCATACAAACACTTCCCAACAACAAAATTATGTAGTCTGATATTTCTAAGAAAGAGAAAACTTTACAGCTTCTTAACAGATAAGTTGGTTTTGGCTCCTTGGGAAGTTTTTATACTCTGCTGATCCACTGAGAGCAACCTCTCCTAAACTTGTGGCTAAGTGAACTCTCTAGAGTCAAATTAATTTCTGGTGTAAATCCAGAAGATAAGGATGGATGGCTGTTCCTTCAGCATTCAAAAAAAAAAAAAAATCAGATTTCTCACTTCATAGCTCAGAACTAGTTGAACTTCATTCTTTCTGCTGAAAATAGCTACTGAAGACTGACTAATCCAGACTTACTTCCATCACCTTTCTATCCACTGGAGACAAGTAAACTTCTTCATTTGCAAGTTCTCTGTAAAGCACAGAGCTGATAGACAAGAATGAGATGACATGATGTTCGAACTGTCATGATGTAGAATGAATGTACTGCAGCCAAAGAATTCATCAGTCATGCTAGGACTCTTATTCGAGCTAATCAGCTCTTGCTAACATCTCAAACTCCAGTCTGGCCCAAAAGCTTGCAGAGTTTCCCAAAACTTATTCTGATGGACCAGGTTAGTAAAGGAAGGGAGAAAGATCCACAGCTAAGGGTTATTCACTTCTGAGGGTACAAGCCCTTAAAATTGAAATAACCTTAGACAAGGAAATGAGGAAAATCAAAGCTCTAGGAGGAAACCTACCTGCACAGAATCAGTGTTAAAAAAAAAAAAAAATATTTTTACTGACTTTTAAGCCCCATCCCATAGAAAAATGCAGCTCCAACAGAGAGAGAAGTGCTAAAATGAAAACCCAGGCTTGTAGCACCTCCTGAAAGAAATACAAGGCAACTCAAATTGCTACAGTGTCCTACAGTACCAGCAGACAGTAACACAGAGGCATAGACACCTTTCCAACACCATGAGCTGAGCCCCCAGAAAGCAAAGGCTGGGCTGCTCAGAGCTCCTTACACTTGTTTTAGTTTTGGAAGGTTATATATGAGGCTTGAGAGCCTGTTTCATTAGCCAGGGAATGATCTGCCTTTGTTGGGCTTTCAAAGTTTAGTGTTCTTTTAAAAACTGCTCAGCAAAGATTTGGAGACTGAAAGGAAATGCCAAGGTGTTTGTTTTTCTGTTGCCAGGGGGGTTGGGGGGTTATTTTGTCCTGCTTTTCTCTCCTTTCCCATCCCATGGGGCTCTTCTGTCAGAGACTGCATACATCTGATTACACACACAGAGATTTAACTAGTGGGGTCCTGCTGAGGAACAGCCTTTACTTACCAAAAGAAAAAAAAGAAAAAAAAGAGAGACAGAGAATAGAAAACTAGAGTCAGAACAAAGTACTTGTTTAACTTGATGCTTAATATCCAAAGTTCCTTTCTTTTCCTATAATATATGTACTATTGTTAACTTGTAGAGGAATAGATATTTCAGGAATCACTTCAGAGTTACTTCCACAGTGATTGATGACTCGTCAAAAGAAACATCCAGAAAGCAATAACCTGTAAAAAAGGGGAGGGAATGCACTGAGCTTGGTTCAGGATTGCCTTGCTGCTCCTTTCAAATTTCTTTCATCACTACTGTGGCTGGAAGCACTGCAGGGTGAGAACAGGTGAAGACTTTGTGCAGTATTTGGAGGTGGTGATAGGAAATCCATGTTGCCATCGGTGCCAACCTGAGGATAAAAGATTTAAAGAAATGGCAACACAAGTACTCGGGTGTAGGGGGGTGTGAAAGAAAAAAAAAAAATAAAAAGAACAGCAAGATTTATATAAACCCACTGGGAGTGCACTGGAACTCTCTGTGATGAAAAATTGAGATTGCTTTGAAGAAGACTATATTGAAGAAAAAGTCAGTGTTGTGTAGAGGGAGAGAGGTTAGCTGGGTCACTTACCAGTCTGTTCTGATTTTCCCTGTTCTTTCCCTGAAACTGTGCACATTGCCATATGAGTCTCCAAATTTTGCTCTGAAGTGAAACATCACATGGAAGGGAAAACTTTTTGGAATATGATTAACTTATGCTGCTGTTAGTGTCAAAGCCTAGAGCAGTCTATGCATGTGAGGACAAGGAGGGAAGAAAGACCACAGCACAGAAGAGACATAACTCATGTGGAGACATGCAGACAAATGTGTCTCACAGCAAAAGCCTGTGCTATCAATGCAGTGCTGATACTTACAGAGCCAAGACTCAGCCCAATACCAGCCAAGCATGGTGCCTGCCATTATTTCCTTTAATGATCTCAAGAGAGGCAGGTTTTATTCCCAGGCTTGATCTTGTTTTAGATATAGTAGAAACCTTTACCTCTCTGGCAGATACAGCATTGAGTTCTGACTAGAAATGCCTGCCTGTGATGGTGGCTGACCAGCCTCAATGTGCCATTGACTTCCCTTGCAGCCAACAGATATTCACAGACCAATGAAACCAATTTGGCAGAAAAAACCCACATTTTCTTTAGTAAGCCAGTCCAGTTTAGCTTCACAGGAAACAAGAAACAAGGCACTTTTGGCTTTCAGGATATGGGCCAAACAGTTACAACTTTTTATAACTTTCAAAAGTACAGAAAAGCATCATGAGCTATGAAAGCAATAATGGAACTTCGATACTGTAAGCCAGACATGTCTAAATTTGGTTATTGAACACTTACATCCCCATGAGTCTCTTATGTCTTCTGATGTACATTTTGTGCAGAAGCACATATTTAGTATTTCTTCTGTTTTCTCACTATATCTTACAATTGCTTGTGGTCAAAAAGGAAGGTACTCTTTGCATTAGTCCTTTTCCTGCTGTGTTAGTAATTGCTGGAGATTTGTGTTGAAAGACACCATAATCTATGGTGTCACTGACTATCAGCAGTTTGGATGCTCTTCTCTTACACACACCAGCTTCCTGAGGCAGCAAGCAAGCATCTCATATCAAGCAATTTCAAAACTAGAAAAACTTCTTGCCACTATAGAAAACTTAAAGCTGTCTGGCACTTGAAAGTAATTTGATCCCTTTGTTGTATTACTAATCATTACTGAGCACAGGAGAATCAATTTAGTTTCCACCCTGCCTAATCTACTGTATCTCTTACTACATTTTAAGACATGATTTACAGCATAAATACATTGCAAAAGAGAGCATACATTGATGTCTTGTCACTCTGTGACAGGTTATACACTGCACACTTCTGCAGGTCCCACTGAGAAATCTGTGGTCTTTCAGCCAAACATGACCATTCTATCAACAAAAATGCAAATATTGTAAATGCAAAGCTGAAGACAGCTGAAGTGTTTGGTGTCTTCCTTGAGGGTGGCTCAATGGACAGGAACTTCACATAGATTTGGTTTTCATTACTTTAAAAGTTATGCTGGTAGGTTGGGAAAACAAAAAAGCATAAATCCACTTGCATACAAGTCAGCATGAGATAATTTTTTCACATGTGTGACTGGGGACTGCTTGTCATCTTCATTATTGGGTCCTAATGCACACGATACTTAAAAGAAAGAAAATCTTCCTCATCCTCACTGGCAGATTTGTGCTGATAGGAAGTTTGTTTCAACATTGCTTTATTTGTCAATATTTACTGACAAAACAGAACACATTCTTCCTCTTTGTTTGCCACACATCAAACTATAACAACTATAGTCCAAATTAACCAGAATACTGTACAGCAGAAGACAATTTCTCAGAAGGCTCTCTCTTTCTGCAGTGCTTATTATACAGTAAATTTACATTTTCTTCTGACTTAATGCTGTAATAAAATACATATAAGACAGTTCCTGTTCTTAGCAATTCTTCTCATACACCTACAGCAAAGTCAAACATAATGTAACACCACCTTAAAGTCCCAATCATAAATGTAATTCTGGGACTGTAGCAGAAGCCGGGTAGAAGGAAGTCTAATCCTTTTAGACCACCTTCAGTGGAATTGGCCTCTTGCTGTTATGAGAACTGGGTTTTGCCAAAAGCACAGCCACCCCATGGTACAGCACAGAGCCACGTGATGCAGTAACTGAACCAGCAGGATTTACCCTCCTTGTGCAGCACACTTCCTGTCTGATACAAAGACTTTGGATGCAAATGTGGGTTTCTCTGAGGTACAATACTGTCCTTTTGAAGCATACCAAAAGGTATTTATGCCAGAAAGTAGAGTCCATATGGTAACCAGATGAGTATGTGTCTCCCAGAAAAGTCTTCATTCATTCAGCGTGTAGTGATAGGGGCAAGGGGGAATGGCTTCAGACTTAAAGAGGAAAGTTTAGATATTAGGAAGAAATTCTGGACTGTGAGGATAGTGAGGAACTGAAACAAGTTTTTCCAGAGAAGTTGTGGCTGTCCCATCCCTGGAAGGGTTCAAGGCCAGGTTGAAAGGAGCTCTGAGCAACCTGGTCTAGCGTAAAGTAGCCCTGCCCACATCAGAGAGGTTGGAACTAGGTGGTCTTTAAGGTCCCTTCCAACCCAAACAACTCTGTTATTCTATGATTCAGCTGACTACAATATCTTTTACCAAATGACTTCTGTGAGACTGCTTGCCCTCTCAGGCAGACAGAGAAAAGTCAGGTACAGGTTGGTGAAGCTGCTGCCTCCATCACCTGCTCTCTCAGTAAATTAAACAGGAAACCCGTAAAAGAAGCTGCACTGGGGAAGGGACAACCATCTCCATCCAATGGATGCAAAGCAACCACCACTCTCATGTAAGAATCCATGTCTTGTAACAATTCTACCCAGAAGAGCTGAAAAAACCCCACCAGTGACAGTATTATGCAGAGACACCAAAGGACAGTTTGACCACAGGTGTAAAACAAAAATTTTGCATTAGGGAGCCTCATTTTTTTCAAATTTATAGTTACCAAACAGCACTAGTTTACACTAAAATGTGTCTCTGCCTAACTCACTGGGAGGAGGGAAGATTGATTAGCATTGGGATGAAACACATTGGCTCAAACCCTGACAACCTTTCGGTGAGGGCCTCCGAGGACTTCAAGCAGGGTTTGGAGGCTAGAATAAGAGAAGCTTAAAAGGACACCCTGAATACCCAGAACAGCACGTAAACAAACAAAAAAACCTGGTGAGAAATTTCTAGAATGAAGAATCTGTGCTCTGTCCATGACAGAAAGGACTAGCTACTGTACGTGAGGTAGGGTAATAAATACATTAAACAGCACATCAACACTTGAGAGAGCTCTTTATACTTTCAGCTTGCATTAATACATCACTCTTATTCAGCTCACACAGTTATTTCACAGGAAAATGTCATTAGCTTTTCAAGAGACACAAAACAGAAGGGCACTCCCTTGAACTTGAATCAATTCAATGATATAAGGCATTACCCAGTATTAATACATTTTTTCTGAAACCTCAAGGTATCCAACTACTATTACACACAGCTGCTCAGCAGACAATACCAGAATATGTTTATACCTTGACAAATTATCATGTCCATTTTCCATATTCTACATGATCCTCCCACTGTTACATTCTTTTGTAAAAACTGCAGCTTTTCAGACACTGACACATTTTGATTACACCAGACAATACCACTAAAGTAATACTTACCTGAAACACAAACAGCCTAGTGAAGGAAGCTTACAAGATCTCCTGAAACAGGATTCCAAGTCATTCCCTGGATTCACATCACCAGCTGCTGCCAATGAACCCAGCAACAAGAGGATACAATCCATGCTTTCTGATTCAAACAATTTCAAAATGCTTTCACTGTGAGGGACTCAAAGGTCACCCAGGTTCAGGAAGGCAGTGGACTGACTAGACACAAATTTAGGTCACTGGATGTAGTCCTTCAGTCTGCTATTTTGCTTGTTGCAGAGGAGACGGCACAGGAAAAAAGCTCCTGGTGTATCTCCCAGCAAGCAGATTGCCTTCATCTGCAGGAGGCACCAACATCCAGCCATCCAAGGCAATGGAGAATTAATTTATGGAGCTCTGCCCCGAGGCCTTGTACTCCTTGCAGGGTTATATCCTAGACCTTTCTATTTTGGAGATATTTTACATAAATCCCACTTTTTTTTCTTCTAATCCTACAACTCGGGAGTTATTCTGCAGGTGGCTTCTATTTTTTGCAATGCCTTGCAAGAAATATAAATACAAAGGTAACAAAAGGGGGAAGTACTATCTTCACAATGTCTCAACATGAAGGACATATTTTTTACTTATAGTCAACATACTGTGCTATAAGGCAACCCCAGAACTGAGCCCAAATCATTCTTGCATTCCTTCAGTAATATTGTGTCTATGCATCAACAACGCACTCTTGCTATGGGGAAAGAGTAATGATAACAGAACTTTCTACCTAATTCATTCCAGAGATGTGGTGATTAGACAAAGGGTATGCTGTTCTCTGTGGCTGGCTATGAGACAGACAAGGACTCTCCACATTATGCTGTGAGAATGGGGGTCAGTTGCATTACTTGAAGTGTCTGTAATTTACACTTTTCAATTAGGAGTTAATCAGCATGTCATTACAAGTAAAAATTGCTGGAATGACCTTTGGACTGTTTTTTTGTCTGGTGAATCCCCAGAGGCATCTTGACTGAAGGAATGAAAGGAGAATGAGCTTAGGTAGACTCATGATAAATAAGAACAATTATCACAGTTATTATCTGATAAATAATGTATTATGATTTGCCATTAATCCATCCCAAAACACCTACTTCAGGTAAAAGCCTGGAGCATGACTTCCTTTTATGCATCCCTGCTTACTGTCGGGTATTTGTGCTAAAGCAACATAAAAGAAGTGTTTATTTGGAAGCAGAGAGTCGCCTCTGCATCCTTGATCTTTTCGATAAGGAAGAATGAATTATCACCCTCATAGAAACAACAAATTGATTCTTCTGACTCGCTGCTGCATGTTTAAGTATCGGAGCCCCATTACAAGAAAAGACACTAAACGTTCTGACTCTCGATCAGAAAAGACTTCAAAGCACTTCACATATCAGAGAAATTATTCTCCTTTTTTCATGGGTAAGTGCTCTAAGATATAGGACAGGTTTCAAAATTCAGTGCCTGAACATCAGAATCCAGACTCACAAGCAGGACAGCCTGCCCTGGGTTTTCTCCAGGGACTCCTGTGTTTGCTGCTTCCCTGCCACAGAGACAGAAAACTGCACGGATAATCCATTTTCCTTAGGGTACATCAGGTGCTGCAGCACAATTAGCTGACCTGAATGGATGCAGGGATCAGGGGCACTGGGCTACAGCAGATAATTTCTGTCTAATTTTATTCTGTCTGCATCTGTGAATGAAGCTGTTTGCTTCCCAGAACCTTAGATGGACCATTACATAAAATGTTCAGATTTTTCAGTGAAGAACCACCACTCTTATTAGACAACCAATCTTTAAGGGAAGCAGCTGGACTAACATCAACAGAGCCAGCACAAAACCAGACTGTACATTCCTGTCCCTGTCAGGGTTATCTGGCATAAAGAATTTTTGGAATGACATTCTCTTGAATTGAGATTAAGCCCAGAGTAAGAACTAGGTAGAGGTGAGGGAATTTTGCCATGTGCTGACTAATGAAGGAAGATAACAAGGATTTTGAAGGCAGACAGCATTGCAAAAGCAGGTGCTGGTTCAGAAACACAATTCTTCTGTTGCTCCTTGCTTGTAGTACTCTCACAAAGTCCAGTTAGGGAAAATACTGGAGCAGAATTAAGCAGTCATGGCTAAATGATGAAATGAGGGGGGAAGAAGCTCCGGAAAGAAGGAAACAAGATCTGGTAGAGCACTAAAACCTGAGCTGTTCTTACTTGAGGCACTCTGTCTCCAGGGAAGTTCTGTGCCTCACAGCTCTGCCTGTCATTGATGGAGTTCAGCAGCAGCTGGGATCTGACAGTGCACAGCATCTCCAAGAAATTTCCAGCACTCATATAGTCAAGCTGGGAAGAAAGAAAAGGACATGAAAATCCATTCTAGGCGTTACATGCATGTACACACACACACAAAGGAAACATGACCACAATGCAAATTAAAAGCTAAAAATTAGTTTCGTAAAATAAAGAATTGATAAGAATTATTAAGAGAGGTAAAAAAAAAAAAAAGTGTACAAAATCATGAAGCAGGTGTTAGTCCTGCTAAAACGAGACCTAGAATCACACAGCTTTTAAAGACATAGTAGAAGGAATATCCACTAGGAATAGCTAATGGAAATGCTTTGAGAACAGGCCCACTCTCAAAGGACTGCAGTGAAGGAAATAAACTCTCCATCTTTAGGAAGGAAAACTCAACAATTGAAAAGACCAGAAAATAGAAACTCATATTCCAGTCATTGACAGATGTGCAGCTTCAGCAACTTTGAAGTATATCGGGAGAAAACAGAAATAAAAACCTGGACAGAAAAAAACCCAAACATGAGAAATGCTGGGGCTGGGAGGAAAAAATATTGCCCAGATCCTTTTACTTTGCCATTTTGATTCATTACCTGATGCATTACCAAAAGTACCCTCTATCATTCATTAAGGCAGAAAATATTTATAAAACACCAGAAGCAAAAATTATAAGAACTCTATCTCCCTATCTTTCTGGCTATCCTGTACAAACCATTGAACACATTGGGATTATTTAAGTACCTTAATTTTGATTTTCAACATCTGACCTGCCACAGCTCTTCCATTATTATCTGCCTCAAAATTAACAATGCAGGACAGTGGGCAATGCTGTCACCAGCTGCTGAGCCAGCAAGGAGGACAGAGCATTCTCTCAGACACTCTGGTGTTAATTTGAAGTTTAATTCCAAATAAAATACCAACAGCAGAACAAAATAAAAAGAAACTTGGATTAAGTAAACCTACAGGATTATAAATTAGATTATACTGCATGCTATCCTTTCTTACAATGGACTGAGAATTAGAGAAAAACTAAAACTGCCACCTTTTTCATAAGACCAGGACTTCCAGCACAGCTCTGCTTCAGTATGCCATTCCAAAGTGAGAGACATAAAACATGTTTGTGTCATAATAGTGTGCTTGGGAAAATATGTTCAGATGTTGCCAGCTGGGCAGTGGGAGGCATTCCCTAGCTCAGGTGAATGTGACCCTCCAGACTGCAACCACTGAGGGGAAAACAGGATTTGGTCTGGTATGCCAGCATTTGCCTGGTACTGCTGACATCATGTGCTCAGCAACTCTGTCAGCACAAGCTCTTCCAGTAGCTTCAGGCAGAATTCATTATTGTTTTTTTATGCTGGTATGGCCAGTACTAAAAGACTGGAAAATACCTTACAGATCTAGAAGCACTGCAGGTGACAACTCTGCAGCCAGTTGCACTTCTTGCCTCACTACCTCTTTTTCCTCTCTGGTCTTTTAACCTGCCTGTCAGCCAGCTTGCTCTGCTTTTATCACAGTGTTTGAGACAGGACTTTGAAAAACTGCCACCCAATCATGGCAGGTTTCAAATAATAAAGGGATGTGAAACTTACAAGCAACATTTACTAAATCTCTGTATTGTTTTAGCCAATATTTAGCCAAATAGAATTGATGTTGCATGAGATGCTGTATATTTGTAGATTGCTCCCATATTGCTGCTGCAGCCCTGAGGTTATACACTGGATTTTTGTGACAGCTTAACAGAAGATCTTGAGATCTACAAAGTGACAGATGGAGCAGGGCAGGTCCAGCTCTGCCCCTCGTCCCACGACCACCCACCTAGTGCCTGGGGCCATGCTAGGAGCACAGCTGCCTCCATCATGCCTTGTGGGTCTTCACAGCCTGACTGCACTGGACATTACTGTGGTTGCAGGTGAAGAATGGGCTCCTCTGAGTATCATCTGTCATTCACGTTGTCACTAGAGAATTAGGACAATTCAAAGACCACTCTGACATCCCAGAAACAGCCTAATGCACACCATCAATTCTGCTTGTATTAGACAAAACTGGTTGAGGGCACACACCAGTTAAGAAGAAGCCAGTCTTTCCACCAAGCAGAGTCCACGCACATCACCTGCTAGAGGTGAAAAGATAAGCATGAGACCTAATGCAGCTGCACACACACTCAAAGACATGGTTTTCAAGATGCTTTTTTCAATGTAAATAACCACACATCACAGCAGAACTAATCCCAGGCATGTGTAGCACCGAAGTGTCAGGGGAGACTGCTAGAACTCTCTACTGGCAAAAGTTATGAGTAGTGGATGGAGAAAGGGGCATCTTTTTGTGTTGAAGATGGCTGCAAACAGCCTGATAAATCAAAGGCTAAACATTCTGAGGATGTGAAGACCATGTTTTCTGACAGAATGTGATTTCACTGAGGATGGGGCATTAAATTTACCGTTCATATTATCCCATATAAATATGTTTGCATTTTTGTCCTTAATCCTGTAGGACCAAGCTATATAAAGGCTTAACTACACCTAAATAATCTGTTAGACATAAACCAACGGCCAAGTCTAGGACTAGTATTGGATTAAGTTGCACCTAGACTCTCCTCTGAGAAGGAGTCTGGAAAGCAAGGCAGCCCTTTTTAAACATCATAGCTCAATGGGACAGTCTCCTTGATAAACCTTTTCTGAAGCTTCCATTCTGCTCAGAACATCATGCAGAGGCTGCACTGGTGCCTTCTGCTTGGGTCTCCTCCTGACATTATCATCCTATTAGCTCTAATTGCTACCTTCTGTTAACCGTGTGTTTTATATTTACTGCTGTGTTTTAAAGAAAAACATATATGTTAATGTCTACTATATTAACAGCTTGCACCTGACTTAGAAGTATAGGCCAATTCCACCATCACTGACCTAAAAGTCATCATTCTGGTGTCTCTCCATTTGATGAGCCACAAGACTTGTCAGTGTAAGCACCAACTGCCCTCTGGAAGATAATTGAATGATGCAAAAAAGTTGTCTTCTTTGCATTCCAACTGTAAAGCAATGCATGGGATTTTACTTATTGAGTCATTGGGTTTGGGTTCATTTTTCATCCTGCTGTCTGCATGTTTATTATTGAAAATGAGCTCTGCCCAAACAGAGCAGCTGCTTGATCACAAACTGTGGGAAACATCTCACATGGGGTTAGCACATTCCTTTGGTTCATGCAACTTGTTCTTTGTTGGCACTGGATTTTAGGAAATTAGGAATCAAACGAAGACTGAAAACCATTCAAAAGAGCAAAAAATAGTTTCATTTTAGAATACGTGGAAATCCCAAAATGAGCCTTTACTAAGAATCTCTGAAGATACAAAAGGGCTGATCTTTCAAAATAAAAGATTAGTGACGAACTTCAGGATCAGACATTTCAAAGACTTCAACCACTTTCAAGTCACATGTCCCAAATTTATGTGCCAAAGGTTTCATCCGTCCATCACTTGCAGAAAAGACAGAGCTGGTCACACAGCTAGTGCCACCTGATGAATGCAGAATTAATGCGGTTTGGCCATACTGGTTTACACAAACTGGTGGCCTCCTCATGACATTCATATGCTGGCACAAGCTGCAACTCATGCAGGCTGTAGTGGTTTTTTTTATTAGGGTAAATTTTCCTCTAAGAGTTCATATGATTCTATGTACATGTTATCAAAGCATATGCATGGCTGTGTGAACAAAACCCCATTGCTTCCATCTGTTTAGAGAACGTCTTACCAACACACAGGTGAACTACAACTGTACCTGCCACAAACCAATACTAGTTGGAAGCCAAGCTAGCAGGCTGAATTAGTAGATGAAATCATCCAACTTGCTAAAAATTATTCAACTGAAAGACAGCGGCACAGAGTAAATTAGGCATCTCAGAGCTCCATACTGCTGCAGATAGCCTGTTTCCAGCATCTGAGCTATCCAAGTGTGAAGTGTTTATACCACATGAAGGAGTAATTTTGCTGTCAGGCATGCCCCTACTACTTTGTAGTAAGGGCATTAAGGCATAGTAGTTCATTGCTGTCTCACACTAACTTCTGTTGCCAGTAGGGAAAGGAGTGTTTACTGCTGAGTCCTCTCATATTTCTCACACATCTACTCTGGAGAAGAAAGGCACCTAGCATATTTGAATCAATCCCCCACAGGCACTGCTTCCTACTGCCAGTCTGTGGTCCAAGTCCTGTTTAAAGGTTATGCCCATCCCATTCACTTTCTTTAAGAATGAACCCCCCCACTTTTAATGTTTTTCTCCTGGGAGGAAAAATGACCTTTCATTGCAAAAAATACACCTGCTGCACAATTACTGCTGAGGAGTCAAGTCCTCACTGCTTTGAAAAGGTGTGTGAACAGCAGGCCTCCTCTGGCTGCTGTAGAGCTGGAATACCTCAGTTTGTGCTGCTTACACTACTTGTTTTCAGCTGCTCTGAATGCATATGGTACAGAAGCTGTGATATTTAACTTACCACATCAAGGAATGCCAGACATAATGTGGTAATAATGGGTTCAGTATTACATAGGCACATACCTATAGCCCTAGTAGGCTAGGAAAAGTCTTTTAAAAACATATAGTGTGCCTTCATCATGGCCTTTTTTACGATACTCAGTTTAACTGGTGTAGCTCGTTATTGCTTTTGTTGCTCTGTTCAGAGATGTTCTTCCTACTGTAGATATATAATCTGGACAATTAAGTCACTTGAATAGCTAAGTATTCTTTAATGTCTGTTCACATGCACACCTTCATTCCTAAAATAAAGCTCTGACTGCATAAGGGTGTGTAGCAATACTGTGTTTCTCTATTTCTTGCCCTTTTGTGACAAAAATTGCACCATTTGGAATTAATACATGATGAATAAGCCTGTATCTTGTGATAACATATTTTAAAAAGAATACAGTACTTTTGATTACTGTAGGGCTGCACAGGCTGCATTTGGCTTTGGTTCAATGATAAAACTTTTGAACATGACACAGATTATGCAGAGTACTCTACAAACATTAATAGCCAGGACATTAATGGCAGATGTTAATCCTTCAAACTACCTGCTTTACAAAGATGGGTGTCTGTGTATCAAAGCAGATGCCTGAAGAAACCCAGGGACTCCTGGAGTGTCTCAGGATCACAGATTCCTGCAGAGGGGAGTTACCCACTGCTGTCACACATCTGCTTCCACCTCAGTAATAGCAGGGATTTCCAAGGAAATTTAGAGCCTGGGCTCTAGATATTTTTACCTGTTACCCTAAAAAATATATTTTTATTCTGTGTCTCAGTATTTTCTGCTCTTTCTCCCTGTCCAGAAGGATTGCAACACTGATGGAAAGAGCCTTTCCTCCGTCTTGGGTTCATAAAAGTGACATTTCTCCTCTACTAGTTTTATAGCTATTGTAAGTCATATCAACTTTAAAATCTTATTTCACTCAGGACAGCTTTAAAAATCCTACTGGACTTCCCTGAAAGTACCTGCAAGTAAATTTATATATTATTATTTCCATGATTAATAATTTTTATGTTCCATTTTTTTTTTCATTTTTTTACTATTTCTCTCTTCTGTAATCTGGCTGGTGATTCCATAAAGAAAGCAGATAGGAAAGAAGCAAGGCCTAGTAACTTCAAAGTGTGGAATAATAAATATCTCCATTTACAAAGTCCTTTTCCTCTATATGTCCTTCAAGGTTTAGATTCCAGAGAGCTTGATCTATATTTAGCTTGCAGCTTAAAAGGAGACACTTTCTTGCCAATTTCTGGATGGTCAACAGTTCAAAAGGTATTGACCAACGAGGAGAGCAATAGCAGAAAACTCTTTCAGGTCTCATGACCCTGTCTCAGTGAAATGGATTCTTTCTGAGAAGTCTTGAGGACAATAAATTATATAGCGAAATAGACTCATTAAGACACTGTGGCTGGAGAGAGGACCAGAAAGTGCTGTAATGATGATAGGCCACGTTTTAAGTCCATAATGAGCATAGGTCAGGTATTGGTGTCTAATTTACTTGGAAAGCAGTTGCTTGCATGTTCAGAAGTTAGTTTCTCCACCAGGTTAAATACATGACTCCAAAATTTCCTGACCATTTAAGACAAGTGAACTCTCCTCACGCCCTTTACCTCCCTACCAATTAATTTTGGGACAATGTCAAGCAAGTAAACATACAAATGAAAGCCAAGCAGGCACCACTGCAGCTTTTCTGTGGCCTCTCTAGAAACCAAAGGAGAACAAAAGGGAAGTGCTATTAAGGGAGTAACAAACTAAGCAACCCTAATGGGTTTTTTTGTTTGTTTGTTTGGGGGTTTTTTTGGTTTGTTCTTTTTGTTTGTTTTTTGGGGTTTTTTTTAGGAAATTGCCTATGAAGCTTCTATAAAGCTGCAAGAAGGTGAAAATGCTGAGAGCACAATAGAGAGTTTCTTGCTTTCCAAAAACCAAGACTTGAGCATTGGTGCACAAGCAGAATGGGATGCGTTCACTCTCCAGGGCCAGGGCAGTTCTTCCCTACGCCTATATGGGTCCACATCAGGATGGCAGCTGAGAAAAAGATATGGGGTGTAGTGGCTGGGCACAGAGGGTACAGGCCACAGTGGCCTGGGATGCCCAGGCATCAAACAATTTACAAAATGGCATTTCCTAATCCTTACAGTAGCCTAATTAACACTGCAAAGCTTTCCAGGTTAGACAGATGAAGAAAAGCAGAAAGCTTTCATAACCCACTCTCCCATGGGTGTGAGTTTTTAGCACGCAGACTGAAGCAGAGAAGCAGATTTCTTGCTGTCCAGACCAAACTTTGATGGAAGGGGTGAGTTAATTTTTCAGACTTTGAAGCAGGCCCACTGAGAAGGCCCAAGAAACCCTAAGAAGAAATACAGAAAAAATAAAACCCTTCAATATTCTGTTAAGAAAAAGGCATGGCCTTTTTCACTTCTCTGAGATTAAAAAGTCTTCTGTAATGTTTTTCAGTCACTCCACTCATGCAGCACAAGGTGACTGGACCTGTTTCACACCACCTGAAACAGATCCCTACAGTTTTTTCTTCTTTTTAGTATTTCTTTCTTTGGACTGACAGAAATTCCCTTTGAGAAGCAGCAAGTCCTATGAATCCTTTTTTGAGTTTGCTGACACAAATTCATTTGTCATCCATAATACCAGGCAGGTGCATGGGAATCCTAAAATCCACCTACTTCACACGTTTAAAATAAATAGGATTATTAGTTTAAATATAGCTTTTCAGGTTAAGGCACACTAAATGGCCGACTAAAGAGTTTTATATTGACACTGACATCAGGATCTTAGTTCCTAGGGCTGGGTGTAGGAGTTTGGCAGCTCAAGATGTCTTCCCCTTCAGTCATCCAAGTTCCTCTGCTAGTTTGCTATTCCAGGCACAGGTCTGTTTTACTGCTACGACAAGGCTTGCAAAAATCAAGCAACTTAGATGCATACTTTATCCATTTTCTCCAGGAATGGTTCTGTTCTAATAAAGATAGCTTGTTTTATCCAATCAGGGTAAAAAATTAATAATAAGACACAGAGGACGTCCTACAGAGGCTGTGTGATAGAGAGCAAACATGACACCTCAAATTTTTCTTTTGGTACAGCAAAATAATACGAAATTTTGAAACTCAAAGGCATACTCGGGTGTAATCTTCAGCATATGGACCTACATAAGCTCACTAAAAGCAAACCTGTCCACAGAAAATGCCTCTCCTGCAGCTTTTCTGCATGCAGCTGACATGTTTTTTTGATGGGGCATGTTTTCTCTCATTATTATGAACAGCATCAGGACTGCCTGTTACTTGCATAGTAGCTGTAACTCAGGTGATTTCAGTGGAGACAGAGCATATAACCATGGTAACAAGCCCAGAGCTGCCTGTTACTTTTATCGGCCCTATCCTGTCTGTATAGACACAAGAGGCAATGAATCTGTTACCAGCGTTTACTCATCCCCCTCATCTCCACATCTCAACACCTCATAATCTTTAATGCACTTGCCCTCACTCTCTCTGAGGCACTTTTGATAGTTTTATCTCGGAGGTGTAAACTTGAGGAGCGAGATGCACGCAGGATTGGTCTGTCTCTCTTTATCTCTCTTTACCATTTGTAAGGTAGAAACAAAAATCGCTCCAGAAACCTGTAGCAAATTAGGAAACCAAACCTGTCCAGCCCCAAGCCAGGACTGTCCCCAGGTTGGTTATGTGTGCCAGTCCCATGGCACAAGGGGCAGCCTCTGCCACAGCCCACGGCCAGGCACAAGGATAGCTGTGAGTGTTTCTGCCTCTTGGAGGCAGGAGGGACCAGGATTCTCACCACATCTCCATCTCAGGCGATGCCATTACCACCTGTTAATTCCCAGAGGCTGCTTGATGCTGTGCAAAGGGCATGGCTGTTGAAAGGAAGCTGATGTCACACAACACTGATATGTTCTTCTTCCTTTAGCTTCAACTCTTACTTCTTTGCTTTTCTTTTCTGTCAAAATTCTTTAAAACTCCAAAGGAAAAGTAAATAACCAGCCCTAGTGCATTCCACCTCATAACACAAGCTGTAAATAACATATTCCCATTTATGCATATTCTCTTACTTGAACTTTATGCTGAAGGGGCTTATGTGCTTAAGCACTGTAAATGTAGATCTAAGACAGATCGTGCATAGTAAATACTTCTGTGCTGCCTACCTGGGCTGAGGAATCGTTATACCCCCTGAGAGCAATTCAGTACTTATATATAATGATCTCCATACTAGGCAGCTATTCCAACTTTATCTAGGCTTTAGTATTTCTCAAAGCAAAAAAAGCACACAAAGAGGGTTCAAAATGCCACCATCACAATCAAATTCCATATTAAGGGACTTTGCTGCAGGCCAGCATAAATAGAAAAGGAAAAAGGATTATCCTCCATCTAACTAAGCTGTCTTATCTGGCTTCACTGTCTCAGTCTGTACCTACGGCTGACACAAGCTGCTTCCCAAACATGGTATCCAAGTGATAGGGTGAAGTTCCCATCAGAGTTGTGCAAATGCATCACTGCTCCTTCAGAGGATGCTGTTCCAAGATTTTTCTTCCATTTCCATGCATATACTTCTCACCCCCTTCCTTTTCTGTCCTCAGAGTTTCACCCTGAGTCCTCCTATGTATAAATTTAAACTCTTATTACTGATTCCACAATAGGCACCTGAACTGGGCTGAGAGAGACATGCTGAAAATATTCAGAGGTGATGTATTTCTCTCCTGTACTCAAAAGGTCTGGTAATACACACCAAGATCATGGTCTATATTCTTAAACCAATAACATTATTTTGGATTTCCCTTGAGTAGGAAAAAATACCTGATATTCCCAGGGGATCCCCAGCATTCAGCCTCATGAGGGTATTTACATTGGCAATCTCCAACCTTAGCCATGTCTTTTACCTTAACAATTATATTAATATGTCACTGGCATCCTCTCCAAAAGATTCCCTCATGAAATCAGGCCTTGTCTTCCTTTTGCTCTTCTTTCTTGTTCTACACTAAGGATTGCAAAAAGAACACCTCATGGTATGAGACAGATTCATTTTAGTGTCGCAAATGGTAATGAGAACAGGGTAGAGGACTCATCGTCCCTCCTCATGACAGCCTCAAGATTGGAATTGCAGTCTTCCACAGAGCCAGGCATGGCAGCATCCATCATTCTCATCCAGCAACGCGTATTGGGTGGCAGGGAGGAAAATGCTTGTGCTGTGCTCCCAGCACTTGTGCAGTAAAAATAAAATACAACTGGCCGCTGGTTACAAATACCAGAATATTACTTTCTTGCCTAATACATTAAGCAAAACCCATCTATTTTGAAAATTATCTCAGAGAAAAAGAATGCCCCACTTTGCCTGCTCTGTGGCAACAGCTCACAGAGCCCCAGACAGATGTTCTTTTGCTTTAAGGAAATTTCAGATTTCTATTCAAGTTGCTAATGACCTGCTACCCGTGAGTATATTTCTCTCATCCTGGTGAGTTCTTGACTTGTTTACTGAGTTCCTTTTAGAAGTTCAATCAGGAAATAGTAAGTATCCCAAACTGATTTTGGTTTCCCCCATCTTCAGTTTCCAAGCTCTTCACTTTTTCCTGCAGTCCCAGTAACCCTCAGTAGGAGGCTTGGTTATAGTCTGAGCTGGGTTGAAAGTCACTACAAGTAAATGAAGAAAATGCTTATAGTTCATTTATACATCTGGGAAAAAGAAAAAAAAAAAACTGGGGGGTGGAGCAGAAAGCAGAGTAATTCAACTGACTTATAAAAAACTGACAAAAATTAGAGAAGAAATGGTAAAATGGCAGCCAGAAGAAAATGACAGAGAAATCACAACCTGACAACTGCAACAACTGCAAACACATTCTTCTGCCCTGAGCTTAGAGAAGCAGGCTCTCCTGTCATAGTCTCTCTGCTTATATTCAGATAACCAAGTAATCTGCCAATTCAAGGGCATCATAATTTTCATTATGACAGCTGGACCTTTCAGGCAGAGCTGCAAGTCCTACATATGATTCAGGGAATCCTAGGAAATTTGATTACCAAGTCTCCTCACTCTGTCCAATTGTTGTAAATTATATGGTGTCTTTGTGACGGGATGTGAGGAGCTGCCTCCAGCATCATTCACCAGCATCAGCCATTCACCAGCACAGGGCTACTCATCAGCTGCACACAGTGATGTGGAAAAAGCACAAGAACAGCACCGAAGGAGAGGAAGAGACCAGGGCTTTTGGAAAGGTATTCCTAATTCATCAGGCTAATGTCATGTACAGCCATCATCCTAATAGCTGATAATGTAGGCTGGAATTAGACTGGCAGTGGTTACAGTCTGTGTGTTAGTACTGAGCAAGCCAGACCGGCATTTTCAGCTCCACTGTACACTCATATCATTGTATTGCTTTGGCTTGTTCTGGTTTAATTATTTGTCCATACCACAATGGATTCGTTATTTCCCTGGGAAATAAGACTGAGTTGTCAGTCTGTATAACAGAACACAATAATCACAGTTTTCCCTTGATGACTTCTCCAGCTTTACACAGAAACAGGCTGGCTGACCAACTACAAATCTTACAAACAGTACCTACATTGAAATTAAGCTCACACTCTCTAACAAGTAGTCATAAATACTCCTATCAGAGTATTTATTGCAGCTGCAAAACATTCCATGCAAAATGGTAAAAACTCAGGTAACTCTTGTGTGTTGTTATCCATTAGTTTTCACTCCTAGTGACTACAGCCTTATACTGCAGATCAGATTATTGTGATATATCGTGCAATCCATCAGGCAAAATAGTAAATGCAACCACCAGTAAATGGCATCACCAGAAGAATCTAGTGCAATGTATTATTATAATGTGTCTTGTTCACTATAATCCACAATTCATTTTATTCACTTGTGCAATTTTTCTTTCAGACATAGATTATTTTCATCTACGTTCAAAGGATGAAAGAGGGAAATTGTTTTCATCTTTCATTAGAGATACGGCAATACAGTCTGTAGCTTCCCTTTGCTTCCATAACTTACTTGGTACAGGTACTGGACATCATTGGCTAAGAATGCTAATGAAGATGCAGTAGCAGAACCTGGCACCTGGAGCATGTGTACAATGTTGCTGCAGGGTTTATCCCTCAGCAGTGAACTGCATATTAAAGCCTGCTCTGCACAGTTTCATTAGAGAGGCTATGGCTGGCAGAATTAATTCTATATTATACCTACCTGCACTGTAATCACACCTTTGCTTACTGCACAAATATACTTTTCAAATGTGCCTATTTACAGGCAATAAATGTGACTTTAGTAAGGCAATGCAGATTGCCTCATCCCAATCCTTGGCCAGGTTAAAGATACTGCACAGCTCTCGCCTTCTTGTGAGACAGTATTGGTTTCAGAACAAGGAAGCTTTGCTAAGGGCAAAGGTCTCCCCCGTTCCAGCATACGCATTTATCTTTCTCTTAGGTTCTAATCTTATTATCTATATCTGCTTTATCTTTTAAACCCAAACTCAGCTGTATTACAGCTTCATTAAAGCAATCCAGCAGTGTATCTTTAGCAATCAGAAGCTCCCTTCCTAATGCTGCTTTTTTGGGGAATGCACTCCAAACTGCCCTTTATAAACTCTTTTCTTCAGCAGCTTTTGCTGCTCTTCTGGATCCCTTTTTGATATAAGCAGCCTTCTTTGAATCTGTCACCTGAAAGCATTTTTCTGAGTGCCTGCATTCATTAACTGAGGGAAAAAAGTTGTGTGTGCAAAAGTGGAGCCTTCTTAAGTGAACCCCCATGTTTCTTTGATAGAATGGACCTCTTACAAATTTAAGATATTGTGCAGCAAATCTATATATGCTCCACTAATGTCTTACTTAACATTAGTTAAGGCAGCAGTTTGGTGATTCTTGTGAAATCAGCATAGCACTGTAAATAATACGCATAATAGCACTTCCCATTAATGTTGCAATTTGATTTTCCTCTAGGTATCAACCACATGTCTATTCAGAACCATCACACAGTAAAACTATTTCTAATTCACTCCACTGCCTCCCTCAACATTCACTTTGCCCTCTTTTCAGAAGCATTTATTTTCACATTGATATTTGGACTCCTCAGCCTAATCTATCACTGGAAATATACCACAGAACAGAATACTCCTCTCCTCCTTCTCCTTTCCCATCCTTTTCTTTCCTACCCCTCATACATTTTTGCAGAGGAGTTTATCCTACAATCCTACCCTTCATGTAAGTTGTTCCACTACTAAGCTGATTCCAGATGTTTTGTTGGGTTTTGATTATTTGTTTCCCCCAGAAAATAACGTGTCCAAAGCCCAGGCATCTTTTACTGGATTATTTGAAAACAACATAAGTCAGTAGAAAAGTTATGATCCTTCTGACTTGACGATTCCTTTCACCCTTTGCAACATCAATATGTGATTTTAGGATTAGACTGTCAGTCTATCTCAGGGTAGAATATGTATCTTTAATGAAAAAACAGTCCTCTCTTTAGGTTTTGATAGCCCAAAGCCAAACAAAATACAGAACGGTCTGAGCACTTCTGCTCCTCGCTAAAGTGAAAGGACAATCAGTATCAGGAACATTAGTGGTGGCAGAACACAAGATTGTTAAGCAGTGTATAAAAAGAAAGCTACTCATCTGAATTGAATTTTCAGCTAGGGACCTAAGAGACCAAATTTAATCATCCACCTACAATGATCACACACATCAAGGCCTTTACAAGGGCAAGATGCTGATTCTCCTCCTTGCTGGTCAGACTCTTCAACCATGCTCCATTCTACTAGCATATGGCAAAACTCTTCGGAGAGCTGGTAAGGGTGCTCCCAAATGCCAGCCTCACCTTTAGAATCATAGAGTCATGTTACACATTGTATTGGAAGGGACCAAAAGAACCTCATCATTCCAACCCCGCTGTGACAAGCAGGGACACAATCCAGTCCCAACCAACCTAATCTTGAATACTTCCAGGGATGGGACATCCACAGGTTCTTCAGGCATCTGGTTTTTCTGGGTGGTAGAGCTGTGATTACAAAAGGTACAAAAGGAAACTATGGGATCGGGGGAGGTACAGCTGATGGCAAAGCCTACATATCCCAGTACGTTCTTTAGTAATCAAATAGGAATACAACCTGCAAGTCTGATATGAGCTGATGTTCCCAGGATGGTTATGTGTGGCACACAGCCTGGAGAAACAGGGCTATACAATTCAATGACCTTAACTCCACTTTTCACATGCATTCCACTCCCTTCTAGGGACACAGACCTTTAGGAAGACAAGTCTTGGGGCTCATACTTCCAGTCTTAGCATGGAGAAGTTCCTGGCCATTTTATTCAAGCCTCTGTTTTCAAGAGTGGCTATTGCAAAAATAAGACACGACATGAACACTAAGAGAAGAAATTAAGTGCAAAAGGAACCACTCTCAGGCTTGAAGCTTGCTTCTCATTATCTCCCTGTAAGTCCCCTCTTCCTATTCCAGCCTGTTTTTAATTGCTTTTTCTATGGAGCCACCACGGGCCCCCTTCTTTCCCTCCGCAGGCAGAAATCACAGCACCTTCTGTATATCATACCATCAAACATTTCCAAACGTTTCTGGAGGCAGGAGAAACTCTAAGGACTTTGTGCCCTGATACAGGCAAAGGGCATCCATGAATTACAAGAGCATTGTCCAAGACTGAGGAGAGGTGGATCTGAGGTAAAACATACAGAAACAGCCAGAAAGTATAACAGAAAGGGAATTACTCTTCCTGCAAGAGATTATCCAGCTGTACTTTCAATGGTATTTTAAGTGGGTTGCACATGAAGGGAAAATGTTTAAAATACAGATTGCTTCAGCTGTGAGGTGGTTTCCATCCCAGTCAATTCAAACCTTTAGAGGAAAAAACACAGTTGTTGTTACAGGTTTGTGTAACCAATGTACAAGTCAGAAGGCTTACTTCACCTTGTCAATTTATGAAGACATAAATAAGCTGGGTGGGAGAACGGGGAGAGACTCACTCTAAGAGCTGCAGCTGCATGTCTTATTAGGTGTACGATTTCCACTCCAAGCTCAAACCTGAGTCTGTTCATGAGTTAATCCATCTCCCACATCACACTCTGCAGGATTGAGCCCTACGACAATATAAAAGCCAAGGAATGGACAGGAGATGGTATGAAAAACAGTTTTCACAAAGGACAAAATGCCTCCGGTTGATAGAGCTGAGAATGCACTGCAGTCTCTGGAGATAAATTCTCTCATACAAGCTCTCTTGCTGTGTCACAGAAACATTGTTTGCCTGGTTTTAAGTCTAAGATGAAGGCAAGTAAAAGAAATACTTCAGTGAAACTCTCTGCCATTCATGGAAGGAGTTCGCTATAAACTGCCATGTTATTTTTTTATATTACAAGCGAAACCAGCACAGTGTGTTGGGAATATTGGAAATAATACAAAGGGAACAGAGCATTTACAGTGTAAATAATTATGTTGTTTCTTGTGCATATCTCTGTGCCACAGCTGTATGCTTTAGCTTTGCCCGAGGACATACTACGAGCGGGTACCCAGAGGTGCAAGTCTTGGTTCTGCACAGTGCAGGGAGCTGGCAGCCTTGGGATTATGGAGATGTCAAGCAAATACATACAGACTTTTAAGAACAGAGAACAGAAAACTGGACAGACTGGAAACTAGAGTCTCCAGGAACTAGGAAAGGTATTGACATCTCTCTGGCCTTAGACACTCTGAAGTTGCAATATTTAAACCAACATAAATCTTCCTTTGCCCTCTAGACAACACATCCAGCATGGCACAAATCTTTGATGAACCTGGGTCCAGGGGGAATAAAAACCCCAACTGAACAGTTTTCCTTTTTCCTGAATCCAGATCACCATGCAGCTGCAAAAAGCAGCTCTGCCACACACCAGATGAGGCAAAACAGAAACAGGGATTTCATCTGCTGATGCTGCCCCCAAACTGCAGTCTGAGCAATCTCAGTTATAACTTGCTGGACTCAGACTCCCAGAGATGAGCTTACCCACTGCTAGCAGGAAAAAAAAAATAAGAAAGAAAGCCTCTAATAATTACTTATTAGTTTCTATTTAATTATTTATAAAATTCCTGGGATTAAATATATTTGAATTTTGAAGAGTTTGTATTTGAAGGCAAAGACTTCTTGAAGGGACTTTTTACCAGGGTGTGTAGTGACAAGATAAGGAGGGAATGGCTTTAAAATGAAAGAAGGCAGGTTTAGATTGGCATCCCAATTGTCCATCAATATGAATCAAACAGCAACTGCCTCTGTGACAGTCTCTCTTCAACTTCATCAACAGCAAGTCACAGAACTAGGTGAAGAATCACAAATTGCCTCCTGCATTGGAGCTCCAAAAATATAACCAGTGCTTTTAGAAAGGCTGTTTTCAAGTAAATCATGTGTTATACTGTCTTTAGCACCATTCCTGTGTTAGATGAAAAGGAGGAATTGTCGCTAATGGCTTTTCACCTATTTTTTCATTACTGTTGCCGAGAGGAACGTGCTAAAAGTAATACCTGTGATAAGAACACGATGAAGTGTGGGGGTGTGGCAGGCATGTCTGTTTTTCTTCACCTTCATGAATATCAGCAATTCTTTCCATATCACATTATTATCAAGAGAGCATATAATGTCACCACGTGGCTGAAAAGAACTTGTTTCTCTTTCCACAAGTTTTTTATATCCAAATTTCTACCTGACAGCTATTGCTGACAACAACAAAAAAGGCAAATTTAAGTTTCAATTTCCTCCCTAACTATTTTCCCATAACTAAACATATCTCTGCAAAAGTGTTTTTCTGCATCTGGCCACTCTTTCTTTGTGGAGCAGCATAATTACATTTTTGACAAAGGTAATCCTCATTTTTTTGGCAAGGAATGTTGCCCTACTGGTGCTGTTTTACATCTTTGTCAGACATGGAATCTGGGATTCTGTGTGCCCTCAGCAAGTTTGCTGATGACACCAAGCTGTTTGGTGTTGTCGACACACTGGAGAGATGGGATGCCATCCAGAGGGACCTTGACACACTTGAGAGGTGAGTCCATGCAAACTTCATGAACTTCAAGAAGGCCAAGTGCAGGGTCCTGCACTGGGCTGGGGCAACCCCCAAGCACAAGTACAGGCTAGGCAGAGATTTAGTTCTGGGGAGAAGGACTTAAGGATGCTGGTGGGTGGGAATCTCAACAGGAATGTGCACTTGCAGCCTGGAAAGCCAATTGTATCCTGGACTGCATCAAAAGAAGTGTGACCAGCAAGTCAGGGGAAGTGATTCTCCCTTCTACTCTGCTCTCATGAAAGCCTGCCATGTGTCTGTGTGACTATGTGTCCAGCTCTCGGGCCACCAGCACTATAAGGATGGGGGCCATGAAGATGATCAGAGCACTGAGCACTTCTCCTGTGAAAACAGGCTGAGAGTGGAGGTTGCTCAGCTTGGAGCAGAGAAGGCTCCAGGTAGATCTTATAACACCTCCCAGCACCTAAAGGAGTACAAGAGAGCTGAAGAGGGACTTTTTACAAGGGCGTTTAGTGACAGGACAAGCAGGGCCGTGGCTGTAAAATGAAAGAGGGCAGGTTTAGGGTTTGATATCACAAGAAATTCTTTACTGTGAGGGCAGTGGGGTACAGGAACAGGTTGCCCAGAGAAGTTGTGGATGCCTCATCCCTGAATGTGTTTAAGGTGAGGTTGAATGGGTCTTTGAGCAACCTGGTCTAGTGGGAGGTGTCCCTTAAGGTGGCAGGGTCTTGGAATGAGATGAGTTTTAAGGTCCCTTCACACCCAAACTATTCCATGATTCTATGATATCCAGTCTAGTAGTCATTGTCTCACACTAGTAATTCTGCATTTCCCTGCAACCATCACACAGCTGTCTCAATGAGTGCACACTAAAGGCTTTGCTTGTCCATTTCTTTCAAAGAATATTCAACAATGGGAATATGCCAGGTGTGAAAAGGAAAAGAAATAGAAGAAGGGAAAGAAAAGGGCCTTCTCTACTGAAAATTAAACCTTACATTTCAAGGAACAGTACAGCATGTATTCTGTAGGATGCATTATGAACCCCTTATTTCCGTGTGGGATTTATGATCAAGTCCTCTTACAAGGATTCCTAAGCAACAATTTGAGTTACAGAAATCCTCTCATAACGCCCTTCTCAAAAGCCTTTGCTGCCATCTCGTGGCACGTTTGGAGAAAGCCAGCACAGCTCTGGCTTTGAGAAATGCCACCGCCTCATCAGACATTCACAGCCCCTTCTTAACACACTGACTGCGCCAGTGTCCTTCAGAAGCAGAGCCAGGAACACCACACAGTTGCTTCAAAGTGATTAAATACCTTCATTCTTGCTCATTAATACGTTAAGAGTACGATTGTACCCAAGAGCCCTAACTGGGAAAGTAAATGTTCAAATTAAGAAAAAGAAGGTGTCAAGAACATGAGATGATGTTGTATTCACAAGTATTTTCTTTCCATTTTCAAGCTCTGAAGTGAGTGACCTAACCAAACCCAGAAACAAAAAATGCCATCATAAAAACACATCAACATAAATAAGAAACAACTACATTTAAACTATTAGACACTCTGAAAATCAAAATAAAAATCACTAATGGAAGAAAGGTACTCAAAAATGAGCTGTAAAATTGTATCTAGGATAGATATGAGTACAACACACTGTCCTTCCCTTGTCTGTCACTACTGTGGTGTTCATTAGTGCATAATTAAGATGTTTCTGTAAAGTTCTCACACATGGCATCTCCTAAGGATCTCAAAGCATTTTTTTGGACCTTCTGCTATTTTTGGACAGCAGGCACCTTGACATAGCACAGCAGAGAACACAGATTTACATTCACATTGCAACATTTTACAGTCAATATCTTAGCGCAGAAGTTATGACTGAATTGCTGGTGAATTAAAAGGATTTCTCTTGTATATATACATATATATTGTACATACACCTCACTGAAATCTCAGCCCTCACAAACAGTTCTGCAACAGAAGCTGGTTTTGAACAAATATTCCTGGGGACTCACACCCCACTGTGACACTGAATCTGGTACCTACTGCCCATCTGCCATATGTCACTGACCACAACTTCAACAGCTGCGTGCCTCCTGGTAAGCTCCTAGTCATCCTTTTTCCAGGCAAAAGGTTTCTGTTACTAGAACACATTAAAAAAATCCCCATAGAAAAAGACACGTGTAGAGATTCCCCACTCTGATTTCACTTGAAGCTGAGACTTGCTATTCTACCTATTCCTTCAAAGCCAACTGTGTTTTGATAAAGGATATCAGTGGCTGCAAACCCTTTCATCAAAGAGGCATTAACTATTTAATTTTACAGTTGTGGCTCTTTTCCACAAGGAATACAGGGAATTCATTAGTCACATTCAATCACATTCCTTCAATCACACATGAGAGTGCATCCACCTACATGTTCCTCTCCTTTGGCGATTGTATAATTGCACAATCATTTCATATCAAAGGAACATTTCCCTTTACCTTCTACACAATAATTGCCATGGGCCCTTTATCTCTCAGGCAAAGCGGAAAATGCTAAAGACACCTTTGTGTCAAGGGTTGCTCTGGTTTCCTTTAAACAGCAAGGCACAAGGCATGTGCAGAGAAATGTCATTGTAGTAGAAACCATGGAAAGTAAAACTCTAGGAAAAAAATATTTCAGTCAGGAAGTGACAACCACACACTACGTGGCGGGGGAGAAGTTGGACCTTCAAGCTGTCGCTGTTCTCTCTCTCTATATATCGCTCCCTCTCTCGCTTTTTTAATTCCTGTTTGGCATTTTGTTATTAGTCCCCACACAGTAAACAACGGGCTGCAAATTCTGGCAAAATGAACTGCTGAAAGGATTATTCATCCCTCTGCGAGAGTGCTCTGAGAGATGAGAGCTACATGTTCTGCATTCTGTGACTAAGATACGGTCCCATGTGTTTTCCCTGTTCAATCAAGTGTGCAAAGAACTGTCACAATAGTCCTTGATGCCAAGGAAATAAAATTTAGGGTAGAGTGGGAAACCTGAGTTGCATTTTAATGGCATTGTGTTTGCACCTGTTTTTCTCTACTCTTTGTTTATTTTATTCTTTTTTAATCTTTATTGACAATTCATTAAAGCTTCATCATCCCTCTCAACAGCAAAAGAAAAGCGAGTTGTTATTGTACCTGTCTAGATAATTGTTACTGAATTGTTGTCAAATTCTTAGAAGTGGCTATATATCTTTCATGTCAGACCACTGGGACTTGATACAAAAACATTTCCAAGCTTCTGCAGGGTTTCATGGTTTGGGTTTTTTTCCCCCCCTTCACATTTAGAACAAGACATAAAAAGAACAAATAAGTCAAAATGATAAATTATGACAGAAAAAAAAATGAACATTTGAATTGCTTGATAATAGAGAAAGCATGGGGCTTGAGGGAAGATTAGAGCATTGTCAGGCAAGAACAGGACTGAAAGTTATTTAAAAGTGATAGAAACCCTCTAGGATCTGCAACCCCACCATTGTTTCTGTTTGGAAATTCAGTTTCCAGAAGCTCCAATTAACCATAATTGAATTCTACCTCAGCAATGCCTAGAATTTTAATTGACTGAGAAGGTGATAATAAATCTCTGTTCAGAATACAGCTTGGCCATTAGCAATCACAAGAAGGGCCAAACAAACTGTCCCAGAGAAGGGCCTGCTTAACCTGCAGGCAAGGCTGCCTCTGGAGCACAAAACATTCACTTGCCAGTAGAAAAAGCCAGTCCTGCAGTTATGTTCTCCAGAGCTGATAGATATGAATACCAACCAGAGATTCCTACTACCAACATGTCCATGTACATACTGTCAACAACCTCCTTACAGATTGTTTATTCCATCTCTTGCTTGCCTTCCTCTTATACATTTGGGTTTACTGATGGTGGTTTAGTTTTTACTTTAAACCTATTGACATCCTTGCTTTTCTGTGCTGGCCTCCATTACTTAAATTCTTGTCTCTCACTTTTCTTGTTCCCTTTTAGGTCATGATACTTTAAGTCTGATATTCAGCTGTTCTGGAGATCCGGTGTTTGCAACACTCTGCAAGGTTGCTGCACTCATGGTATTGCACTGCAATAGCATTCACATGCCTAATTCCTTGTCAAAACCTGCCCAAACTTGGTTTTAGACAGGAATGACTGACTAAAATTTGTGATTTAGGATGATTTTGCTGACTCTGTGAAGTTGCTAGTAGAGGAAGCAGGGCAGCTGGGTGACAGAGCTGGAAAACATATTAGAGGGAAATTAAGCTGGCAAGCAGCTGTACGGATCAAAGAGGCCAGCAAAGAAAAGAAACAAGAGTGGGATAATATTAAGAAGTTTTAACAGACCAAGACACAACGGAAAATCAGGCATCAGAGCTAAAACCTTCCTCAAGATCAAAAGGGTGCAAAGAGGAGGCAGAAGGAAGCTAAGTAACTCCAGTAGAAAATCTGTGCCATCACTGAGTTAGGAATCAGGCAGGGCTCAGAGAGAGGTGAAAGCAAAATGCCAACAGTGTGGAGAAAGACTAAAGTACAATGCACTCTAAGGATGAGCCCAGGCTGAGCTCGTTCATGGTGTATATGTGGTACAGAGGCACCAAGACTCACTAAAGCGAAGTTCATCTTGGGAAAATAAGAACTGCTACACCAGCCAGTGAGCAAGAAACAGGAATAATTCTCAAGTCCTCTATGATATCACCTCATTTTAAAGCAGAGGATTTTCCCTTAAAGAATAAGGACTTTGTAAATCAGTGGCAATGATACCTTTATGACTCACAGATGATGGCACTGTCCCAGTACCAGACAATGGAGGCAACGTTTATTTATTGTTAATTATTTACTTATTTATTTATTCAAATCTTCATTTCCTATAAATAGGAAATTAGAGGCAAGGATTGATTTGTCCTGTGCCACCTCCCAGGTAAGTAATCAAGCTGAAATTAGAGCCTAGAGATCTCAGGCAGCAGTACATGTCAGCCAGGATCCACACTGCTTTCCAGATGATAAGGATGCTCTGGAGTAGACAACAGATCACAAAAATCCACATTGAGCCTTACTTTTCCCACTCCTAAAAGAGCAAGGAAGACTCAATATGTCCATACAATGGAAAGCCTCCTCTCTTCAAAAGATTGAATTTGAGAGCAAAGAAATTGACATGCCATAGCAGGATCTTTAGGTCAAGGCTGCATGTAACAAAGCCTTGTATACTGTGGTTAGGAGCAAAGATTTAATATCCTATATCCCAGGTGGCAATACAAAACAGGCCACTACAGTGAAAGCTCTGCAAATAATCAAATGAGTTACAGTCAACAGAGGATGCTCCAGAGTGAGAGTTTGGAAAGTGACTGCCAGTAGAAGTGGAGGGTGACAGTCATGACGGGTTGTTTGATGTTACATTGAGCTCTTGGATGCAGAGCATCACCAGTTTCCCTATATGATGATTTTATGTTGTTTTTCCACTTGTCTGAAGCTCGAGTGCTTTGCAAAAGACATTGTTTCCTCTCTTGCCCTTGTCAGAATGCAGGATGGTCTTGCCATCACCATCCCTCTTCACCCTGAGGAAGCTTCCATTTAAGCCAGCCATAGGCAAAGAAGACAGGCACCGAGCAGGCTGAGCAATAGGCAAGCCCTCAACAGGTCAAGTCCCTGCCAAAATTGGTGCCACCACCTCTGCACTGCCCAGCACCTGAGCTGCTGAGCCTGGAGGGGCTGCAAAGCCTCCTCCAAAGCTGGAGTGATGGGCATCTGTGTCTAAGGAGAAATCTGAGGACCAAGAGGAGGTCTGCAGCAGGCTCTGCCTCACGCGCACCAGGTACCCACCTGCATGTATTTCATCCCAAGCCCAGGGAAGCAGTGACTGAGCCCGAGGACTGCCAGGCAGTTCCACTGGCACTCAACTGTCACTGCCAGCCCACTGATCCCTGACCCTGCTGGCTGCAAGCTCAGGTCCCAGCAGGAGCTCCCGTTTCAGAACAATGATCGATTGTAAAGCCTTTTCTCATGTTATCTCAGCAACCAGTTTCCACAGCCAGGAAAGGGACAACAGGAAAAGCCAGCCATCCCAACGCCTCCCTCCTCCACCTGTACAAGGGTGCCACCAGGATGGGCCAGGGTGCCCCCACAGCAGGGACTACACATCACACAAGTGGCAGCAGGAGGGAGAGCAGCAGTAAAACAGCACAGCCTGCAAGGGTTAAGTGCTTTTTTTCCAACTTTAAAGCTCTGCAAGGGCAGCCTAGGAAGGAAAAGCAATTTTCCAGTTGTTTTAGTTTGTGCTGCATAAAAGGGTGCCAAGGATGTTCCTGAGCCTCTTTTAAACCTGCCAATTTCTCCCCAGAGTTTCAATGTATTTTTACTTATCCCATTTTTCTTAGAAGGAAAAAGTGGCAGAGGAGAAGGATTTCAGCAACTCCTACATAACTGAGTGGTATATACACAGCATATATCAGGTGTTCTGTGTGTTTTTCTCAGCCCTTCCCTAAATCCCAGAGTCAAGGACAAGAGCTGTCTCTACACACTTAGGCTGCTCCTTTGAGAGATGACACATTTCTCTCAGGAAATATAGCAAAAAGCAGACTGCATACCCCTGGCGTTTCTGAATTTACAAAGACAGAAGGACATCTGCTAGTTTTCCTCGTGTATCACAAGGGATACACAAAAGATGGACTTGTCTTCTCCTTCTGTTTCTTTTAATAGTCCCTCAGGCCTCAAAACTTTTATGTGCAGAACAAGCCAAGGCACACATGGGCAGGCTAACCCACTACACATTAAAGGACATCATGGAGGTACAGGTCTGTCAGATGACTGACTGGGGCAGAAGCCCTGGCAAGAGACATGGGGTGTCCTGGGCGTGGGAGGGAAGGATGCAGGGCCAAAAACCCATTCCATGGCCCTGCTGGCATTCAGAGGCCTCTCTCTCTGGACAGCATTGCCTTGTGATCCAAGATCCAAGCCAAGACAGCCTTAAAACATTACTATATGACTCCATTTTATACAGTATCTTATATAAAGCAGGTTATTATTTTTCTGACAATTCAGTCATGAGCTGCTGAACAATGGGCAGATTTTCCCCTTGGATGGTAACACCCATCATTTTGATGGTAACAGTCATGCACACACAGGCATATTGAGTGCATCTCCATAGCACCCAAATTCAGACCTTTTAATAGCGGTTTTGTTGTTATTTTCCCCAGCATACCAAGAATGTCTCTTTTAAACTATATCTAGCTTGTTTGGTATCATGGATGGTCTATTTCTCCAGCAGGAAAATATCCACTCGGTCATCAGGTTCTGAGTTGAAATCAATCTAGAAACACACTGTTAGTGCAATAATGCTGCCCTTTAGCAGGATAAATCATTGCTTACCTCACCGCAAGAGCAGCTCGCGCCGCATGCAGTCACCTATTTGGAACACATTACTCCCTGTAATCAACAGCACAGCTCCCTTCCCTTCCTACATGGGAATGGGCATGATCTCACACACTCCTTTCTAAGCGCCCGTGGATATTTGATGCTTAACTACAAGGGTTGCATAATGGAGGCAATACGTCTTCAGCGAAGAAAAATGACAGGCAGAATAAGAAGACTAAACCAATTCATCACTTAATGCAAAGCATTATTTTGCTGCAACCAGAGCATCGCACCAGGATTGATTACAAACAAGATGACACCTCCCTATGGACTGTCTTCTATATTATTATAAATAAATACCCATTCATTTTGGAGCCTGTATTACTGCAGAGAATAGATTACATCTCAGGAACACAGTAAATATCCCATTGAGTACAATGTCCCTTCTTCACCAACAAATGAGTTTTGTCTCACAATAACACAGTTTTGTAAACAAGATAAGGGAATAGAGAAACACCAAGAGATGGGGAGATTTGCAAAAAACCCTCAACTGATAGTTATTTCCATGAAGGACATGCTAAAAATTCAGTGACTTGCTGTTAGAAGGGAGTCAAGGCAGGAGAGGAAGTGGCAGAAGGCTTGTCCTTGCTTCTGAAAGGGAGAAAGCCCTAAAAGTTTCCTGAGTCCTCCAGATGTCCCTGAGAAAAAAGCAAACCCTTCTGGTTTCAAACAGCTAGTGGTTCCTGATGACCAACCCTAATCAGGCATGCTGCAGCATTCAAAAAACTCAAATCACAGCAGTTTAAAAGGCTGAGTACTGCAAAGTGAACATCCTGGGAGAAATTTGGCTTCTCTCTGTCTCCTTTCCACCCTCTGCTTGCTGATGAGTCATCTCAGAGTGCCTCCAGAGCACACCCAGCCCAGACACCCCTGTTCCCCTGAACAACCTCCAAGACGTGATGCTCAAATACTGGGGTCATGACTTGGCAAGGACAAGAAGAGTTGGTTAAAGGAACACTGTGACAAATCTGCGTTACTTATTGACAGTTTCTTTTACTTTCCCCAGGGGTTTTAAGCAGTCTGCACCCAGGAAACATTACTTTATGCCAACAGCAAGAGCGTTGCCATTAGCTCTGCTCTCTGTGCCTGTGTTTGGGGCTACTCCTCCAGCCTCCAGCTTCAGCAGTTCCCTGCTCATGCACTTTCACTGCAAAGGAAATACCCTTTTTCCTCTTCCATGTTACTTAACTGGCCTCCAGTGGCCGCAAGTACTGAGGTTTATTTGTGCAATGCTCTGCCGGCCTCACACAGATGGTGACAGCCCCTGAAAGTTCAGTGGCTAGAGGAAAAAGGTAATAATAATGGCTTCTGTCAGTCTTTCATATGTGAAACAAAGGGGGATACTCATGATGGGCCATCCTTACACACAGATGCAGGCTGGGGGCAAATGTCACTTCCACAATTTGCAAAGGGATCAGGAAATGTTGCATCCAGCTATGGTGACTGCATCTCTTCATCTTCCAGGCCACCTGCTTGCCTGAGCTTTGCAGGCAAGGAGGAGACCCCCCTGAAAAAAATTAAAGCTTCTCATTTCACAGGCATCTAGTCTGCCCTGAAGGGACTGGGAAGCTCAATGTTTCCTCACATTTTGGCTACCAAAGTCCAGCTAAGCCTGTGGGGGAGTGCTGGAGTGGAAGCAAAGTGTTGGTGGAGTCTCTCACCCCTCTCAGCAGAAAGAGCAGTGGGCAGACCTCTGCTGGCACATGGCCAGGGTGTACTGGTGCTCACTGACTGGTGCTGTTTGTCACTCAGCACCTCTCTCCTCTGCTCTTACCTGCATGTGTGACATCTCCCAGCTCCTTCTAAAAGGCCTTGAGATGCTGGTGCCAGAGGTGGAGGAATACTGCCATTTAAAAACTGCAATAAATCATAGAATGATCTGGGTAGGAAGGGACCTTAAAGATCATCTAGCTTCTAACCCCTTGGTGTGGGAAGCAACACCTAGACCAGGTGGCTCAGAAATTCATGCAACCTGGTCTTAGAGAATTCCAGGGGTGGGGCATCCACACCTCCCTCATCCTGCTGGCCACACTGCTTTTGATGCAGCACAGGATTTGTTCGGCTTTCTGGGCTGCAAGAGCACATTCATTGCCACCTCATGCCCAGCCTCTGATCCCCCAGCATCCCTAAGTCCTTCTCAGCAGAGCTGCTCTTGGTCTCTTCATGCCCCATCCTCTGTTGATACCAGGGTTTGCCCTGACCCAAGTGTCCCACTTTGCACTTGGTTTTGTTAAACCTCATGACATTCCCATGGCCCCACTTCTTGAGCTAGTCCAGATCCCTCTGGATTGCATCCTGTCCTTCAGGTGTGACAACTGCTCCACTCAGCTTGGTGTCATCTGCACATTTGCTGAGGGTGCACTCAAACCCTTCATCTCTGTTATTAATGAAGGTATTCAATAACACTGTCCCCCTGAGGGACACCACTTGTCACTGATATCCATCTGAGCCATTGACCACAAACCTCTGGATGCATCCATCCAACCACTTTGTTATCCATCTAACAGTCTCCAATTTAGAGAGAAGGATGTTGTGGAGGGACCGTGTCAAAGGCTTTACAGAAGTCCAGATGAATGATACCTGTAACCCTTCCCTCGTCCACTGATAGAATGACTCCATCACAGAAGGCCACTAGGTTGGTCAATAAATAAAGTATATTTGCCACAAATGGTCAAGCTGTGGGGTTGGGGTTTTCACCTCCTTTTTGTTTTCATTGACAGGTCTATGGAAGAGACATATAGAAGAGAAGGACAGATCTCTAGAAGCCAGCTTAGAAGTATCCTTACCCAGACCTAGCATTTTGCACTTCCCCTGATGCTCAAGCCTTTCATCCCTCCTTCTCCAAACTGAGCAAGTAAAAACCTCTGAGATGCTTTTTATTTGGGATATGTCAAAAAGAGAAAAATCCTTGACCTTCCAACACCCTCTACAAAACAAATAAGAATTATCCCCTTTCACAGATAAGGAGGCTGAAAAAGCTTTTTCAGGGCTTTTTCAGATTGGAGCAAGACAGAACTGAAGAACTGCAGAAAATCAAGGAAACCGTCAAGATCTGCAGCTGCTGAAGCCTCTGCCTTGCTGTCCTTCCCCAGGGAGGCCTCACCCATGTGGGAGAACAGCTCTGAAAAGCAACAGCATTGTTTAGTAATGTTGGTAGCAGAACATAAAGTGGAAACAAAAGCAGTACTTTAATTCCCATTTTCATCCTTTCCTTTTTTACATTTTCCTTCACTTTACCAGCGAGGAAAAGCTTCCCTATGCAGGCGCAGAAAAAGTGAAGATAATCAGGCAATTTTCCATCTCAGATCAGAATGGTAACTTCCCCTTTGATTATAAATGCCAAATAAAATGAATATCGTTCCGTTTCCTTTGAATGTGTTACAAAAAAGCAATTGCCGTTTTTCAGTTGTGTCTGCTGCCTTCCTCCCTGCATATTATTTTCACTCCAGGCCTTTCCAGACATCTCTCATAAAAGCATGAACTGATATTTATTCGACACGGAGCCGCTCTTTCCATTTTTCTTTCAGTTTAACAGAACCCTACGGACCACGGTGAGGAGGATTTCAAACAATCACACTGTTTCATACACCCTCGGTCTCTTTTTCCCTGTTGTGGAAGGATGAGGCATAAAACCCAGAGCTGGCAGCACCTTTCAGCTCCCCCTTCGCACAGGGCACATCCTTCCAGCCCACAGATGGTATCTGGGGCTCCAATATGCACTTACCAAGATTTAAGAGGGAAGCAGAGGCAAGTCCAGAGGCTGCACGGCTCATTGCACTACTGTGTGAAGTCCCTGCCATGCCCTTTCATGCTAATGAAAGCGGAATTGGAAAATTGTGCTAAGTAGCTGATATGAGAGCAGAGACAAATTGTAGTAAAACACAGTGTGAGTGCTTTGTGTCTGTACATGCACTTTAGAAAAAGCCACCATGGCATTAGATGAAGGATTTTGCTTGCATCCTAGTAAGTAAAGATATAAAAACCAACACACCTTGCTAAATCTGCCAGTGTCATACTGAGGGTTTGGGTGCCTGTGCCCCACTCCAGGTTGGATGGGGATTTGAGCAACCTGGCCTATTGGAAGGTGTTGGAACTAGATGACCTCTAATATCCCTTCCAAGCCAAACCATGATAATTCCAGCATGGGGGAAGCATAGCTGCTGAAGAAATCAATTACACGAAACATGCCCATGGATGCAACCCAAGGCCAAAAGTCCTATCCAAGGCTTTGCTTAATGGGGAGGACTGCTGGGTAGATTTACATCTGGGTTGAAGTGTTGATTATTTCCAGACTTTACAGAATGCAAATGCCAGGAGACTAAAGGGAGCTCGATGAGGCCTGCTAACCCTCTTCCTATGTATATCAGCCAAATCACAGGAAAATAGCAAGCAACACACGGCAGATGCTCCCTGCTCTGCACCCACAGCTGATGGTGGCAGAAATAGTCCGTGGTCAGGCACGGGGAGATGCAATGCCCTGATGAGACCAGACAAGACCTGTCCAAACAGCCCACTCACCTCTCTCATGAGCATCTCGCCCTGTTGCAGGTCACCCTGCATCACCCACCCCACAACAGAGGGAGGGCACCAGGCTTTCTGCCCTACTTTTATATGGGGATATCAGTGTAATGAATGAAGTGTGTGTGTGACATCTCTTAGGGGTGAAAAGTGAAAAAAAGGCCATGCAGATCTGGCCAAGCAGTGTGTTTATATGCTCCACTACCTGCCAAACCCAAAGGAAGCAATATTCCCAGTGTAGCAAAGCCCAGCTGTCAATGCTCTCTTCCAAGATAAAATCTTTAAGAAAACAAATTCTGTAATTTCAAGGACACCTGTGATGCTAAACTCACACCAGAATGCAATAAAAAGTAGCAAAAGCCAGATTTGCCTTGTTATCCATGCTGCCTAAAGCACTATTTATCAGTGCCATAACTAGCTGTATAAAGTGTCCTTTGAATTGATTAAAACCCTGGAGGAAAAGGAGGAAGAAGAATGGCACGTTACTACACACAAAATATGTCTTCTTTTCAGCTAAAACAACAAAAACACAGAGGTTAATGTAGCCAGCAAAAATTGCCCATCACACTCTAATTTCTTTGTAGTCTATTCATCCTGTAAGGGTTAATTAAAACTCTCCACAACCCAGAAAGAAAGACTTGGGTTTTTTATGAAATCCAGAAGCTGGAAGAAAATTGTTGCTTTGTGTCAATCATCAGCCTTTTTACTTATTTACCATTGGTTTTGGTCTTTGCCCCACAAGAAAGAAGATAAAAGCACAGTCAATCCCACCACCTGCACCTTGCAGAGGCATGGACAGATGAAGGTGAGGTGGCCACCAGCCCCCTGGGCCTTCCTTGGAAAGGACTCTCAGGGACCTTATTTCTCCAGGCAGCAGTGAATGCTTTTTTCAAACTTTAGAGGGAAATCTCTTCTATTTTGGACATAATAGAAAATATGATTTTCAGTCCCCTCCAAATAGATTACTTCCCCTCCCCCAGTTTAATCATCTGTTCTGTCAACTTATGAAATTCTCTGTACAGACAGTGACATCTAGTGAAGGAAACCTGAATTTGTGTGGATACAGGGCTGCACCTGTGAGAGCAGAGATGAGGACTGGAAAATGCTGGCAGGGAGATCGCCAAGGGTTTACTCACAAACAAGGCTGAATTACTACCCAGCAGAAACTCGTTTATTCACCTAGCAACAAAAATTGAGGGATCACACTGCACTTCCCTGGAATTAAAAAAATAAAAATTGGAAGCAAGGCTGAGTTCACAGGGTATTTCTCAGTGCCAGAGGGGCTGCCAAGTGCCAGCTGGAGCCCACCAACATGTAGAAGGAGCCGATGGTATATCCTGTCCTTATAATTATACCTGCAACAAGTACCTCTGCAGCAGCTGCTATGCCAAAACACTCGCTAGCTGCCCCAGCCTTCTCACCAATATCCAGGGTGATCCCAGGATCCCTGCACTCAGTGAAAGCAGCCCCAAGCTTTTTCTGGAAGCAACCTGACACCCAGACAGTAGCTGGAAAACACGTAAAGGAGAAACTGCAGCAAATGCTATTGGAAAAAAACAAATAGCTGTGGGATCCCAGCACTGCCCAGCTAAGACATCATCACCTCTCACTGCAAGTGGCCTCAGGAGGGCATTGCCACATTGTCAGAGTGAAGAAATGCAGCACACAGCACAGATGATGCAGATAATGAATAAGTGATATTGCAAATAAAAGGCACCATCACCCAAAATCATCATCTCATATTTGATTATTATAATTATGTAGTTTGGTTTTTTAATCAAAAATAAGCTGCTGTGGAGTTTACCATCTATCTCAACAGAAGGCAGTGAAGGACTTGAACAATATATGCTGGAAAAGACACAGTGCTTATTAATCAAGGTGTTTCGGGTGGTGCTGGGTTTTACACAGTGAGCTGTCACGTGTGAATGGTATGCCTGTCTTGTACACTCTGACATTACTTTTGATGTTGTTGCTACTGTTTTTCTTATTTCATCGCTTTTTCTGGTAAATTGTTCTTATCACAACCCAAGATCTTTACCTTTTCGTGCCTCCAATTCTATCTTGCTGCACGGGGATTGGGAAGGAAGTGAGCAAGAGGTGCATGGTCTGGGGTGTTTCTGTGGGAACACTGAATTGGGGAATCACATTCCAAAACACAATGGCCTTATTTGGCACTCAATGAGGGGCACAAAGGGTTAAGGTAACAACAGCTCTGACCAGATCGGGTTGGAAACAAATTGGATATAAACATTTGTAGTAGTAGGTACAGAGCCACTGGTCACAGTGTTGTTTGATCTGTTCCTGTGGGTGTGGTACCAAATCCTGTATATACTCTCCTATATGCACTATGTGCTCCTCACAATGCTCTTCTTCAGAGCAGGGAGAGGGATCAGGATTGTTTTGTTAATGTACTGTGGAACATCAGTTTATGTCATGATAAAATCAAGGGCAATAAGGGTCATTTGGTATTCATTAATAATTGTACTCAGTCTGAGGGAGAACAGGGGAGGATCATTTTCCCCAGCTTTTAACCCACTTTTTTTCACTCACTTTTCCTCCTTCAGGATTGTTACAACAGCTTTTGAGGATTTTCAATTTCTTTTGGATATTAAGGAAAGCAGGCTCTTGTTGCTATGTCTGCTAGGTCTCCTCAGTGTAATCCCTATCATGTTCAGAAAGATTTTTACACAGATCATTCACAAATATGGCCCGAGGGTGGATAGTCATGAGTGGCATGAAATGTGGAAGAAAGTGGACCAGCTTTTGGAGGAGTTCTCCAATGTTTTGCAAGTTCACCCCTGAACAACTACANTTTGATCTGTTCCTGTGGGTGTGGTACCAAATCCTGTATATACTCTCCTATATGCACTATGTGCTCCTCACAATGCTCTTCTTCAGAGCAGGGAGAGGGATCAGGATTGTTTTGTTAATGTACTGTGGAACATCAGTTTATGTCATGATAAAATCAAGGGCAATAAGGGTCATTTGGTATTCATTAATAATTGTACTCAGTCTGAGGGAGAACAGGGGAGGATCATTTTCCCCAGCTTTTAACCCACTTTTTTTCACTCACTTTTCCTCCTTCAGGATTGTTACAACAGCTTTTGAGGATTTTCAATTTCTTTTGGATATTAAGGAAAGCAGGCTCTTGTTGCTATGTCTGCTAGGTCTCCTCAGTGTAATCCCTATCATGTTCAGAAAGATTTTTACACAGATCATTCACAAATATGGCCCGAGGGTGGATAGTCATGAGTGGCATGAAATGTGGAAGAAAGTGGACCAGCTTTTGGAGGAGTTCTCCAATGTTTTGCAAGTTCACCCCTGAACAACTACAGGACCCTGATAAAGCGGCAGAATATTTGAAAGGAAAATGCCGTGGCAATTCCAGAGAGGTGTGAAGTTATGCAATGTGCTGGGCCCTGGCGACTATTTATCAGACACTGCTCCATAGACAGCAGCCTCAGGGGAAGGAGGAGGAAAGCAGACCAATAGGCACTTAAGGTGCCACTGAACCAGAGGAACAACCCGTGCCAGTGACAGTGACCTCATACAGAAGTAAAAAATCTAAGCCTAAATCAGTTCACTTGCTGAGGGATGAAGAGGAAGCAGGGTCCTTAGAATAGGAGGACATCAAGACATGAAGGGGCAGAAACTGTTTCTGGGATGACAGGGGATCCCACCAGCTCACTGTAGAGGAAGCTGAAATGAGCTTGACCAGGAATAAATGGCAAAACCACTCCGTTGCGACTGGCCCAAAGGTCCCCCTGTATCCTTGGCATAGATTACCTCAGGAGAGGGTATTTCAAGGACCCAAAGGGCATTGTTGGGCTTTTGGGATAGCTGCTGTGCAGTAGTCCTTGGGCCAGTCAGAACAGGACAGGACATGAAGAATGTGCTCTACACTGCAGCCAGGGAGAATGGTCCTTCCTGGAGTCTCTGGCAAAGAGCACCAGAGCAGCCTCAAGGACAACCCCTAAGGTTCTGGAGTCAGGGATACAAAGGATCCAAGGTCTGCTACACCCCAGAAGAAAAGGAGATCCTGTCTGCTTATGAAAGGGTTCAAGCTGCTTCAGAAGTGATTTGTACCAAAGCACAGCTCCTCCTGGCACCCTGACTGCCAGCACTGGGCTGGATGTTCAAAGGGAAAGTTCCTTCTACATATCACACCACTGACACTGCGTGGAGTAAGTGGGTTGATCGCACAGCGAGGTCGAATATGAAACCCAAACTGTCCAGAAATCTTGGAAGTCATCACAAACTGGCCAACTTGGCTACCACCAGCAGACAGGCATACTTTCAGTCAGTTGTGGTGAGTGAGTTTTCATTCTTGCATATGTCTGCACTATACAAAGTGTAAGTGCTGCCAAGATTGCTAAATCCTGACACCAGACCAGGATGTCACCCTTTGACAGCACCCTAAAAATCCCAAGTTGGAGCAAAAATCAGACCTTTACTTTGCTAGACTGGATCTTGAATGGCACCACAGGAGGGTTTCTTAGTTGGGTAACAGGTAGAAAAAATAGCCTTTCCCCTCCAGAACACAAGTTCAAGCCTCACTGGAGTCACTAATGATCAACCACCCCAGCTTCATTGCACTTGGAAGCACATTTTTTATTTCACTGGCTTGCTCTGTGCTGTGTCTCTGCAGGACCAGGTCACTGGGCTGCCTCCGAGTCGCCTGGATAGTGCCCCCCACCATGAGCTTTAGTGCCTCAGGCTTGTTGTCCATTTCAGGAATCTGTTGCTGTCCTGGACCCAGCTCAGTGGAGGGGAAATGGATTTAGTGTTGAACAAGGTTCTAATTTTCTTGAGGTGAAGGGTCTTTCACACAGCAGCCTCTGCTCCCTTGCAAAGGACAAGTAGTTCAAAATTGCCCCCTGCACTGACAGAATCCCGAAATCACCCCAGAAGTATCTTAGTATCACATTCTTTGATCTATTGCATTACTTTTTCACTGCCCTCACCTTGCCAGTCACTGAGTTCATCCCTACTTCATATAGAGAAGCCAAGGATGACACATTACTTGAACACACACTCTCAGCAGGAGTTCAGGAGTGTCCTGGGAAATTCACCAAGCAGTCAAGAGACAATAAAACCAGGATTACCTCAGATGACTGCCACCTTGGAGCACCCCTTGGCATCAGCCAGCCCCATAAGTCATGGGCTGCCTGCTCCATGTCATACACCCAGGAGCAGCAGACAGAGGTGGCACGAGCTCCAAAAGCAAGGTCTGAACAGTGGTGACACACTGAACCCCAGAGTGGAAAAGCATCAAAGCTGAAGAGAAGACAGGAGAGACTGACACATGGCAGTGAAGGGATTCAGAAGACAGCCCTGACAGCCCTCTGGAGGCAACCGTGCCAGGCAGAGCAATGTTTTCATCTTGCAAGGGTCAGCTTCTGACTGTGACTTTCTCTGCAAATTCTCTTTGCACTCAGAGCTACTGAAAGTCTGTTAGGCAGAGCCTGCACCAATCCCCTGATATCCCTGGGATACAGAGGTGAAACCAGAACTTCTTTAAAAAAAAAAAAAAGGAAAACAAGAACACAATGAATGCAGAAAGTTCAGCTGTTCTCTGAGGAAAACAGCAGGTTCCCTCAAAATCCAGCATGCACCCACAGAGGGACTCTTCCCTCTCCGCATCTCCTAAAGCTGCCCTGGAAGGACAAAAATCTATTCATAATTAAATTTACACTTGATGCACTACAAGCAGGGAACTCACAGAGGAATTTGCTGTTGAATAAGTAGAACATTTTTGCAGGGTGAAAAGACTATTCTAGAACAGCCCATGTGGCCTTTGCTGTGACTTGTTTGCTTGGCAAAGCAGTCCCTCTGGCACACAGCCAGGGAGAGGAGACAGCCCAGCCAGCTACCAACCCTGGCCTTCCTGGCTGGGGGTAAGCAAAACCTTGGGCTTTGCCAACTCACCTGCCTGTACCCAGGGCAGAGGGCTCAGGGGCTGCTCAGCCACACGTGCCATGGTGCCCTGGGGTCAGGGCGGCTGCAGAAAGAGCAAGAAGCCCAAAGTCCCACCAGATACCCAAAAGGGATCTTCCAATTTGGCATGTCCAGCAGCAACAACATCTTCTCAGCCTGAATTTTAGGCTTCCCTACTCTTTGCCAGAGCTGAGCAAAGCCTTCACGCTGGGGAAGCCCAGCATGTCTGGTGGAGTAGAGCATAAAGCATCCCCCTACCAGATCCTCCCCAGCCAGGTTATGAAAGCCACCGGGGGCACGTCTGGCACAGGGGCGCTTGCACAACCAGCAGGGCCAGTGACGCAGGGCAGAGCTGGATGCTGGCCAGGCCTGGATGCCAACCAGAAGGTGGAAGCTGCCCACAGCCCTGCCTCCAGGCAGCCCAACCACTGCACTGCGACCGAGCACACCCCCAGGGGAAAGTCCAGTCCTGGGCTTGGCTGCCAGCTCTGCCGTTCCAGTCCCTCCACAATTATAAATTTACTGGCTGAAAAGTGATGACGGGCAGGTTTCTTCACTGAGGCACCCAAGGTACCATGAAACCAGGGTAACAGAGCTTGAAAAGCAGAAGCTCCATTTATTTCCAAAGATGAACACTGGCATCATTTTACCTGAGCAGTGCAGTGCGCAGCCAAGAATCCTCAGCATCTCTACTTCAAAGACCATAGTTCTCCATCAGTACCCATCACTTTGCTACTGTCTGGCCTCCTCTTGAAAAGTAATGTAGCTTAGGGCATAAATATCCCACATCTGATTTGCAGAGCAGCTTCCAAACTACAGTTCATCAGAGAGGAAAATTCTGTGACTCCAGTATATAAACTGTTTAGATAATGCAGGGTATAATTATTGCATCCATTTCACTGGAAAAACAGCTCAACTTTGTTAAGTGTGTTTGGAAGGAGGACACTGGATAGTCCCAGGGGCTATAACAGTCAGGGAGGGGAGGGGTGCTTGGTCCCCAGGTGGACCCTGTTACCTCTCAGTCTCAAGCCTGTTAAGGAGCAACACATGCACAATCTGCACACACGCCAGATACCCAGTGCTCGGGTTTGTTGCAGGCCATGCCACAGGCACCAGGCAAAGATCCTCACTTTTAAAGCCAGGCAAATGTTCTCCACCCCAGACCACAGCTGCCCAGTGCATAAAGGGGGGGATCACAGAAGTTCCTTCACTGCCCCTTAGCAATGCCAGGGTGAGGTTCTATAATGACATAATTCAGAACTGTACAAAACTAGAGTTAAAGCTCTCTATTATGGCCCCTCTTTGCTCTTCCCTTCTCCTCCCAGCTCAGGCTCATCATGCTGGCAAGCTGGAATGTCAGCGCCTGCTTGCAGGTTGTTTTGTTGGTGCAGAAATCAAATACATCATTTTGTAATCTGCTGAAAGGGGGAGGAAGCATGAATCCCAGCCAGACCTCCCTGAGACAGGGAAAGAGAAGGAGAGTCCTCTACACAACCTGGCCCCAGAAACTGCTTCCTTCAAGACACTAAACCAACCACTTCCCAAGGGAGTTCTGTTCACACCTTGAAGGGGAAGGAAAGAATGAATGAAGGAAAAACTATGCTTATGCCAAGAAGACTATCCTTACCTTGGCTTAAATCATTGGGAAGGTGGATGAGTCTTTAGCCCCTTGTAGCATGTGGCAGAGGGCAGCCCTTGCAGACCCACGTCTGAATGGGCAGCTGGGAGGACCAGCAGCAATGAATGGTGGAACCCCAGGCTCACTGGTGCTGCCGCTACATGCCCATGTGCCAGGAACTGCATCCCCATCAGAAGCTCCACATGGGCAGCACTTCCACTGATTTAGGCTCTGGAAAAGCTGTGCAAATCCCAGGCTTTTCAATGGTGCTCACTCCACCTGCCTCCCATTTGCCTCAGGCTCTCAGTGGAGGCAGGCAAAACCACTCCTACATCACTAAGTGTTCCAGGGCTTTCCAGCAGGCCACAAAATAGCAGCCCTGCCAGGCCTCACAGAGCCTGACCTTTCTAAACACCCCTGAAAATCATGTTGCCATCTGATAGCGGCTCAGAGGCTACAACTGGTCACACTGACACCCTAAATGTGCCTATTTCTGTCTTTCAGAAGGCAGACTAAGGGTTGAATGAAAATATTTGCTATATGTGCTAAATGGAAATGAACAGTCCTCCCTCTCCTCAGATACAAGCAAGCACTGTACCACAGGTGTTTGCAGTAGCTCCAAGGAGAGTTATTCACACACTTCAACATTACTAGCACAAATAGAAGGACATTAAAGTGGCTTTGCCCCCAGAAGGCAGGTAGCAGGTCTTTGGAGCATAAATAATTATTCCAAAAATTACTAAGTGTCAGAAAGTAGATTCAGAGAGGTACTGCGCAAGGCAAGCCGAAGGCTGGCTGCTGCATGTAGAAATCTTGGAAATTTTGATTCCATGGGCAGATGCCTCTTAGACAGACATCTACTTCTAAATAAGAACTACTCTATTTAATCATCTGTGTTGTAGTGTACATTCATATCTGAGATGAATATACATACATGTTTCTTTAACAAGATGTCAGAAGCGTCACTATCATTCCCTCTCTCTTCCTTAGCCATGTGGAACACTTTACCATCTGCTGCCCAGACTCATTTCTCAGCAAGACATATATTGGGTTCAAGTGGCAAAGCTCCACTTTCTGAGATGCCTTAGTGACTGAAATGCTTGAAAAATCAGAGATGAGTGCTTTGGAAAGCTCGGTTAACTATGGCAAGGCTGCCTGTTTTAAACATCCAAATCTCCTCCCTACTGTTACCTCAGGTGAACCTGTTTTGGGCAGCCTCCCTCAAAACCAGTGTGATCCCCACATCTGCCACCAAGTTCTGGCTCCCCGCTTCTTCCCAGATGCCCAAAACCAAGGTGAGGCAGGGAGAGGGAAGCAGGTAAGCAGTCCCAGCCCCACTGCTCAGGGAGGGAGGGAGGAAGACTCACAGCAGGGTGATGGTGGGGAGGTGAAGGGCTCCTCATGATGTGACAGGGAAAAAGGGCATTCTAGGGGTGCAAGGCAACCCATAGGAATGCAGCCAGCAGCCCAGGTGATGGCACTGTTCATGGGAGCAGTAAGAAGGTGTTGGGATACGTGTGCACCATGAAGTCCAAAACCACCATGCTCTCAGCCATCTGTGCTACAGAGTCAAACTGCCACAGGTTCTTTTCCTGTTAATCCAATGTGACTACTGTCCAACTCCCCATAGATGGTAGTTTCCTTTTAGAGCATGCTATTCCAAGATGAAAATGTTGGCAGTTAGAGCAGCAGCACCAAACACAGCACAAACATTTCCCTGACGTAGGGATGACCGGTTGGGAGGAGCTGATTGACCAAGGAGGCGGAAGGATTATTAACCTTAGACCATTACTAATCCCAAGGAAGTGGAGTTCATGGAAATCATTGTTCTTACTACATGTTGGAAAAACTTCAGTCATAGCTGTATTTTTTTAGTAAGTGACACTCTGATGGCCCTGGGATTTCCACAGCATTGAAAAAGAATGAACAGTCTGTCCAGGATGTTTGAAACATCAGCATCTCCAGGGTAAGAACAGGTCAAAAAAATAAGAAAAAAGCATTTCTCACATCCTATGCACCCTTTGACTTGGACCCCTTCTCTGCATTTGCTCATTGTTCCCAGCTAGTGAAAACATCAGTCAGATGCACATGGGATAACTGAGATCATTTTCCAAAGAAACTTCTCTCTTTTCTCTAAGTCACACACACGTAAAATTAATTGCATCTTCTGTGCATTTTCAAAAGGATTTTATTTTCCATGGGAGGCTATTAGGACTTCTGAATCACCCCAGGGAACGCCAAGCAAACAATGACTCACACTTTGGAGCTAAATCACCACTCTTTCCCAAATCCCAGGAACTGAGTGGTATGCCTGAAAAACAGCTTTGTGAAACATCACTAACTTTTGTTTCTTTCACATCTGCCTTTGTTATTGTCACACTGGCTCGGTCACACATGGCTAAGAAAAGCCAGCACTCAAAAGAGCAGGGGGAATTTAGTACAGTGGGAAGCAGGAAATCTTCTGTCTTTCCTCCTTGGAGATCACATGAGGAGCTGGTTTGGCCTAAACCCAGGTACTTGAGTCATCAGAGAAATAAAATGAATAACAAACATATTGTCCCTCCAGTCATTAGTTACTTAAGGACTGCTGAGCAATCTGGGTGATGAGGAGCTCCGGGAAATCTGCTGGAACTGGAGGTGAGGAGGATGAGCAGCCAGCTCTGGTCAAAACCCAAGGATTTTCCCATGGGGCAGAAGAGCAGAATGAATAGCCATCAGCCTAAGAGGCACCTGAATGTCAGCAAATGCCTGACAAGAGCTGAGGACTTGGAACCCAGAGACAGGCCCACAAAGCCATCAGCTTCCCTGTCACCCAGTCTCTAATCTCTCAGTGATAGTGTGGCAGATAATGCAACAAAACCCAGGCTACCTACCTATCCCTTAGGCCACTGCTGGTAGGTATTTTCTTTGCCAAATCCCACCAGAAATGGCAGGGCCATTAGACTAGCTCATGGATCACCACCCACTCTTTCCTTTTAGAAGTGTCTCATCTTCTAGGAAGGGGGGGGGGGGGGGGGGGGGAGCTGGTTACAGATGATCACACACAAGAAGCCCAGAAATAAACTCTTAATCACAAGTTTGCCCTTCTGTTAAGGGTGCCCAGACAGGAGAGCAGGCAAGCCCAGTCAGGTACAGAGTCTGGTTAGCAAGGAACCAGGGCTCCAGTTTCACGTGGCTATCAAGCCTCTGTCTCTTCCATGCCTATTCAAAGCAGAGAGGATATGAATCAGAGTGCAGAGATCTTTAAGGAGTGGTCCGTGTGTCTGATAGCAGAAAAATCCAAGCTCCAGGCTTTCCCTACAAGGCTTTCCTGCTGCCTCTCCCGTGCTTCCAATGCGCCCTGGCTGCTTCATTTCACAGAAAACAAAACTGAAGAAGTTACAGCAGGGTACTAATTACCTACCTGTTGTTTGATTGTCTTTCTTGGTTTTTCACTTCACTTAAAAGTCATTTAATCATTACAGCATTTTGCTTAGGAAGGGCTGGATGAGCATACCCACACAGCCAGGTGTGAGTTTAAGCACCAAGACAGGACCCACCTCTGCTCTATACGTGTCCCAGCTTACTCTATTTTTGAATAGAAAGGCAGCAGAGAGAAGAACACTGTCGGTAGAAGGCTTGTGAGACTACCACCATCCATGCTTTTGATAATCAAAAAAAAAAAGGAAGGAGGAACAAAGGCAGACTGGTAAAATCACAGACGAGACGCGACAGAATCAGCACAAGCCTTCAGGGATGAAATCAGCGTGAGATCTGGTGAGAGCCGAGAGGGTTCAGAGCATCAAAGGGCTGAACAGAGTCCGCTGAGCTGGAAGGGACCCACAGGGGGCCATGGAGCCCAGCCCTCAGCCCCGCACAGGACACCCCGAGGATCCCACATGTGCCCGAGTGTTGTCCAAGCGCTTCCCGAGCTCTGCCGGGCCCTGGGGAGCCTGTTCAGGGCCCCAACACCCTTGTCCTGACACCCCACCCAAACCTCCCCCGGCACAACGCGAGCCCGTTCCCCCGGGTCCTGTTAGCCTACACAGAGCAGGGATCACGCTGCAGTGATGGACAATCCCCATGCCGGGCTCTGGGAATGGTTCCCCCCCATATCCCCCCTCCCCGTGTCCCC
>VXBX01007805.1:211813-240529 GCA_013400415.1 Scytalopus superciliaris
CTCGCAGCGGGTTTGTGCCTTTTACCGCAGACGGCGTGTGGGCAGAGCCCGGGTCACTCTCCCGCAGGCAGGCTGGCCCGCCGGGTTCCCGCTCGCCTGTAGCGTTAAATAATTGTGCCCTGCCCCTCATGCCCTAAAAGAGACCTGGAAAGCGCCCACATGCCCTTGGGTACCCGTGGGGACAGCGCCTTGGCACGGACCCCGCTCCCCCCGCTCCCCGACCCCACTGGCAGCCGGGCAGTGTCGCTCCCCGTGGATCCTTGCAGGTCCGGGCTCAGCCCTAAGCCAGGTCTGGTGGGGGCACCTTAAAGGTCACCGAGTTCCAGCCCCCCTGCCCACGGACGGGAACACCTCTCACTCCACCGGGTTGCTTAAAGCCCCGTCCAGCCTGGAACATTTGCAGGGATGGGGCAGCCACAGCTTTTCTGTGTGTCTCTCAATATGTTTGTAGTATCTGAGGCTGTATTGTGTGCCCGGTGTGCTGGAGATCCACCTCCTACTGTCCCCAGCTGGGGTTGGGGTGGAGTGTGTTCATTCCCTGTCGCTGGAGTTACAGGAGGGATGGGTGTAAAAGCCAGGCTGGGGGCAGGTTGCCCCTATGCCTCCTGTTGAAACCAGGCCAGGATACCATATGGCAGGACTGAAGCTTCATGGCACTACTGGGAAGAGGAGCATATGTGTCTGAGGGCTGGCAGGATGGAGCTCGTGATTAAAGCATTCATGGGGAAAAAGGTTTGCAGAGCTTGTGCCAAGTACTGATTCTGTATGTTACTGGATGCAGGATTTGAGGTTCCTTCTTTCCAGTGTTGCATGTTGACAAGAGGCAGCACCTCCCTTGCTGTGACAAGCTCTCATTGCTGTCCCAAACAAGGCTATACATGTAGTATGACACCCTGAAGCATAGGATTTGTCACATGGGGATGGCACCTGTCAAGGTTTTCCTAGAATTAGGGTTGCAGGAAGGGCATTTCTGTCTGCTGTCACCCTCTTTGGCCATGGAGGCTGGTGCAGCTGCAGGCCAGGCTCCATTCACCTGGAAGTGAAATCCGGGTGGTAAATGAGTGGAAACTTTTGGCCAAAAGCAGTGCTGGGAGGTAGGAGATAAGGGGAAGTGAGAATGGTATTTACCTTACTGAAAAGGTCAGAGCCCTGGCTCCAATACCCCTCTACAGCCCTCATCTTTGAAGCAAAGACCTTAAAATAAAATCTCTGATGGCTCATTGCCTGAGATCCTAGAAGTTCAGCTCTTGTATGCTGGATAATGCAAGGAACCTTCAACTTTACACCCTGTTCTTGAATTTAATGAAGTTTGGATTCTTCTTGTCCTGAGAGGAAAGTGCTTTCTGATTTTAAGCACCTTTAAGAGTAACTGCTGAGCTGGTGTTCCCTATTCCATCACACCAAGAGAATCACTTGCATGTTCACTTTCCACTGCTCTAGTGCAAGTTCAGGAGTCTGCTTGTTCCTGTGCACACACCAGCACCATGGTGTCACAGCAGTGGCAGCACACATTATCCCAGCAAGTTACAGGTCACTTCACTTGGACTGTAGGATTTCAGAATGGTGACCTTGTACTTGCCTGACTGCCGTGGACATGTTCAGCATTGCAGAAATAACAAAATGGATTTTGTGTTTGGAGTTTCTGTGTTCTGGCTCCTGTTCTACAGAACAGTTCAGCCCGTGCTGTGATGGTTTCAGCACACTGGGAACAAAGAACCTGTGCAGATCAGCAGTCATCTTAAGCTGGAGTCTTCCCACAGCAGCCCCCTTCAGCCAAGAACTCTCAAGCCACCTATACCAGGACTAAAAGTGTTTGATTTACAGTCCAGACCCTCTTTCACCCAATCTTCCCTTGGCCCTCAAAAGAAGACCAAAGCTCTTTTTCCTGCCTGAGGCATGGCTGACTTTAAAAGCAATCAGATCTGTGCCACAGCTGGCCTGTAGCACACCCTATGCAGGTTAGGCTGTGCCTTATGCCCCATAAAGATCTGGATACACCATGATCCCAGGGATGCTGAGGTTTAGACAACACTCTGGCTTTGTTTGCAGGTTGGCAGGTGGATGGCTGAACTTGGCCCTCATCCTGCTGTAACAGATATAAGCTGCTCAGGGCTTTGCCAATAGACCTTTGGCTCCAGCTGCGTCACACCTACCTTGTCTCTTTCAACATCATCCCTCTGATTCAGGTCAAGCCACAAGCAGCCTAAGCTCTTGCTAATGGCTTCTTGGAGCATAATAACTCCCCAATATTCCTTCAGGGAGCCCAGCATGGGGGCATGTTCATCCCTGGCATGGCAGGGGCTGCACAGGGGGGTGTGAGGTGGGGTAGGGATCATGGCTGCTGATGGCATCCCTGATGGAGCACAAAACACCATGTGCTTATCTCCAGTTGCAGCACTTAGCTATGGGTTGTACTTACCCTAAAAATAGGTGAGCAGCTCCCTGTGGAGCTTCTATTAAAAGCTCTATTGATTTATTTGGGTTCCTGTGTGGCTGCCTGGCAGCCCTGCTAGTGTGTAAGCAGGACCCGTCTGTAACCAGCACAGAGCATGCTTTGGTTCCTACTCACAGCTGTGTCAGGGTCTTGTTCTTCAGGATTTTGTGTTTCCCTCACTGTTAAATGGCATTTCTTCTCCTTCAATGGTACTTTTCTTTCTGATAAGAACTGTAAACTGAGACAGCCTGCAGAAATGGAAACATTTTGCACACAATTTCCCTAGAAAGGCACTCATGCCTGTGAGCCCAGGCTCATCTTAGTTTGAGGAACTCCTGGTGCTTTAAATTTTTCACTAAAAGGATAGAGATGGGGAGAAATTCAGTCTAAATCCAAATTTGCAACTTTCTTAGAACTATTTCATGGCATTACACATACAAAACACACATTAAGTACTTTTTAGTAATTTTAAAGTATTCATTTTTCTAAATACAGGGACAGGAGGCTTCTACTGCACAGTCTTGTTTTTATTCCTTCTGAGTATGTTTATTGAACTGTTAGGGATTCCATCTTCTTTCTGCCTGCCCTTCTAGCCTGTCATCACTGTGTATTTGCCACCAGCTCTTACATTGGTAATGCTGTAGTTCAGTCTGAACCTGCAAGTGTGTTGAGTAGCACCCCAAATCTGCTGCAAGATGTGAGCACAAATAACAATTCTCTTCCTCTTCCTTTCTTAAGTAACTCAAAGATACAAATAAGCTTACTTTGAAACTGCTGTGGGCCAACAGCAGTGCAACACTGAAGTCCATTTGCCCAAGATTACTTTTGCAAAATGCATTCAGAGTAAATAACTTGAGACAACAACAAAACTCGGTCGGCGCTGCCTCTTGTGCAAGTTGCTGTGGTGCAAGCACTGCCCCTCCTGCCCGTGTTTGAAGGGAAGCCAAGTGTCCAGGCACACTTGGGCAGAGTGCTGAGCAGTGTGTGCAACCACACCCTCATTTCGAGAGCTCCTCACATGTTGTGGCACTTCCTGAGAAAGGCTTGAAGAGCTTTTGGGGGTTTCACAATGTAGAAATGTCACAAACTGTGCAAACTCCCCCACAGCCACCCTGAAGCCCAGCCCTTAACGTTGTCCCACGTGTGTTTGCAGTAAGCAAGCCTAGGGGTGTTCGTGGCTGTGCAGTGGTACTGCTTGTGCTCTTGGGAAGTGGGGGATGGAGGTATTTCACAGCACAATAGGCATGAGGACTGCTGGCTGAAAGGAGTGGATGGCTCTGCTGCTTGACCTTGCTAAGGGAAGAGGGCTGCAACCACCTCCTGTGCATAAGCCAAAGGGCAAAACAGAGTAGAGACAGACACACCCCCTCCCTGTGGCAGCTGTGACCTCACGAGGGATGGGGAACTCCCTACAGGAGACAGGGGGCTGGGTGAGGACTAACTGCCCCAGAGGGAGAACTAGGCAGACTGCCTTCTCCATTCCACATCCCGAGGTCTAAGCCAGCAGAAGCATCTGGCTGCTTCACGCTTATGAAAACATTGCTGATTTTGGGATAAGTGAAGCTGTGGTCAGAGATTCCTATTAAATATTAACCCAAGCAAATGAGTCACCCTGCTTGCAGCTCTGCAGGCAGGAGCCTGCAGCCTGCAGGCATCCCAGATTGGCACAAGGTACAGGGTCATACACAGTGCCATCTCTATCACGGACAAATGCTGCACATGAAAGAAGGAGCAGGCAGCATTTGTCTGCTTGCTGGGAAAAAGCATGCTCTATTCTGTTCCCTACAATGGGTGCAGAGTTAGTCTTAGCCCTACTATTCTAAATGAAAGACCTCTTTCTTCTCTTAGAAGACACACCAGAATGATGTCTCAAACCAGGCCATTTGTGCACTGCAGAGGTGAGCAGCCCCTGGTGACAGGCAAAACATGGTGAGGCTGGACAGGACTAACCCCGTCTCTGCATCCTTCTTATTTTGTCTCAGCATCAGGAGCAGGCTCCTGCCTAAAACACAGTTTGCTGGCACTGTAACAAGGCACCCAAGTGGTGAAAAGAGTCACAGTGGACATCTCTTAACACCAGTTTTTCCTTTCCAGTGTGTTCCATGGGAAACAGCACCAGCCGGCTCTATAGCGTGCTTGCCAAGACGCTGAGCAGCGGTACCGTGTCCCAGCACCAGGACTGCCTGGAGCAGCTAGACCCAGCACAGCTGGATCCTATAGACCCCAAGGATTTGCTGGAGGAATGTCAGATCGTTCTACAGAAGCGGCCGCCCCGGTTTCGGAGGAACTTTGTGAACCTGAAGAAAAACACCGCTAGCAACCACCGCCCCATTCGGGTCATGCAGTGGAACATCCTTGCCCAAGGTAGGAGCTGCTTCTAAGCTCAGGGTACGACCTTGAGACCAAGTGCAGCATTGAAAACCCTGGCAGAGCAAAGGGAGAGAGGTGAACTGCATGGGATGCAACTGACTGAGGGCCAGGGAGAGTATTTGGAGCACTTGGAGTAACGGCTTTCCTTCTGTCCTGGAGGAAAGGAAAAAAGGTCTCTCCTTACAACTGTGATGCCAAAGATAGCCCTGAACTCCTGTTCTAGCTGAACACAGTGAACACAAAAAGACCCATCATTTTTAGATAGTGTTAACCCCCAGAAAAGAGTCATCCTTCCCTTAATTTTATTCTTTGTAAAGCTTCTCTACAGTTTTCCTATTAGTTTGTTGGTGAATTATCCAAGAATTCAGATCTGCTACAGGAACTCTTAATTCTTCAAAATAATTTTAACTGGTATTTTTGAATCAAGGCTGCAAATTGACTTGTGCAACAGCCCCATCTTAGAATGTTTTGGGTTGGGAAGTCACCCCTGTAGGGATTGCTGTAACAGTCTGCAGTTAAGTCATTCCTATCTCACTGCATGTTATTTTTAGGTTTAAGCTGTGGCAGCCACATGTGAAAGTACTTACCACAATGTAGGGGCAGAAGGGGGAGGAAGTCTTGTATCTGTACAGGGAAGTTTTTTGGAGTGACTCCAGTGGTTTGAGAAGGGGTTCTCACACCCACTGGCAAACCTGGCACCCTTAAAGCCACCAGCTACTCCTGAAACACCCGTGACCTGCATGTGAACTGATGTCCCTCTGGCCTCTGCCAAACTGGAGGGCAGCCTGTTGGAGCTATCAGTAATTGTTTTGTTTTCTCCCCTCTCCCCGCTAATTTCAGCTCTCGGGGAAGGCAAAGACAACTTTGTTCAGTGCCCCATGGAAGCTCTGAAATGGGAGGAGAGGAAGTGCCTCATCCTGGAGGAAATCCTCGCGTACAAGCCCGACATCTTGTGCCTGCAGGAAGTCGACCACTACTTCGACACCTTTGAGCCACTCCTCAGCCGACTGGGCTACCAGTGCACTTTCTTCCCGAAGCCGTGGTCGCCGTGCCTGGATGTGGAGCGGAACAACGGGCCGGACGGCTGCGCCTTGTTCTTCCTCAAGGACCGCTTCGAGCTCGTCAACAGCGCCAACATCCGCCTGACGGCCATGAAGCTGAAGACCAACCAGGTGGCCATAGCGCAGACGCTGAAGTGCAACGAGACGGGCCGGCTGTTCTGCATCGCCGTCACGCACCTCAAAGCCCGCACCGGCTGGGAGCGGTTCCGGTCCGCGCAGGGCTGCGACCTTCTCCAGAACCTGAAGAACATCACCCAAGGTGCGAAGATCCCCCTGATCGTCTGCGGAGACTTCAACGCGGAGCCAACCGAGGAGGTCTACAGGGAATTCTCCAACTCCAGCCTCAATCTGAACAGCGCCTACAAGCTGCTGAGCCCTGATGGACAGTCAGAGCCCCCCTATACCACCTGGAAGATCCGGCCCTCGGGAGAGTGCCGGCACACGCTGGATTATATCTGGTATTCCCAGCATGCCTTGAATGTGAACTCAGCCCTGGGCTTGCTGACTGAAGAGCAGATTGGGCCCAACAGGCTGCCATCATTCAATTACCCTTCCGATCACCTGTCCCTGGTGTGTGACTTTAGTTTTAATCAAGACCCTGACAGACTGCTGTAACGTGTTGGACTGCCACCTGGTATTGCAGTGTCTGAACTCACCACTATTTTATTTTAGAGAAAGAAAACTTTTGAAGCTGGAAGCTATTGAAAGATGAGGAAACACTGTTGACTAAACATTATTTCAGGCACTTGTTTGGAGTTACGCTTGCTGTTCAGCCCTCGTTAATGTGGAGCCTTCCATGGAGGAAGAAAGAAGCCAGTGTTCCCATCATGGTCTTCTTGCCATGTCAGGGTTTGAAAACCAGAAGGCAAATGAGCTTTATCCTTTCACTAAGCCCCCTGTTTAAGGATTTAATCCTCTAATGAATGTGGAGGCCTTAGTACTTAAATCAAAACACTTGTATTTGTAAAACAACTCACCCTGACAGCATGCCAATTTTATTTATTTCATGTTAAGCTTTTGCAAGTACCAAAGGGAACAAGGTTCAATTGCCCTGTGAGATTTAAGAGAATCTTTTTCTGTTGCAATACGAAGGAAGTTCAATGCAGTGTAGACACAAACAAATCTAAGCTCATACTAGTGTGGTCTTCTCATTTTTACATGACCTGAGATGATAGATCCATTAGAAGTGAATGGATAGCGATGTAGTGTGAGGAAGGCCCCCTCCAGTAAAAGCAGGTGAGGAAATAGAGGCTAACTATGACCTACCATAATTCCCTCACAGTTCCAGAGCAATGTGCATGTGTGCACACAGTGACTCTTACCTTTGTCTCTTCTGTGCTTCCCTCTGGAGGGCACAGCTAACCACGGAGTATTTCCTCCTCTGCTTCAAGTATTACTTTTCTAAATGGTTTAAATTTGTAGTGGTGTCAATCTTGCTGTTTCGGTAAAGGGCCAATCTTAATGTTGAAAGATTTTATTTATCTTCAGAATCTAAAACTATACTGGAACCTGTTCCAAGATAAAATTTATTTATTGAGAGTAGTGATCCTGAGTTTGATTTCAGATCATGCAACAACAGTGTTCTGTGGCCCAAAGGAACCCTGGCCAAGCACCTGGGCTACAACAGAGCTGCGTTAGTATAGTAAGTCATGTGATGCTCATTGGTATGACACAGGAATTGAGTATATGGATTGTGACGTGCCACTATGCTGGGAAATGCCATAGGGAGAGAGGAGGGAACAGGGACAGCAGTTGGATTGGGCTGACATTTAGTCGAGAATGATGAGTCAGGGCAAATAAAGCAGTACTTCCATGTAAAGTAGGGCACATAGTAACTCTCAAATGTTCCATGTGTTTATTAATAAAAGTCTTTGGAAAAAAGTAATGTCTCTGCTGCTGTCTTCCTCATTTCCCCGTCCCAAGTTCCTGTTTCCAAGTAGGTGATATGTCTCAGCTAGTTTGAGCTTCAAGTTAGTGGTGATGCTTCCCATTCCAGACCTCTTTCTCCTACCCCACAGTCCTGATCTCAGAGGGTGGCACAGCTGCTTTGCCTTCACAGTGCCTGCTCTTGCTCAAACTTGAAATGCTCAAATTCCACAGCAAATTTTAGGGAAGGGAGTCACGTTTAGCTGTTAAGTGGCTCTCTCCCCTAGTTAGAGATGAAGCCTGCACTTTGTATTACTGCAAATATTGCCTCTTCCAACAGTTGTGTGCAGCTCCAAACCTGGCCAGTGTTGCAAAGCAGAGTGCAAGTGTCCCTCCCTGAGGGCTGCTAAGCATGCCTAGCAGGGCTGGCTCCCCATAACAGGCAGCTGAATTTGTCACTGTATTTCAAAACCTAATTTAAGAGCAAGAACTGCCCCAGCTATGTGCTTTACACAGCCCATAAATTACTGTACTTGCATTGGTGATAAGTGAAATACCGAGCCTGGCAACTGGAAGTCCCAAATTCCCACACAAACACACTCCCTTGTCAGGCAAACAAATGAAGAGCTGTTGCACAGCTGTAACACACTCTGCCTGCCTTCATGACCCTTGCAGGATGAGGACAATGATCTGCTTCCAAGCAGAAGCCCCTTTAGCCAGCCTGGGATTTACATGGATTTGACTTTCCCCAGACAGAAAGGATTTTACAACCAAGGAGACAATGTCCTTGGTGAATACTCTTACCAGGCAAATGTGACATGCCAGCACCTCCTTCAGGTGGAACTCAGGAAGAGCAGATTGTGTCCCTGGGAGCCAGGAGGGGTGGCTCTTTTGGGGAGGTTTTGGGCCAGAGATGCAGTGCTGCTAACAGCCCACAGGAAGGCAGACCTGCGAGTACCCCTGCCATGAGCATTTCATACCAACTAGACTGCCACAGCTTCCTTTTCATGGGCTGCTCACAGTTGCTCTCAGGGAGGGTGAGATGCAGTGCTTCTCCTTCAGGATTATCTTCTCTTAGGATCTTCCCTCAGATGGTCTTCCAAGGAGGAGAAATAATGCAAGTGCCCATTAATGGAGGTATGTAGTCATCTGTAGCTAAACACTTCTAAAAGCAACACCAAAATTTAGACATATAAGGTGATACGTTTAGTAAGTCAAATCCTTGCTCATTACCACAAAAAGGCACACCAGAAAGCTGAAGTTTCCATCTAGACTCTTAAGGCAATTTCTAGAAACTGCACTTGTGGTAGAAAGCCCTGGCTTGAGAGCAAGGGTAATACTGTACTTAGACCTGTATTTAAAAATTAACTAAACCATAACGAAAACCCCCACACACACCCACCAAAAAGTCCCTAATTCCATTTCACTCTTGTATAAGCAGCTCCATTTTCCTAAGGCCAGTCGAGGTGTCAATCAGTGTGGCAGCTTCACCACTGCCAGGGCACAGAGCCACAGCACCAACTATGGAAGGCTATGTTTTCTCAGCAGGAGCTGCAAAATTCCCACAGTCCCTCTTGCTGTGTGATATTTGTTATCTGGACAATTCTGACGACATTTTAACTCAGACCCTTGCTTGCAACACTAACTCTCCTAACGAAACCAAACCGTGGAGGAACAGCATGATTTGTTTGATACTGCCATGGCTGCAGACCTCTTCTGAAGTGGAAAAGGCTGGGATTCTTCTCTCACCCTGGACACGTGACAGTAGATGTTCACTGCTTCATCTCCTTAAAGGGTAATTTTGAAGGCGAAGGGAGGGTGGAATAACTGAAAAGGCTGGGGACTCTCCCCCTCTCAAGGCAATTCTTAATATTGTCATACTCAGAAAATCACACATCCCTGCTGTAACACAGCAGTGAACCCTTTTTGCTGCATTTTAGTAAAAGGTAGCTAAGCCACAGAAATTAACCAGTAACATCCCAGACAACTTCACCCTTTTGTTCCAATACGTGCCGAAAAACTTATTTTGCAGACTCTTTTGAAAGGCATAAATGAAATATTGCTTTAGCTTTGTTTTATGTAGCAAGAGGCAGGCCTGTAGCACTGAAATGCTTTAGCCAGCTATAAATATCAATACACTAAATGTTTTTCATAGGAAGAAGCAGAAAGTTTTTTAATTTTTTCCCTGTGTAGCAGTATGACTCTTACAGTAATAATGTCTTCAAAGCTCTTCTTGTGGCTGTCTGCCTTATAAGCACACCAAGGCTAAAAAGTCTCAACAGATCCCTCGCTCTGATCTTGAACAAAAGCTGCATTAGCTTTATCAGTGACACTTTTCCCTCACCCTCGAGCGAGATGAAGGATGACCCACTTGTTTAATTTGCTGAAAGGCAGAAGCTGTTGCAAGCTTATTAAACCACTATCTCCATTGGAGAACAATTAGATCACAAGTAGATGGTGTGACTTGGATCTTCTTCACTTAATAAGCTTAACACCTGCTGTTTGAACTGTCTCTACGAGGCAGGATTGCACTTGGCTTGCTCTGGCAGCCACAGTCTTCACATACAGCCGACCCCTGCTGCATGTGTCACCGCGAGTGCGAACTGAGGCTTCAGGCACCTCTGCGTTTCCTCATCAACTCCCAACTGCCACTGGCTCACTCACCCTTCATCACCTCAGGTGTAATCCTCCAAAGCCCTGAAACTGATGAAATTGGTCAGCAGAGGATCCCAAGAGCTCAGCCTTCCTTTCAACACACTGTATTCAGACAGCTTGAGTTGTGTCAAGGCCCAGAACTCTTTACCAAGCAAGATGTCCAGGAGAGAGTTAACAAAAACAGTGATCTCTGGGATGGGATTCCCCCTTCAACTCTTCCTGTAGTGACCCAAAAATTCTGATACTCAGATCTTCATTCTGAGTTGCAACTCACTTAGGCTTTTTTTCCCCCATGAATTAGACAGCATCAACCTTTTCATCCTATAGCTTACAACAGTAGTTGAGAATTAAAAATGTTTGTAATTATCTGTAAAATCAGTGATACCATGTCTCAATGCCTTCTGTGCTCACTTCACATGAGTTTCATTCCACTCCCACATCTAGAAAAGTTACTCTTTGCCATGGACGAGTTAAGCCTGGACTCTTCTACGTGAGCAACCAGCTTCAGATGTAAACATGAGTCCTGCTTTCACACAGGTACAAAATAACAGGGTTTTCATTGGGATTGCAAAAGTCTGCAAGTATAGCTAGATACTGACTTTTTCAATATTCTGGTGTTCCTGTATTTGTTTCAGATGTTACAAAATTGACCAAAGCTCCTTCATCCTAAGGTCACATCCTCCAACACCAGTAAAAACATAATTAATTCACAGAATCGTAGAACCATAGAATGGTTTGGTTTGGCAGGGACCCTAAAGATCATCCAGTTTCAACTCCCCTGCTACACCAACTCTCTGCCACACCACCTTGCTCAAAGCCCCATCCAGCTTGCCCTTCCAGGGATGGCACATCCACAACTTCTCTGAGCAGCCTCTTCCAGTGCCTCACCATCACCAGTGAAGAATTCCTTTCTGGTATCTTATCTAAAGCGGAACATTGAAGAGCAAAGTTGCACAGATCTAGAGAGAATGCTCTGAGACTTTCACTTACAGGTGGGACTCTTGACCCTCTGACTCTTGGCTGTAGAAATCCCCAGGGAGAGTTTGCTACACAGATCATGTATCAGCTCTGAAGAAAACCAGATCTCAGAACAACTCAGAGGCACGACATGCACACAAAGCAACGCTAAAGAGCCGTGCTTAAGCAGGTACACTGAAATTACTACCTGACTGTGACAAAAAGCCTGTTGTACTTGTAGCTAGCAGCTAAATTTAAAAGAGGAGTATAAAGGCATACATGGAAAGGTTAACAAAATCCTCACTGTTTGAAGTTGGGTTAAGTTCCGTTTTCATTTCGGTTATGGCACACCCTCATACAGACCAAGGTTCTCAAAGCACTTCACGAAGCTCTGCTGAATGTCCTCTGGCAGCCAGTACTGAATGCTGCTCATGGGTGGCCAGGGGAGAGAGCCAAAGGACCATCACCAGCTCCATGGCAAGACACAGCCCTGACAGGAAGGGTGCCTCAGAGGACAGCTCCGAGCTGACTATCCTACGAGATGTGTGCCTCCATTCCTTTCAGTTTTGCCATGATGTAACGAAGTCTTGGCTCTAACTTGAGAGAAGGTGGTCGTCAGCTGGAACTCCTTATCTATTTCCAGGAAAATAATTTGTCCCCATTTGACTTTCACTGTATCTAAATTTGGTGTCAGAAAGGTTTTAATTACAAATACTCGAGGCAGACATTTCACGCTCTGAGATGCAGCGTCTCTTTCATACACGATCAAGTAACAGCCATTTAGAAAAGGATTTCTTACAGACAAGCCTTACAAATGGAGGCTTAAAAACACTGTTCCTTTTCTCTCCTCTTTTCTTTTGGCTCAGATTTGTTCTACCTGCCTCTCTTCACACTGCTCCATTTCCCTTTACCCCAGAACATTAGTGCCTCCCAGACTACCAAATCAATTGAGCCATTGTCCAGCTTCCCTTTTCTCTCCTACTCCTTTCTTAGCAACAAAACTCCTCTTTTTTTTCTCCTACATTTCCTTCTGTGAAGGGATCTTTGTCCTCTACCCAGGCCAGAAACACAGCTCAGGTGTAAGAACCTTTGCTGCTGGTGGGAGGGATTGCTGCCTCCTATGCCACACTTTATCTGCTTCAGCTTCTTCATTCCTTTGTTCTTAAACTCCACTTCCCTGCTTAGATAATGAAAAAGAGTAAGTTTCCCTTAAGACTTTCAAAGTTTCCCACATGTTGGCCTGGCTGTATGGAGCCATTCCCACATTTCTTACCAGTCGAAGGGAATAATGGGGCTTACTGCTAGGACTCTAGAGGTAACTTTGTTGTCACATGTAAGTATTTAATTCTGGTCTGCCTTATCAAGACCTCAGCTCCAGGTATCTGTTGCAATTGCTCCTCCAGGTGTGAAGTACTTAGATGGTCACTTAGACTTCAATCATTTCAGGATTATTAGAGTTCCTGCTCTGAAGACTTTCCAGGGCATATCACTAGGAACTAGGGGTCCACTGGGCACCTGGCTACCCACAGGCTGATGTGCCAGTGTGGTTCCCATGAAAAGAGGGAAAGCTGCCCTGCATCTATTTCAAGCCATGCACATGGACTGCAAACACAGAGCAGTATCTGGGGTACTGTGTGTTCTCACACGAGCTTTCGCCCATAGCAATGTATGATGACACCTGTAACTTCAATGCAATTACAAGTGGAAAACCTATTCAGGTACTTATTTCATTCAGAAAAAAAACAAAAACCTCACCTCATGTATTTGCACTGAAGCCTAGTCGGAAATGTCAATGGCAACAACATCAAAAGAACCAGCACTGTTAAGTTAGTACTTCCCTTTCTTCAGTTTCTACCTACCAGTACTTTCAGCCTGCCTCTGCGAGATCATCAGCGATTAGTACACTGCTCATTTCTTCCTTTCCTTTGCAGTGCAGCCTTAGGAAACTGAGATGTAGCTGAAGGAAAAGTTAGGTAATTCACAGAGCTCACCATCCTGAAAAAGCGTAAGAGAATTAGACTTCTGTCAGCAGTTACCTCACCAACTACCACAGGCTTCACCAGTATTTTACCAAAAAATATTTCAGTGTACTGTATGAGAGAGCTGGTCAGCCATTCAGAGTAGAGAAGTTACAAAATATCATGTTGTATCATGTATCAGGCTGAATGCCTGGAAGATTTCAAATAAGCAGAGAAGAAACTTCACAGGTTGAAAGGAAAAAGTAAAAAATAAAAAGCAGACCAAACACCATTAAATTTTGTTTCTGTATTTCAGTAAAACCTACTTGAATACACTTTGAAACAAGAGTACAACAAAATAGAATATACTTCAAATGTTGAATATACAAACTATTATAGTTCGTTTTGAACACTGGTACTTCCCTCTTAACTTCAACTAGAAAAAAATTTACAGGTTTAGAACTACCTGACAAAAGCTCATGCTGGGCGTGACCTTTCAAGTGACAGAGTAGAGCTGAAACTGAAATGTATGCACAGATGTCAAGGCTAAGTGAGAGACACAGGCATGTTACAGCAGAAGGTGGAAAACCAGCTGCTATTTTGTCCACGATTAAGAAATTTAGACAGACTTTTAACTACCATACAAAATATGTTACATGTCATTCTATAACAATACTGTGCTAGGTACAAGGTTTTTAAAAAATTTGTTTCAATAAAAAAGCTTTACACAAACAAGCCATTAGCTTATTTCAAGAAAGATAACTGAAAATCAGTCTAAGGCTTTCATTTTGAATCTGCTTAAGCTGTATGATACAAAAATCCCTCTAGTTCTCTGTCTTCTTTTAGAAGCTTTAATCTCCTTTATTTCACTTTCTACAATGCCTAGGACAGCAGAGTTTTTCACATAGCACCAGTTGAGACTGTGGGCACAGTAGTAATCGCTGGTATGCACATAAACTGCATCAAATTTGCCATTTGTGTAACAATGAGACTTTCCTCTCCCCCCAAAAACTAGAAACCAAGGCAAACCTCTCACACAGCTCTCTTTTAGTGTTCCAGGTCTTAGTGTAACTTGGTAACCGGTAGCGTAGTGAATAGTTTGGTCCCTGTTCAGTCCCTCTATCTTTCTTTCTCCATAGCTTCTGCTGTTTCCCAACTGGAAGAGGCAATTTTTGTCAGCATATCAACGTGGTTCAATTCCCACTGAAACACGGGAAATAATTCTGTTTTTTCCAGTAAGTCTTCAACATATGCATGTTTATTAACATTCCAAAACTCTCCTTTTTGACTTGGTGGTGGCATCCACATCCCTCCCCCAATTATGTCAGTATATTCAAAACCGTTACAGTCCAGGTCCATGCTGGAAGCAGCCCATTCTTCATTTCTCACATGTTATGATTCCTTCTGTTTTCATTGTTACAGGAAGGGCAATAGCTGAGGGCGTGCTAACTACTACTACATGGGTCACAGTCTTGCTTCCATCTGCCGGCTTCTCTTCTTTTACCAGCTGCAGTGTTTTCACTTCACATTCCTGTTTTGAAGCTGCTGTGTCTGATTGAACTTCTGGACTTTTTAAAACTGCACTAATCACCCTGGGAGGAGTCTGGCCAGAGGCCTGCTGAGCAGGCACTGATAGTCTCATTACCGGTGTCCCATGAGCTATAGACACTGGGGTTAGTGCTCTAACAGCCAAGGGGGCTCCCACAATGTTAATACCTCCTGACCCAGACAGGCCCGTTTTCGTTTGTAACTGACACTGCGTAAGTTGCGTGGCAGGGATCGTAATGATTTTGGCAGGCTGCATTGTGATTTTGTCTCCGTTCTCAGCAGAGGTTGGCATCACAGTGGGGATTGTCTGGATTACTACCTTTGGAGTTGTTGCTGTTGTTGGACTTGTGTTGGTTATTAACGGTGACCCTGCGTTTACCGACTGCACTGCCACGGTTGAGATTTTCTGTCCCAGAGAGGTCATGACAACAGGCACTTGCATGGCCACCCGAACAGTCCTACAAAATAAAGGAAGATGTGTGTGTTTATGCCAAAACATACAGGGCACCGTTACAGATGGCAACAGGAACAGACAAATCTAAAATATACAGATCTTTCATTGATTCTGAAAAAAATCCCAGAAAACAAAAAACAAAGTAAAAACAAAAAAACCAAACCAGCAAACAAAAAGCCCAACCCCAAACCTTTTGTATATCTAGCCATAGGACTTTGGAAATCTAGCAGTATTCATCTTTTTTTCCCTCCTTCCATCTGCATGGTTTTAAAACACGCATGAGGGCAAGCATATTGACAGCTGGCTCTGATGTCATGAACTGGACTTTCTTAGCATTCTAGCATGGTCTAGTGGAAGGTGCTCCTGCCCACAGAGGAGGGTTGGGATTACATGATCCTTACGGCCCCTTCCAATCCAAACTATTCTATGAGTCTACTTGCAAATCAGAAACTGTTTCCAACATTCAAAACATAAACAAAAAACCCGAGAAGACAGCTTCCTAACAAAAAACCTGCTTAAGAAATGACAAGCCCCAGCCACACTAACACAAACCTGGGAGCTGTTGTTGCTGGGACAGTGGTGGTGGTGGTTGAGGGCCGAGATGAGGATGTGTCATGCGCTGGCGAGGCAATATTCACAACTCTGGTGACTGCTTTTTCTGCTCTGGTACAGCTTAACTGAGACGAATTTTTTCCCCCACGTGCAGAGCTTGCTGCTTTTAAAAGGTTTTCTGCAGATAAAGACACTCTTTCCAATGACTTTTCATCTGTAGGCATTGACAAATCTTCATTGCAGGACTCACTTTTTTCATCATCTATGACAACTATATTTTTTGGCATTTCCTTAAACTGATAGACAAGCCTCTGTCCCTCCACTTTTGCCAGAATTCCTCTTTGATAGTAGTATCTGCAAGAAAAGTACAATCAAGTAGTAAGCAACACAGTGACAGATTTTAAGGAAAACCTAATTCTGTACTAATGACAACACCTGAGGTAACCACAGTAAAATCTACAATGTGTGGAGGTGTGGAAAGAAGCTGACAGAACACACTGGGGCAAAGGATCTGAAGGATCTACCTGAAAAAAAATGTGACCTTTTAAACACATACTTCAGCAATTAAATTGCAAATTAGACGGTAACATAAAAAGCAATAGGGACTGCAAGACTTGAAGGCTAAGTCAGCAAGAGGGCAAAGCTTTCAAATTTCAGACCTGTTCTATTTCTAGAGGCAAAATTAAGAACCAGATTTCAAATTATATAGTAGGTAACTTATGGATCTAAGAATTCTTACCTCAGAGCTCTTCCCATAGTCTCATAGTTCATGTCAGGTTTGTTTTTGTGTTTTCCCCAGAGTTTGGAGACAGCTTTTGAGTCCACAAGTTTAAAGATTCCCTTCTCTCGCTGAGTCCACTTAATGTATCGAGGACAAGTGTTTTTATCCTGGAGAAGGTCCAGAAGGAACTCCCATAAGTACGTTGTATTTCCTATAATCAGAAATCATTTAAATATTAGAAAAACACTTTTAAAGACAACAGAAAGTTCTCCATATTTAGGTAACTCTGAGTGACCTGCTCTAGAAGGAACTTTAAGCAGAGGATGGCATGTAATGTCACCTGCACATATTCATTCATTCTGTTTAGTAAAGCTTCCATAAATATTTACATTCTGAAAGCAGCTAAACCAAGTGACCTGCTATACAGAACAGGCGCCTGTTCAATCCAACATTCATTCTCAGTTCTTGAAAAGAAGTGTGGGAAGGTGTTCCAAGTCACTACAACCTACATCTGTTCAGCAGGACAAGAGCTCAGAATTTTTTTCTCACGTTTGATTAAACAGGGCATGAAAATGCCAGTATATTTTAGGACACTGAAAGACATGAGGACATAAGTAATTTTCAAAAGGCATATAGCCTGCAGTAACAAACCATCTCAACTGCAGTTGAGTTTGTTTGGGATCTGGGGCTCTCACACTGACTGGTGATGACAACCCCATGTCCTGACCCTTCCCAAATATATGCTGCAGAGTGACCAACATCCTTCTAGGTCCAAAGCCATTACAACTTCTTGACAGCAAGTATTCACATGGCAGAAATCCCACGTACCTTTCTGTAACTAGGGGGATATAAAATGAAGTCATCCTAAAGAAGAATTTAATGCACTTCTCAGGTATTCCAGAGGTGTAACCATTTCCACTGGAGAAGCCCCCAAGACGGGGTTTATGACAGTGACTATCAAGATGGCACAGAACGTAACACGGGGGTTGTCTGAACTCTGACTAGACCATCTAGGCAAAGGGTAAGAGAAGTCAAAGAAAAAAAGCAGATCACCTCCCAATTTTTACAGCTGGAGAAGACTCCTCACATTTCTAAGAAGGGAGAACTACAACAAATCTGCAACAGAATAATAACTTCGGAACATTAATCCCAATTCTTCACTTCCAGGGAGTGACAAAGACCAATTTGTGCATGAGTGTGTGTGTGTGTGTGTGTGTGTGTGTGTGTGTGTGAAAAAAGGTCTTTAACTCCTGAGATTTAGTGGCCCAGCACAGAACTTGCTATATCATGCTGAAGACAACTGAAATACATTAAGGCAGCTTCAAGTGCACTGCTGCAGACTTTGAGAACTCAGCTGTCTCTGAAAACCTCTTAGTTTTCTTCTTCTGGAAGATCACCTCATAAAGAGAGGAACAATGTTTTACCACATGCTCCAAACAACAGCAAGTACTTACTCAAGAGCTACCAAAATCCAACTTGCACTAGATTTCAGAGACATTTGAATAGGAGCTATTTGAGGAAAGAGTCAAGAAGAGAACTCAGGAATCTTTAAATCATCCTATGTTTCAGGGAACTAATCCCTTGGGGTTTTATTCTTTGGCTCCTTAGAAAGAGAATTTCTGGGTCCACCACCAAATGTTGTAGGTCTGCAACAGATTCTTTGCAAAAATATAAATGGGCTTCAGTATTACGAAGTAATCAGGAAATTCAAGAGAAACCATTCCTGAGAGTGCCTAATTTTTTCTGCAGGAACAGTGCTGCTGACTCAGCAGGTTTCTTTTTTCCCCTAAATTGACCTAAATAAAACCTTTTTTCCACAGGAGGGCTATGCAATACTCAGAATCCATCTGGTATTGCCAGCAAGAACTCGTGATACTTCAGGTGGGCTGCTATGTCAGCTAAAGCTGCTGTGCATTTAAAGCAGAAAGCTCATTTTACAAATGTTTAATACAATTTTGAGTCCCTTTTAAACCCCTTCTCCTCAGAACCAGACATGCCTAACACTATGAATCCAAGCTTACAGACTCCTGAGGAAGAGAACAACATCTCTGTAAAATCTATTCTCTGAACAGGTTTAAATTCAAGCTGTTTTTAAGCATCTGTCTACCAGGCTGGACTTAGGAACATATGCTGCCTGCACCTTGCTAGGAAGAGAGAAGCTTTATTTACTATCATACAGTTCCCATCGCCATCAGAAAGGTCTCAGCTGAACCAGCAAGCAGTCACTGAGCTAGACATTACTGTTACCTGTCTGAACTGCAAAACAGAGTAAATTTTTAAAGACATTTTTGTGGTTAGATGATTATTACAGCTGCTAGCTCCCATTTGCCTAAGAATGTTAACTGTTGCTTCAAAACAGAGGGATTAATGGCCAGGATGTATGTGAGTTATACAAGGTACTTGTGTATCAATGAACTGCTGCACTGGTACCTGCATCTGTGAGAAGGGGCTCAAGCACAGCTTTCTTCCCTTCAACTATCTACAGTTTAAAGAGAGTATTTATGTAAATGAAAAACAAAGTATGGAAAGAGAAACCATGCCAAAACTGCCAATCCACTACATGAGAACAAAAAAACCCTACTGCTATCTCACGTCAAGAAAAAGTACCGTAGGGCACAAGTAAATCAGATTTACCGCTGCTTCACTTTGCACCAGAAAGCACCAGGAACACACAAAGGAAGGAGGAGTACCTATAAGCCAACAAGGGATCCCCTTTCCAAATGTGCACAGCCAGATCTCTCCCTCCATGACTTAACTCTGACAGTACTGAACTCTAGAATAGTTTCTGGTTTTTCCAAAAACACACTGCATATGAAGTAGCCTATATTTACAAGTAGTTCTTTTAAATAAGTGACAAAAATTACATGCAGTATCAGAACGTTTTGCAAGACATCGAGATAAGACTGTATTAAGAAAAAAATTTACTTTATTCCCATTGTAGTATAAAATATGGAATGAGATACTTGAGAACAAGAGACATAAGTAAATCATTATGAGGATTCACGGAAATAAAATTAATTTTAAAAAAGAAAAGGGGCAAAAAATTCCCCCCAAAACCACAAAGCAGTACCATCTCCCACTTGGCAGAACAAACAGTTGCAGAGTGAAATCACCAATACAAAAACTAGGAGACAGAAATACAGGCCTCCTTTTTCAAAGTTATTTGTGCAGCAAACTAAAACCTGGGACAATCTACATGTACTATTCAGGGAATAGAAAGCTGTAATAGTCTGAATTAGAAAGCAAACTAAGAAATATTTAAGAATCCTAAAAAAAAATAAATAAAGACAATTAAACAAGATGTACTTTTAAATACAGCAGATACAAAATCTGTGACCTTCACTGAAGTCCCCTCCTACACCAAATCCAAAGACAGTAACAGTGGGCACTGTAGGAAAGTTTAATTACTGTTTGCACTGGTTTCCATGAGCTAACACTTGCAGGACATCAGTCCTATTCTTCTTTGTCCTACTGACAAGTGTGATGACTCAGGAGCTGTAGCCAGATAAGGAATTATGTAAACAGCAGAGACCTTGCTTTCAAACAAATCTCAAAATAATAGTGGAGCTGACCACTGCACACTCTTTCAGCTAGTATGCTGCCACTCCAAGTCACCAAACTTGGTTATTCCTAGCCATAGCAACATCTCCAAACAACTTCCAGTGCCATAAGTGGGAAAAAGACCCAGATTTTTCACCTGTAGCCAGGGGAAGAGCTGATACACTGCTCATCTAGTCAAAGGGTAGCCTGTGAGCAAATGTCCCAGTCTGTCTCCCTGCTGAGTAAATAGCAGGGGCTTGGAGTCCAAGAGAGGAACCACTATTTATCAGGAGAAACCTTAGGAAAGTAGGACTCTCCAGCACAAAATGTCTCACTCAACCAGCACAGAAACACACTATCATTTTGTATTCCCCTTAAACCAAACTGGCCCTACTAGTCAAGGAATATATTCCCACTGGAGTTTGTGAATCAACTAAGAAAATGTATTTCCAGTAATCACCACTCCAAATACTCACATGCTGCCACTACGTGAGAACAAGTCTTTCAGTAGTAGCTTAATAAATTATGCGTGCAGCACTAAGTTGACACACAACACAAAAGACATCACGAGTCAATAAACACAAAGCAAAGCAAATAAAATTGAGAAAGCCTATTAACTGCAGAGTGCACTGCAGGCAACTTCCAGAGCACACATCCTTGTGCTAGATCTTGTACAAACAAATTTGAAGACATCAAATAAAATTCTAATGAAGTCAGTACAAACTCACCCACCAAATCTTTAAAGATACGTATAATTCCTTTGACAGGTACCATGTACATACACTGCATATTTTTAAAGACTTGATAAATTGAAAGATATACCTTTGCCTTCCCTAGGTTTCTTCTTTATACCCAGATCGGGAGACCCATCAGCTAGAGCTGTCTGTTGGGTCTTGGGTTTACGGCCAGCTGCACATAAAACATGCGGGAAACGAACTATTAACCATATGCAGAGTAAAAGTATTTTATAGTTTATCTTTGCTGAAAGAAGCAGTTCATGCATTTTTCCCCTGCTGTTTCCTTGCTACAGATATGGATAGACTTAAATTGTCAGGAAACTACTGCACAATCAGTTTAATTAATCATTTGATTACTTACTTCATAGGCAGATTCAACTCAGTTTCAGGTAAGTTAATGGCAGGTCAGGTAAGCACCATATTTCAGGCAGCAATGGTTACCACCCACCACTAAAGTCCTCTTTGAATCCTTCCCTATCCTTCCTCTACTTTGTGTTTAAAAGCACAACAACACAGAAACCATTTGCCTTTATGGGTTGGTAAAGCCCATTCTCTTCTCCTTCTTTTTCTTCCTTGCAGACTCATTTTCTCAGAACTCACATTTCAGACTCCAATCAGTCTGTTTCTATAATCTGATCTGTCTCCCCCTACACCATTCACAGCAGTGCCCATCAGAAGTAAATTCTGAGACTGCTCCTACAAAGAGCCATACGTACCTTTTTTCTTTTTCATTGGTTCATGGATATCAGGGGAAGTTGGAACAGGAGATATATCCATTGATTCAGATTCCTCTGTTGATACTTCTACCACAGTTTCTGTAATCACATCAGGTCTCATGGCTGCGTGGATAAATTCTGGGGTTGACACACAAGGAGGGACAAAAACTTCCACTATGAGGGAAGAAAAGAAAAAGAATCTGATGACGTTTCTACCTGATTATTTTAATGTATCTTGCATAAAATTATTTTAAACAAAGCATATGCAATAGTGTAGCAAGTTTCTGCTCCAACAACCCGTCATCTAGAAAATCAATCCAACTCCCCAAAACATGCACACTTGTCAGTATTTTTAGGCAGAAGACAAATATCACACCAATATTCTTTAGAACTAAACTTAACTTTAAATAAAACAAATTAGAGCTTAATCTTTGATCATTATTCTGATCTCCACTTCCTATTTTGCAGTTTTTGCGTTTCAGTTTGACCATTATTTCATCCCACATATTTTAAGTAACTTCAGGAGGAACATCAATGAAAGTAATCATCAACATTCAGTTTTGCTTTTTTAAACTGGGAAAACATTGCAACACACTGTATTCAGATACTCCTTCTAAAATAGAAAGATGAATATAAATACTTTTCCTTTAAAGTAAGTATTTTAGCAATTTAAAATGTCAAATTCCCAGAACCACAGAATGGTTGAGATAAGAAGGGCATCTGGTCCAACTCCTTGCTCAAGCTGGGCCACTTAAAACCAGCCGCCCAGGATCATGTACTTTTTAATACCTGCAAGGATGGAGACTCCATGGCCTCCCTGGGCAATCTGTGCCAGGGCTCTGTCAGCCACACAGGGGAAAAAGTGGAAAACTAAACTGGTGTTTAGGTGGAAAAGTTAATTTTAAATGTGTAGTTACTCAAATATCTCTACCCAACCTCTTTCAGCTAAATCATTTACTCTGTAAGTATACTCGTTACAGGGTGGAGAAATCATGTGAAAACTCAAACCAAATCAGTAGTTTTGAGACAAGCAAGACAATGTTTTAAACATCATAGAGTCCTGAACAGAAACAAGTTTCCCGCTTTGCTTGTTTTATTAATTAGCAAAAGGAGAAATGGCTCCCAGGGCAGAAACTGTGGCTGACATACCAGGACTCCTGGCATCCCTCAGGCAGGTAGGAGACTCCATATGAAGCAAGGCCTCTGCAGCTTCAATTGTCTTGTCCGTGCAGTGCACGTTGCTTCCATGGACTGATGCTTCCACTGGAGAAACATATAAAAAATGAATGAGAACTTACAGATTACTATAAGATTACTTATGAAAGTCCACATGTATCTCTGTACAACTGTACTTCTCCATCTTTAACATGAAAATCACAAAACTGTCAGGTGTCTTCACGTCTTTTATACCTTCCTGTCAACAGAAATATTTAGGAAAGACACAAGACAAGCAGAACCAACACTGTCGCTTCTTAGATTAGAATTCTGGTTCACAACCAGAATCGTGGTTTCCAGAAGCAGACTCTGAGATTTGTACTCTGCCTTCAAATTAACCAGAACAAACAAGATCATGATGAGGATGGTTATAAATTAATGCAGCAGAACAGAGAAGTGGTACTATCTCCAACAACTATCCGATTTAAATCTAAAGGTCACCTCTTTTGACATTTTCAGATTATTGAATGAATATATATATAAAAGATATATCCAGTTTTGATTTTTGGCATTAAAAATACATGAGTTGGGTTTAGAAGTCTTGGTTGTTAAAAAACACAAAGCATAACAAGCAGTAAACAGGGTGTGTTTCTTTCATGAAAAAAAGGAAAAAAAATAGCTCTTTTTTCAAGTTCTGAACTGAAAACTAAGTAATTAATCAAAAATAACATAACTTCTAGAGAGCACAGTTAAGGTTGGTACAGTGCAGATCACGGCAATCTGAACACAGCAGCAACACTAACAAACCCCAAGGTAGCAACTAAAACTACAATTCTACTCACAGCAAACTCTACACATTCCTCAGCCTTGTAAAGGTCTTTAAAAGCAGTGACTGCAGAAACACCTGTTGCCCATCATGCACACTCTGGCTAAGGTAAGGCAGCCTCTCTCCAGTTGCTCTTGCCATTTATGGCCATGTGCTCCAAGCTGAGGCACTCCGGCGAGGCAGCCGGAACCCAGGAGATCTATCTTTAGCATAAGCAGGGTCACCTATCTCCAGTGTCACACAACTAAAGAGGATTTGGGAGTAATTCCCTATGAAAACTTCAAGGCACCTATCCTGTTACTGGAAAGGACCAAGAAATGACTCGAGGTTTGCTTAACAAAAAGCAGGGAAAACACCACTGGACTTGTTTCTGACTGAAGAAAACACTGGATACACAAGGATTCCTGTGGGTACACATGGGGGTAAAAGCCTTCCAGCATACTGCAGTTTATTTAAATGCATGGATTTAAAACTTGAAAAAAACCTACCAGCCAGAATATTGAACTCATAAACCCAAAACTGAAAGTGAGTGAAATCTGGGAGATGCCCAAATCCAAAATTTTGGGTTCCTGAAATTTCCTGTTGAAGTAGCCTGCTGCCCACCCACTGGCAGGCTGATGGATATAGCCTGGGATGCTATTTAGAGGGCTTTATCTTTTGGAACAGTAGATGCCTGATAAAGCTAACATTCCACCATTGCTTCAGCCCAGGCTGGGCACAATAAAAAGCACAAGGAAACCAGGAAAGGGTCTGTATCACATGCTCTGCCCCTTGGATAACGAGTGCCAATCAGCAAGAGTTTTGCACTGTAAGCCCCTTCCCCAGCTCCAAGACCTGGGTGCTCACCATGCTTGGCCAAGCTGTTTCCTTCCCATGCAGCAGTTTGGGGTATCCCAAGTCAGAGGCTGAACACCTGCACTGTGACAGAGTGGCCCTGCAGGAAATCCTCTGCCTAAACATTCCTCTCTCTAAAGGAAAGCTTCAGCTGTACAGAAATTGGTAATTCTCCCCTCATCTACCTGATAAAACTTTCCACTGATCATCAGAATACAAGAATATTCAGTCATTATAAATGTATCAATTCTACAACACTACTGAAATTAGAAAGTCGAAATCAGTATTGAATATATTATTATTATTCTAAAGCATGAAGTAAGATTTACAGCATGTCAGCAAAGCTTCTCCACCAACCCCTCTGCCTCCCCTGAAGCAAAGAGCTGTGCAGTTTTCATTTCTGTTTCTGCTGGTTACCCTTTTTGGGACAACTAGTTAGCTGCTTCTGTGAAGATAGCAGGTTCAGCACATAAAGAACTTCTGTAAAGAAATTAAAAAACAGTTGCCAAATTTCAGTTGTAAGAGAGTACTGAATTAAAAGCATACACAATTTTCCTACAGGGAACAATTTAGATGCTTCACCCCAAGTATGAGGTGCTTAGCAGAAGGCAGGAACAAGGCAAAAAAAGACAGCAGAAAGTCATCTTTGTACTTTTCCAGTACTGCGGCATTCTGCTGAGGGTCTAGAGTGGAGGGAAAGGAGACAGAACCTCCTCAGCATTACGGACTGATGCTGCAAAACTGTAACAGCAGAGCGAAGGAGCCACTCTCCCCTAAGTAACCCTTCCGTTTCCAATAAAAATAGCACTATCTACTCCTCAAAAGCCTCTGACATTTGAAAATACACACTTTACAAATGTTTTTCCTACATGAGCTACTCAGGACTCCACTAAAATTGCCACCTAAAAAATATCAAGCAAAAAATAGCAACACTCCTGGCTTTGGCGGGAACACACATGCTGCCTGTCTATCATGACAGCAACAAACTAATCTGACATTGCCAAAAAGACAGCTATTAAAACACTTACTAAACTGACTGCTATTACCAAGTTTCAAATCTTCTCAAGTAGCTAATTCTCCTTTAACCAGTACATGGTTTTAGCCTCAGAAGCATTTGTCTACCCAGTGAGCATCAGGAGCTTTCATTTGCACACAGGCAATGTTACTGCACTGACACAGTGGGAAGAAAAAAAGCACAAATTTGTATCTCAACATAAATTTTATGTAAAATATCTTTTTGGTATGCTAGAAAATATCTAATAGAAGACAGCATGTCAGAATACTCAGTCAGGAGACACGATACTGATGAAAAGTACAGCTAAAAAAGATATTCCAAAAGATGGAAGTTGGGAGAAGAGGCTCTCTCAGAGAGGGGATGGAACAAGAAAAAAACCAGGTGGCTATTCTTGCAGATTACTGGATCAAGTGTCATCGACTAAACTACACTTGTATCACAACACTTGGAAACAATTCTCACAATAAGGATGGGGGGAAAGCAAATCCAGGGAGTAGGATTCTGCAATAAAAAAAAGAGACAATTTTCCAAGACTTTGGTGCACAAGCACAGTACCACAATGGGCAGAACCATTTCTACTCAAAGAATGAAGTGTACCACCTGTTTCTTTAAAAATACCCAACTGTATTTATATTTATGCTATCAAGTATGGTACCCCCATGCACATATACAAGACCCCAAAGCTAACACATACTGTATTGCTCCAGTAAATAAGGTAAGGTGTAGGTCTGTTACCTTACATAATCATCTCAGGAAGAACTGTCACTTGCCCAAATGAAGCAAAGCAGTTCACACAGATGAAAGTAAATCTTCCAGACCTTGATAACTAAGTGACATGAGCACTGCCATTTATTGATCTAGAACACACCAGAACTAACACCATCACTCATTCTTTTAAAACAAACCTCGCCTTGCTGCTTTTATGAAGAAATCTGAGTCCTTGGCACTTTGTTTTAAATGACTTAATTAAAAATTTTCTGATCTGTTTGCATTTAATAAAAATCCTCTTAGAAAACAATTTCAAATCTTAAAATGTAAAGTTAACAAGACTGTTGATGTCTATCTTCACTGTTGACCCAATGTCCTCTAGCTCTACTTCCTAAACAAACAGCATGTACAGTATATTATTCAAGCCTCTCAACAGCTGTTACAAAACACCAAACTTAGTAATTAGGTCTGACAGGGCTGTACTTCAGCTTTACAGAAGAAAACGGTGGCAACATATCCATTTGGTAACAATGTCCCCTGTTTTAACATAAAACTATCAAAATGAATAAAAGCAGCTGATGAGAGGAAAAAAAACAGTATTGAAATCTTCAAAATGGTACATTCTGGCACCACAATACAGCTCCCCCCCTCTTTATCTGAAGTACTATCAATGTCTGCACTTATGAGGCCAACATTTAACTGCAAGCATCTGCAATAGCTTATCCTTTAACACTATCAGGCAACCAGAGCAATACTTTAATGAAGAACTCACAATTCCAAGCATGGAACTCAGTCAAGAGTGACTACACATGCACTAACAAACCTCATTAAAGTTTACTGGTGCTCACATGCTTGTTTTATCTCAGCACTTAAAAGACCACAGCAGTGGAAGCTGTAACAGTGCTTAAGCTGCATTTTAATTAAAAGCAGTTGAATTGCCCATATAGGCAATACCCAGAAATTTTTCTGCATGCAACACTCGACTGGAAAAGGAAGCATTTTCAGTTTACTGCTTGTTTAATGGCAGACATTTGTTCAGAAACTGAAGAACAATTCCTTGGGTTTATTCAGTATTTCCCTAAGCCTGGCTCTGTTGTTCAAAAGGCTCTCAGCTGCACACAATTTAAGGATGATAAATAACCCACTGCATAAAGGCAATCAATAATGAAGATGAGAGCGAACATCCCAAAACACTTGTTTCTCTGTGAGCCATATGTTACCAGCCTGATATTGACATAAATATTAGCTACCAAGACAAAACATGTCTTTGTAAAGTCATTTAGGAGTTGTTCTTACAACTGGCAATTAAGATAGCACTAAGCAGCAACAATTTTGGTCCCTCGTATTTCCCTCAGTTATCAACACCCAAGTTTTGTCAACACTGGAACCAGGAGCCACGGGAAAGGCAATTATTATAATCCCTCAGGATAAAGAATTCCTTACTTAAATCCACATGATACCATCTACATACAAAAGTAAGTAAACAGATATGGTATCCTGATAGTATGATGATGGGAATACTAGACCTGCTTAGGTATCTGTATCACTCACTGCAATGCAAATATAACAACCCAAAAAAAACCCAACAAACCGAAAACAATTTAAGTTCTCTGGGCTAAGGACATCGGAAAGAGCAATGCAAAGGTTATTTGTTATTTAGCTAAGGGTTGGGTCACCAGCAATCTAGTTACAGTGACTTAAGAATGTCTTGACACCTAAACGTTCTCTATTCATCGACAGTCAGAAGTAAAAAACAACTACCTGCAGACTGCAGCAGTGAGCCCTGCAGGAATCAGAGATGTGTTCCACTGGCAAAGTGAAGCTACCTGCTCCATCGTACATATGAGAGCATCCAACTGCTTATGACCTGCTCCACTTCTGTTCTGCAGCACAACAGTTCTTTGCTGCTTTGTAGTGAGGGTTTTTTGGTGTGTCTGGGATTTGTGTCCCCCTCCTCCAAAAATCCCTGGATGTTTTTCCACGTTAAATAAAATAAAGTATTATGAAGATTATGTGACTTGGCCCTCTTTTTTTGAAAGGATATCCTTAATACACTGATACACGACAGAGCATTTACCTTTAGCACACATCCACACCTGCACAAACCTACTGCCATGTCAGTGCAAAAAGAGAATTAAGCTTTACTGTACACTGGTTCACCTCCGGGCAGTAACTGCACAATTCGTTCCTTTTACTGCTCTAAACTGCACTGCACTGGTTTCAAGGACTAGTTTTAGAAGTCGAGCTCCACGTTGTAAAGACAAAAATAAAATAAAAGATGGTACAACTTCTGTGGAGAAATCAACGCTGGACATTGCATTTATGGTTTTGGTCAGCTGTAACCTTGCAGGGCTCTACCACAGTTTAAGCCAAATCCCTGGATCGGCGGGGCGTCCTGTCCTCAGACAGATTTAATAAAGCCAAAAGAGGCCGAACCACGCCTGATCCTGAACACAACCCCGCCCGAGTGCCGGAGCCCGCGGGCTGGATTCAGTGCCTGTGGGTGCGGAGGGGCGGGCAGGAGGAGCGCGGCACCTGCCCGGGGCCGGCGGCGGGCCCGGCGCTTCCCCGGCCCGAGGGGGCGCCCGCAGGCAGGCGCGGCCACGTGC
>VXBX01007805.1:242981-256961 GCA_013400415.1 Scytalopus superciliaris
AAAAAGATTGTAAAACATCAAGCTCTTGGTTTAATACCAGTTTTCTAGGCAGCACTTATTTCCTGCTGCGAGCACAGACTTAGCACAGTGTTTGTCAATTCACATGAAATGGACTTGAACAGCTGCACAGTATTCTGACTCTTCGCTCCCTCTGATCACACACAGGGAGAATATCACTGGATGCCTCAGGGATTCCAATCAGTTGAAAAGAGTCCAAGCCCAGGCACTTATGTAAAAAACTACAACAAATCTATGTAGTGATTATTTTGATCTGTGCATGCCTTATATAGTATTATATATATATACACATACATGTCTATATATATATATAGACATACACGTCTTTAAGGAGGAATGTGACTTTCTATAGAAGTTCTGCAGTTTCATCTGTTTAAATTATATGACTTCTAATATTTCATGCTGAATGCTAATTGATTTGTCATGCTAATAAAACCTTATTATTTCAGGGGAAAAAAGACAGTCAACAGGGAAAAAAGTAAACATGCACTTAATTTTTTAATCTAAATTTTTTAAAGCCTCCTTTCTAGGCAGATGGCTAACAAAGAGGGCTATAAAATCTACTCAGTAGCTGGCCTGATGAAGCAAGAAATATTTACCGTAATGGAACAGGGCCACAGGAAATTGCAGATGTACTTATGTTTCTCTGGCATGAAAAAAAGTAGAAAAAAATATATAGATGATCAGATCCCCAACAGCATCAGTCTTTGTCAGACAGAAATATATTAACCTAGGTTAATATATATTAACCTTGGTTGGTTGGTTTGTTCTACTGTTAAGAGTATACAGAGAGTAGGCTTTATTGTCATGTTTTAATCCACAAGCTCAGCTATTGAGATAGCCAGGTAGACCTACATGCTCATCAAATCTATGTTTACCAACTGCCAGGAAAACAAAACCTGAAGTCAAAACGTTTAATATGCTGGAAAGCTACCATTCAGAACTATGCTTATACTTACTACATTCCTGTTTGTCCTAAGTCTTAAATAATTTCCAGACAAGGGAGTAGTATCTCCATATTTGTATAAACATAGGAGTAAAACATCTCTCAGCTCAACGCGCTCTGGTTTGATATGGATAACTTTGTTCACATTAGAGGAAATATGTCACTTCTTTGCAATATAAACCAGTTAAACCTTATCCTGATTATTTTGAAAAAGTGAAAGACAACTGAAGAAAAGCAGCTGGATGTGATTAATTGCATCTAGACAGATGTAAATTCAAAATATGAAAAACTGATAGGTTTCAGCAAATTTGCAGAAGTGGACTGGAATAGGATCATCAATTATCTTAAGCATCTCCTCAAATAGTCATCAAAACTAATACAGCACTCAGTGGCTATGGAGGAATTGTCAATCTCCACTCCCATAGTCTGCTATGTAAAGTTGCCTTTCCCACAATTCTCACAAATATGATGAAAGCATTCTCTGATAACAGACTGCAGTTTCTCTTGGAAAACTACTTCACAAGTGTTGTACTTGAAACACGGGAAGTAAAACCTTCCAATGGCCCTTTTTTTTTTTTTTTTTCCCACTGACAGCAAATGATTAACCAGAAAGAAAAAAAAGTTATGAGCATTTAATTACTTTTAGCCACAGAGAAGTCCACTTGCATTCCAGTAAGACAAAACTACCCTGGGAAAAGGCAATTATTATAAAGCAGTTGCTTATTCTCACAGAGGTGATTTGTTTGACTTCATTTAAGTAAGTAGTCAAGGGTAGATGGCAACCTGTCTGAGGGTAGTATTTGCAGTCTGCATGAGAAACTGCAAATGATAATAGAGTAACAATTCTTAAAAGCCAACAACTCTAAAAAGGTTTAAGTAATTTCAGAAGTCCAGGCATGTCTTGTCTCAAGTGCCCAAACCACCTACAAATTTTAAAGCTACAGAAAGGTAAGTTTTGCCCAGGACTCTCAAGAAATTCACATCTAATAATTACAGAAGTAGTTGCTGTCCCCAACTGCAGGCTACAAAACTATTGATAGCTATTGCTGCATTGCAAGGGTAACAATACAGAGAAACATTTTTAACAATGTTAACATTGTTAAAATCTAGAAAACATACACAAAAATGCATCATCTCCTTTATCAGTACATCAGCATAATCATTACCATTCACTGTGGATTCCACAGCAGAAAATTGCCAAATTGCAAAATAACCACAAAATGTCCCTGGGGGAACCAGGGAAATATTGAGGAAAGGGGTCCATGACTATGCCAAGCTTATCTTCTTGACTACAGCATATGAAATCTAACAAGACCAAAGCCATGAGTCGGTCACAACCTGCACCTTTAAGTGGCCTCATGAACCTGGTGTTACTATTCATATGGCAACCAGTGATTCCAAACAGAAAAGCAAATATATTCTCAGGATTTGATACTACCTTTGACAAAGAGAAAAGGAGTTAATCAAAACAGCAAGTGTCTACATTCCAGCACTATTATTCATGCATGCAGAATAAGAAAACCTTTGCTGTCTCAAAAAGAAGAAAACCACCAACCCACAATCAATCACTTCCTCGCCTTATAATGAAATTCTTTATTTCCATGGCAGCCTATTAGGCAATTAAAAATCAGGTATTTGCATGGCACATTACATGATTTTAAAAAATTGACAGTAGTTCAGACTAGTATTAGGCTGGCATATAAACTATGCACTATTGAGTAATTTCTCTGTTCAAGACATATCATTTAGAAGTCCTTAAGACTTTTCTGATAAGAACAAATCCTATAAGCCTACAGAAATTCTAGAAGTGTATTCTATAAGCCCAGAGAACATTTCTAAAAACTAAATGTCCTGCTCAAACACATATGGCTTTACTGTCATCCTAGAGTTTGTTGTCAACTACAATCTCCCTTTTAATATGCAGATCACCTTTAAAAATTAATTACTTTCAAGCCTGTCACTGTATTTTTGTTCAATAAAGACCAGTAACTCTTGTGCACTCACACCACGATGGGTCTGGCATGCCGTATCACCCTAATTTCAAGGGACAAACCACAAATTTTTTTCAGCCTACAACAATCTTGTGGCTGAGTCTTCACAGTAACAGCCTACAAATTCTCACTCGCAGCAGCATCTGGAGTTGGCACTTTGGAGGAGAATGCATCTGTACATCTGAAGTCCAACCCATAATGCTGCACACTAGCAAGCCTCACAAAATCAAAGTTAATCCTGAAATGTGTAATTCAATTAGACTTTATTACGAAGTATCTAGCCTTGCAGCATTCTTCTGGCATGAATGGGTCACTGAACACAGCAAGGCAGAAACCTGAAATCTAGAAAGAACTGAACTCCACAACCAGGCTGTTAGTTACATTGAAATACTATCATCCATAGAGCAGCTGTAGAGCTCTTTTCCTTAACTTCTCAGAAAAGGAAACACCAGCAAAGATGACACAAAATTTAAGTTGCAGTTGAATTTTGGTTTTGAATTAAGAATGTTGCTGAGAAAACAGACGTATCTGGCCTTAGCATAACTGCTGCAAGTGCTATACAACAGCACATGCAGGAAGGGGGGAATCATTTTGCCTCACTGTCATCAGCATTTAAGTGGCAAAAATGCAATGGATTTCTTGGCAGAGTGAGGATTCACACGGATGGGGCAGCAGCATGGTGTGAAAAATAAAATTAGCTCACATTCAAAGGACAAACTCTTAACCCATTCATGTGTTAAAGACATCTAATTCTTGCAGGAGAGCCAGCAAAGTTTTATCTTGCTTGTGTCTAGCTAATAGGCTTCATCTTAGTGCTGTGATGAAGATAAGAGTTTAATCAAGTTGTTAGAATGTCCAAGCTCTTTTTTTTTTCTTTTTTTGTAGTCAGCATGGCCCTTTAAAGCAAACTGCTTCTCCACGTGTAAAGTTCTCATTGAGCTGTCAGTATAAGATGAAGTTCAGTCAACAGGGTATGTCAGCACTAACAAAATTTACAGCAGAGGCTTGTGTTAACCCGTTTTTTGTAAGAGGCAGTTTAATCAAATAATGTCTGGACAGAATTAATTATAACACTGTTTTGTTTATCCCTTACATACACATGCCATCATCAAAGGTAAGATTCTAACCAGTTCTTAGTATATGGTACTTAACTGATGAAAACTTATCTGAGAAACAAGAGTTCACAGGCTCAAATTCACATAAAAGACATTAGAAGGAAGCAGTTTTAATTATAATAAGAGAAGACACAAAGGCAGAACAAAGAACAGGTAATAACTAAAGACTGGCCATAGACATGCAAAGTTGATTCCCATGGTGATAGCTGTGTAAGAAGTAATGTGAAATTTCCTCTCTGAAAGACTTCCCTTAAAGTATGTATTTTATTCATCCATTTGTATAAAGTAGGGGAGAAATTAAACCTGTTAATTCAATCTCCCCTTTCCTTAAGGATGGCTATCAATTTACATGATAGTTTCAACTGAACTTCCTGGTCTTTGTAGCCCAATGTTTTTCCATCAGATCATAATCCCAGAAAGGCTCATTTTCAGATCCCCATTATTTTCATGCAAATCCTCCCCCTTCCTGTGCCAGTAACTTTTTTAGAATTAAAACAGTTTCCACTTGACCCACAAGGAGTTTTTCTGATGGAACATCAATTTAAAAACTCTGGTGACGGTTTACAAATTGAATGATATTTCAACTTCTTTAAAACAGTAGGTTTGTTTTCTCCTTAATCTTAAAGCTGTGACACAAAAAAAATTCCAAACCTGTACTTGTTGCTTTAGTGATTAATAAAAAAATACAGGAAAAAATACTATTCATATGAGGTGTTAGATTCACTAAATCAACTCCATCAGGGTCTATAGTGGCAACATGATTTTGGAACACCTCTCATAGGGATCAAACAGAACTGTAGCAATTCTTAATTTCGAAATTATTTTAAAGACACCAGCTTCTGCTGTAAACTACAAAAGTTTTGCTAAATAAGTCCTAAAATTTAAGGGCTAATTACTTTAAGGACAGAAAACTACACAGGAGATGAAAGCCAATAAAATTTGGATATTATTAAAAACTTGTTAAGAAGGATGTCTCTTTTATGATACAAACACTTCCATTGTTGCAATAAACAACATTTTAGGCTGTAACTCAGTCCTCAATAATCTAAAGGTATCACTTCCAAGAATCTCATACAACCGAGGAAAGAAATTTAAACACTGTGTCAGTCTAAAGCTTGTATTTTCCCTTTCAATCATTACAAAAGGCACTCACTACCCCCACAAAAAATGTCAGAAGGTCACCTGAAAAGACCAAATTTCTTACATTTTGTTTTTTCTAGAAAACTCTTTTGTCATGATGGTTTTCTATTCCAAGCAGATAGGCAATTTTTGCTTCTAGAATAAAAACATAACTTGAACCATTCCGTCTTTCTGGTTTGCTAAAAGACTCTTGAGTTTTATAGATAAGGGATTCATTTTGCAGTTAAAGGATTAATTATAATTAATGATCCTTGATGAATGAATCAAGATAGATTAGTGGCAAACAGGCTGGAAGGAGTCTGATAGGCAAAACCCCTCATACTCCATTAGAATTAGCTAAAAATTCATCAGTATTTATAATCATCATACAGCATATTTTATTTGAATTATGGTTTCATAAATGCAAGAAGTTTTTTAATACAAAACAACATCACAGGTTCTGATTCTGCCCTTGGTTCAGCACTGACTGTCCTAACAGCAAACCACAAACAGACTCATTCCAGGCACAGCACAAATCATCTCTTTAGTGTCCTAAGCAGCTACCCCACTACATTTTTCACAAAGGGTACTGATCCCTATCTCTGAAGGCCAAAAGAAGCCTAAATTTTAAATTACAAAGCTTTAGATTAACTGCAAAGTAGATGGAGATTCTTGGAATCTGCTGTGTATACAATATGTTGTACGATGTTATGAGAATAGGTATCCTTTTCAAATACTGCCGAGATCTATTTAAGATGGGGTTTTAGTATTTGCCATGCTATTTGTAGAGTCTGGAACCACAAAAGGTATTAAGTCTATTCATTCTTGGGGCAACAACGATACATTTATCAAAAAATATGAAAACTATTGTAGCAATTAATCCAGTCATTTATGAAGTAGAATCTATTGAGACTACTTCAGCAATAACAGTTGTGGGGTTTTTTCTAAGATGCACAGAAATCAAACTGTTGCACCTCTCTCTACATTAGGATCATTAGCATAATATGAGTATGTACTTTACAAAATTAACACCCTAAAATGCTGCTCTTTAAAAAAGCATTATGCCTTGTTTACTGCCTTAGCCTGCTTTCTCATTAACAATTACCATGGCACCTGTTGCCACCTCTCCTACATTAAATGGCTTCCTACCCACACCCCAGTACCTCTTCTACTACAAAATTAGAATTAAACAATGCACTCAGATTCACTGTTCTGCAATTCATTGCTAATAATGGTGCATTACCAAAATGAATGTTTCCTGGGGTTTTAATAATTTCTCTCCGCCCATCTCGCCTCTCTCTATGAGCAATGAATTGAGAAAGACTCTTGGCTGTGCCAAAACATGTTTGTCAAAACACATGCCCCACAGGGCTGCCTCCCTCAGAACAGTCTAAACCAAGCACTTTGTTCACCAACAGTGGATACAAGTTCTGTGCAAGAATTCATTGTCAGGTAGAATTACACCATGAAACTGCATTGGACTAATGGTGTATATGCTATACAAATAATAAGGAAACGGAGCGCGGGAACTGCTGTGCATTCGTAATTTTTTAAATCTTCAGTAATTTTATTTTCTCCTCTTTCTGGCTCTTTGTTGCCCATTAATTCTGAGATCAAAACTATTAAAACAAAGTTTTAAATATTTCAACTGATTCTAGTATTTCATTAGGTTATCACACTAAATTTTTAAGGACATATTGATGTCAAACTGTGAAATTACAGAAAGAAAACCCACAGAAAACACCAACAAACTACAGGCAGTCAAGAAATATCTCAACATCTCGATCCACAAGCTCACCCAATTATCACATCAACTGCCTTGTAAGTTTTAAGACTACACTTCAAATATCAAGGCTTGAAACCACCCATATGTCTCTTTCTTTGAATAATAACTTAAAGAAAAAGATTGCTACAAAAGAACTACAAGTTTTTAATTGTCATTTCCACCAATTAATTATGGCCATAAAATTATACTTAAACACATAAAGAGTTCATTTGCAGTAGCTCTTTATCTTAAAAGAACTGCTCTGTTAGCCATTAATCTACAAAATTCTTACAAGAAACAGCATATTTAATGTTTAAAAAACAGCTTCTGAATACAAAAGCCTTCAAAGTATAAGCTCTGTTAGCCATTAATCTACAAAATTCTTACAAGAAACAGCATATTTAATGTTTAAAAAACAGCTTCTGAATACAAAAGCCTTCAAAGTATAAGCCCTTAAAGGTTTTGAAACATAAGTTTAAGTTGTAAAACCCACTTTGGGAAGAACATCTTCACTTCTCACTTACCTTAACCTTAGAAAGTCCTATAACCATAGTGAAAAACTGAATTGAAAAAATACATATTTTATAAGTTTTCTTTACATTAATTTGTTGAACTCCTAATTAGCATCCTTCATTCAAAACACATTTGAGTAAACTAGAACTGTAAGTATTGTCCCAAAATCTGAATCATTAGTTCATGCACATCTTAGGAAGTTGATGCATGTGATTTTTGCTGTAGTGCAAACATGTGGATAACAAATTCATAAAGATATATGAGCAACTGCATCCACTGCTTACAGAGGAATTTGCACTGAAACTTACGGAATCTGATGGGAATGACACTGACTTGCAGGGCTGCCAAGGTAAGCAGCTGAGAGAAAAGGAGAGTCTCTCACCCTTGTTTTGCTTGCCTGACATCATCAACTTAAACTGCAGCTCTACATTGGGCAGCCTCAGAACAGGGATGTATGCTACCCATGTGAAGTGGGTCTCACCAGGATGGAGGGCCCAAGAGGACCTTAATTCCCTTGGGTTGCAGTTCTACGTCCTCCCTATCCCAACACTCTGCTAATCCAGCAGAAACTTAACCCAACAAAAATACAGAACAGCTGAAAGTCTCCTTACTACTTTTTCTTGCAAACTTAGCATACTGAAATGGCTAAAGAAGTTCAACAAGTACGAGAAGTAACATAAGAAAGCAAGAGGAGGGACAGACACTGATCTCTTCTCTGTGGTAAGCAGGGATAGGATTCATGGGAATGGCCTGAAGTTGTGTTAGGGGGACATTTAGGTTGGATATTAGAAAAAGGTTCTTCACCCAAAGGGTGGTTGGGCACCGTAACAGGCTCCCCAGGGCAGTGGTCAGAGCACCAAGCCTGACAGAGTTCAAGAGACATTTGGATGATACCCTCAAGCACACGGTGTGACTTTTGGGGAGGGATCTGTGCAGGTCAAAGAATTGGACTTAATGATCCTTGTGGGTCCCTTCCAACTCAGCGTATTCTGTGATTCTGTGAGTCACAGCACAGCAGCAGCCCAGCAGTCAGATATAATCAGGCTGCAAGAGCAGCATGACTTTTGTTTCCTCAGACACTTTAAACAGACTTCAGTGCCCCTCAGGGAGTGCAAGCCTCCCGATGGTGCTCTTTGGAGAGAGGGTGTACAGAAAGAGATGTGCTTGTCACTAAAGAGTTCAGCTTTTAACACCAAAGCTCTACTCCTTGCTTCATTCCTAACTTGATATTCTAACAGAGAGATGAGTTAATGTCAATGTATTGGGCTTTTTGCCCATAAAAGGACAGTTCAATTCCATCCCCCCTAGCCCCACACTCCTGCCATCAAACCAGCAATAAAACCACTCTTGGATCAAAAAGGTGGGATAGCAAGGGATGAACAGGAAGACAGTCCATATTGCCAGCTACTCTGCAGTTATTTGGCCCACACACATCATAAAACTGAATTCTGACCAGCTTCCTAGCTCAGCTGATTTTTTAAAACTCCAAATTTAGCTGTCCAGCTAACTCCCTGCATAAGTAACAAAGACATAAATGAAGATCTGCCTGCTCATGACACTTTGCAGCATCCTGAACATAAGGTGACATTTTTACCTGCCAAGGTAATCCTGTCACCACTCAAGCTAAGCAAAACTAAGTTTAGAGGGAAGAGATGTGAACCCAGGTCAGGACCTCCATCCCATGGGTAAACATAAAGTCGCATTCTTTGGGGGCTTCTAAAAGTGCTAAAACCTCATGGAAGAAAAAAATTAAGTAAGTCTACCTGTTTCCACAGTTTCAGTCTCAATTTCTTGTTCCTCTGCTACATCTTGCATCAGGTAAGTCTCGTCATCATAAACCAGGACCTGAGCAGCGTAACCCTGTTCTAGTCTGGCACTAGGAACTGGCTCCACAATCACTGCTGGGAATTCAGAGACTGGCTCATTTTCCTATAGAAAGGAAAAAAAAAAAGGAAAAAAAAGAAAAAAAAATGCTCTAAATACTGCACTATTGAACTCTACATCAATATTTTCCTCTTATGCTCTTACATATTTTATGGAATAATGATAAGAATTTAAAAGAATTTTAAAGGAAATTTTCTTCTAAAGCAAGAGATACAAAGAATAAAAGACAGCTTATCAGTCATCAAGGGGACCTTCCTCAATCTCAAAGATATTTTCCTGGGTTTAAGCACTTAAAATTTAAAGCATCAGACAGACAGCTTGAAGATATTGGAAAAGAGCTTTCTAATGAAGTCATTCAGTTGTGGGAAGTGTTTCTTCTTCCTCTGCTTGATGAAATGCAATCAAGGCTTTTCCTGTGTACTGCAAGATACCTACATCTGACCTGTATTTCATGAACACCCATATTTTGGATTAAATATATAAGCTATCACAGAAGAACTGACTACTTCAAAGCCCATATGCTTAACTCTACCTATTTAAGGACAAAATGTCTGTAAAAGCATATATAATCAATTAAAGTGTTGCAGAAGTGTAACCCTGCCAGATTCTATTTATTGCAAGCTACAGGATAGTAAAATACATTTATTATTTGTTGATAAGAATGCAAAATGCAACCAAAATGTGTTGTGTTGGCTAACTTTAGAAGAGGTCCTTGTAGTGTTCTGCTCAACTTGTTCTATACCTCAAGACACGTCTGAGATCTTTGAAGAAATGCTTAGTATAGAAAATAATTTTGTAAACCAAGTCTACAGCTGTACTGCAGACTCCAAAACTTACTGCTTCCACTTCTCTGTGATAACAAATTCTCCTAATAAAAGACATTCGAAAAATGGCTGCTCTCTTTCCTCCTTACACAAGAATCTCAAATTCACTTCACTTGTTTTCACAGCAAGCTTACAGTGAATTTTTCTTTCAAATTAAGACATAAGGGGCAAAGTTTGATAGTAAATAAATGCTATTTATCTTTCTAACCTCTTGGGTTTTGCTGCCATTGGTGTCGAACTCCAGGCCAGGGCCTCCAGTGTCAATCACTGCTGACGTCATGGTGCATCCCCTGAAGATTCTTTGAGAGCTGCTGTCAGGTTATCAAGGGCTTGAATTCACAATCCACTGCCGTTAAACAGCTAGACAGAGGTTGCTGAAACACAAAATAATTTTAAGTTATTTGCATCATTTATACCCGAAAGTCTTCCAGTGTCTGTGAAATGTATTGCATGCTATATATCTCGACATCAAAACAGGACACCAGCAAACACAACAGATGGGACAGAATGTGCTGACCTTGGTGCAGTTAACAGTGAATGCTGCCATACAACACCAGCGTCACAGTAACCTTTAACACTCAGAGAGCACAGCTGCTCTTTGGGTCTTTGCAATTTCAGCCAGAATCGTTAATTTCTCACTGAGGTCAAATATTAACTTATTTTCTCAGACATACATACATTTGAGTTAATGCAGCTTTTCTAAAGTTATTGCTTTCATATTAAATGATCAGATTATTTTTTAATCACATTTTCTTCTTTGCTCTGCTGGTTTCATAAAGTTTCATAACACTTTCAAACACATGGCCTTTTTAAAGCAACGCATATTTATTACACATCTCAAACACATACCTAACTTCTAATCTAGAGTCTTCTTTGAAATACAAAGTATTCCAGCAGTTCACCTTTCTTTGCCCTACAGGAGAAATTCTTTTGAGTCTAAAAATGTAGTTCCACATCATAATGCTTCAATTTGGGTGTACCACAGACTCATTGAACTTAGAGATATACAACTTTCATCTTTGTGATTTTTTTATACTAGATTAACAGCAGTGCTTTGTTTCTAACCAACTGCTGTTACCCATACTCTGCCTTTGAAAGAGACAAATAATCTCCTTTCATATGCTTCAGCTCGTGAGGAGCACTTTACTACTTCAAGGTGCAACTGAGGCTTCTCAGTTGTACAGCAGAAAGCCTATGTTCCTTGTGAGGCACAAGAACCCAATCTGTTATCCATTACCCTTGCAAGTAACTCCACTGAGATCAATGCTTTTTAACAGAAGCCAGAATTTAGCCCAACATTTTTAATAAAATCCATCCATTCAGCAAGCTACCAGGATCACTGAGGTCTGCAAGGAAACAGGACCTTCTAATACATACTGAAGAAAAAGAATTATAATCAGTACTCCAATGGGCAAACTGAATGAGTTTGCTTTTCAGCACCAGGCAAACAGCTTAAACTAAATTAATTTTGCACATATATGGAAAACCCAGTTTGAATTCACGCAGAGTAACTGGACTTCCTGTGGGCATCACAGCTTAGGTGAACCACCAAAAATTACAATTGCTGATCTCCCCATCCAGCTGTCAACTAAGCAAGAAAGTCAACAAAAAAGTACTATGCAACACCTGTTTCAAAACTGTAATTTATCGAGGTATTATGGATCCTTTGGCCTGCCATAAAAATATGCTCAGAAAGGCATCATTTATATTGCTGTACCAACACAGCACAAAGTCAGTTGCCACACGGTGCGTGGCAGGTTACCACAAAAACACACAAAAAAAAACCCAATCAAAAAGCCAAACAGTACACCAACCCCCAAAAAATACTGCCACAACAGAGCAAGGTACCCCTAGTTTTCACCCTTACATACAAAAAAGAGAATAAATTCTGATACAAGCTTTCTTGAGAATTAATCCTCACAAAATAAAACCAAAGAATGGGAAATCATGTTAAATCACTATCATAGCAGCGGAATAAGCACAAGATACGTTTGAAAAGAAAGGAAAAAACATACGCAATTTAGAATAAAAACCCAAGGCTTTCTTGGCTTACACAGGCAGTCAACTTTACATGACAAAGCACAATTCATACGTAATAATATTTCATTTGTAACAGCACAAAAGAAGCCCCACAGTTAATACGTGATTTTCCATTGTTTCGTTTGTAAAGTTGGCACCACCTTTTTTGATTATCAACATTTGCAGGATGTTTCTGTTCCCCAAACAAGACTCAAGCTGGAAGGCCTTTAACAGGCATCCCTTGGAGCCATATATACCTGTCACCCTCCAGGTTTTTAGCACAAAAAGCCTACTTCTTGCCTGCCTATCAATTTTTCCAAAAGTCTTTAAATTCAGACACATGCAAAGCAGAAAAACAGCTCTTTATGAATACACTAAAATAATCAATCAGGAGTAAAAACAAAAAAAATCAGTTTTCTTACAAAAACCTTTTCCTTTTCTACAGTTTTCCATTTACATCCTACTGCTAGAAATACCACCAAACAATCATAATCCAAAGGAGAAGCCCAAAGAAAGAAAATTACATTTTAATTTGGAAGTGCAGCCTCCAAAGAGGTTCAAAATCAGTGTTATTCCTGCAACTCAGACTTGTAGCTACGTAAGAACATGCAGTGCTTCACAGAGTACCTTTGCCTAAGCGTGTCACAAAGCTGTTTTCATTCTCATGCAGGATGTTAATGCAAATGAACAGCCATATACTAGCCCACATCTACCGTATATTTATATTTTATGTACTATAATCCCACAGGTGGCCAAATAAGTGCCAAAGTGTGGCAATCGAAAACATTCAATACGGTGCTCAAGATCAAGCTATCTCAAAAATATGCCATTTGTGTCTCCTAGGTTACAAGAAGTTTAGATTGGTTTTGTGCTGATTTATCTCTACACGAATTACCAACTACCTGTAGAAATTAAGATATGGCAATGCAGGAACATAAATGATAATCCTCATTTTCCAGATCCGGCAGAAATTCACAGTAAGAACCTTACAGGGGAAAGTCTATGGAAGAATGTGTGAGATGCCAGACCTCAGCATTCATTAGAAGGATGGTATCTTCAGACTGCATGTATGGAACAGGCCAGGCAAGACCCAAAGTCTTTATATAAATAGCATTTTAACTTCATGCTGAATGTCTTGCTATTCAGTAACATTTCCAAAACTCTGGCAGGATGGAGAAAAAGGCAACCCACTCATCAGCAAGTGGGAAGTTAAAAGAGCTTCAGTTCAGTCTGGTTTAGAAGTTCTAAGTTAAAGCAAACGCACAAACACCCCCCCCACACCCACATGTATGCGAGATTCCTGCAGACACAGCCCTTTTTGAACAAACCACTGGCCCTCTTTCCTTTCCCTAAGTAGTATGTCTCCGTGGAAGACTTTTTGCTTCTCCCTCAAACTTCAGGAGAACACTGAATCTATTCCCCATCCTCTCCCTAGGAAGTCACAACTCATTTGATTCCTGTAAAACAAAAAGACTGCCTGGCCACTTTCAGAAATCAGTTCCAAAATTCACATTTCCCAAACGTAACTGAGACAAAAGGCCAGAAGACAATTAGGCTCAGATTCTTAAAGCAAGAGATGATTCAGGTTTGTAAGAGACCAGATTGTCCCCAGCGATACAACGAGCCAGCAGAGAAGCTGGTTCGAAGTACGACTAGTTTTGAATTACAGAACAACACACAAGGAGATTAAAAATAAAAACAAAAATCACAAACTACAAATTTAATCCCTCTCTAGATAGATGTTTACAACAAAGCAAAATATGGAATAACATCAGAGGGGGGGGGG
>VXBX01007805.1:260283-295126 GCA_013400415.1 Scytalopus superciliaris
GGGGCTGGGAGCGTCCCCATGGCTGAGGGGCTGCCCCTCTCTCTGTCCGTCTGTCCGTCTGTCCATCCCTCCGGGCCGGGCGGCACCGAGAGCCCGGCCACCCCTCAGCAGGTGCCTGTGCCCACAGCGCGCCCGCAGCCCCGCGGAGGGGGGAGAGTCCCCTCACGGGCAGCCCGGGCCCTGTCCGAGTGTCCGGCGCTCCCCGAGCGCGGAGCCGGGGGCGGCAGGGAGGCACCCACTGCTCGTGAGGCTTCCACAGAGCGAGCATCCCCAACTACCGAAAGCTTTTACCGTGTGTGTACATTTTAGCAGACAAAGGAATTAGCGTTCATTGGCTACAAGTTACATAGTTGTCTTATTAATTAGTATTCTGCTTGCTATTGGTTAATGATCCTCTCTCCTCTCACAGTAATTAGCCCGCACGCTCGGTCTCTCTCTCCCCTCGGGCCGGCGGTCCGTGAGTCGGTGGTTCCCATCTCCCCCTGCCGGGATTGCCCTCCGCACAGCCGGAGCTGATTCCAGCACAGTTGCTGAGCTGGGTTTATTCTGCCTTGTCTTGGGAGCTCTGCCAGATGGCCCATCAATTCTGCATCTCTGTATCCACTATCAGCGGCACATCCTTCTTCCCAAGCTTTGTGAGCCTCCCCCGGGCTGAGAGCATTGAAGCATGTCCAGCCCTAAACTTTTAACAAAGCGATTCTGTCAACAAGTAATTTGTTTTCCTAAGAATGGACATCACTGAGCTCGTTAGCTGCTCTCTGTTTCACGGATTAAATCTCCCTTCCTACTGATTGGGTTTGAAAGTGGACAAAGATCATCAACGATCATCCTTTCTTAAGAAATTTTGTGCATATTCCACATTTTGCACCATGATCAGCTGCGGAGCCTCAGGTGTGCAGAGCCAGTTCCAGGCAGTTTCCTGCCAGGGCAATGCTGAAGTGCTGGCTCCCAGGTTTACCCATCACAGCTGTCTTCCAGAGTGCACAGTTTTGAAGCCAGCCAAATTAAATATGCAGCTTTTGTTATCCCCTTGGCAGTATGAGACACAGTCAGACTCTGCTCACAGTGCAAGTATGTATTAAGACTGTCTTGAGCTAGCCTGCTCTGCAGTTTTGAACAGAAATGATCTTTGCAAATACTGTGCTTTAACCATTATGTCTTTCTCTACATTTCCCAGAAATAAACAGAAGAGCTTTAGCTGAAGAGAAGGCGTAATGTTTTCATTACAGGCAGGAAAAACCCCATTGCCAAGGAGACTTTCTGCATTGCAAAGCCACTTGCTGTAAGGAGCTGTAGGGTGAAGGTTTCTGTTCAGACTGATTCAGGCCCACCCCGTGCCTGTACATTGCAGGAGTCTGACAATACCCCTTATAACAGGAGCCCGAGGCCCTGTGCAGGGCTCACAGGCACTACAGTCACCTGCATGTGCTCCTCATCTGCATCTGGGTGCAAAAGTACCTCTCTGCTGCATCTCAGTGTCCATCCGACCACCAACACCTCCCTTGACACTCCTGTGTGTCTCCTCCTCCACCAAGTCTTATTTCCAGTTCTGGGTTTCTGCCTTAGGCATGGTACCACCCACTGCTCTGGCTCCTCTTCCTTATGCATTTGAGTGTTTATTTCCTCTCCATTTTCAGGGCATTAGCTTCCTTCCCTAAGGAAATAAGATCTTTCAGGGGTCTTTAGACCCTGGAATCTGACTGACTTTTACAGGTTACATATAATTTGAGTTTTCCAGGATATATGATGTGGGCAGTTATTCTCCTCAGAGACGGCATGAACATCTCCCTGACAATAAAGGTAGCACTAAAAATATCAGTCCTGTGCCCTGAAGCATGGAAACATTGGTGATTCTTTCTTTCCAAAAACAAGTCAGGCATTACTAATAATAGATGGTGCAGCCAGCAGCCTCTTATGTAAGCGGCCACTACTGAGGTGTAAATTTAAATTAGCTGTCACTTTGTAATAAAGCACACACCCATAGCAAAATTCAGTTTTTACTACCCACTAAGCCTGCCAGATATGTAATAAGGCATACACTTGGAGGTCATCAATTACAGATTTTGTTACTAGTTTACATTAACCAACATGACATTTCAGTTGTCTGCTCTTTAAGAGATAAGAGGTAACACTTTTAGATCTTTTGTTTGCCTTTAAAAGCAAGACTCGAAGATGGGGAAAACGTTCTCGTTTGTTAACAGTGTAGCTGACATCCACGTTGCTGCTAGAAATTATAGAATAATATTCAGTGTTTGCACAGTAGAAAATGTAACTAATGTTCTAGCATGCAAATTGTATTTAAAAAATGTAACAAAGGTGTAAAGTTAAAACCCATTAACAATGGATGATGGAAGTTCACATTTATTAGGCCTTGGACTTAGAGATAGCAGATGGCAATATAAAATAAATGGAAGAGCAAGTCAAGAAAATGGTGGGGTGTTGGGAGGAATCAGGAGTAGTCTGGTCAGGTCCTATTCTGGAGTTGTTCTACCCCAGTGCAGAACGAGGATTTTTGTAATGGATAATGGAGTTGGACAGAGCCCAGCTGGAGGTGGCTATTTTGACACACTACCAAGAGCTGGAGCAGATCTTTACTACAGTCCCAGGCAGCACTGCAAATGCTGAGTCCAGAAAGGGCCACTGCATATCTACTTCATACATGACAAAGGGACAAATGTTTCTCCAAAGTCATAGAATCGTACAGTGGTTTGTGTTGGAGGGGACATTAAAGATCATCTAGTTCCAATTAGCTTTCAGAGTTATTTTTGCAGGGATATGGGGACCTAATTTAAACTCTATAGTTGACTCACATATTTATTTTGCCAAGGATAAGTACCAAATAAATAAAGATTCCATCTGTGAAAAATTCCAGATCCAACAGAATTAAGGCGAACTTTCAGACTTGTTGCAAGGTTTCTGTGCTATGAAGACACATGACTAATGTCAGCTTAACTCAAATTTACTTAAACTTCCTACCTACCCACTTGATTTTATTCATATGGTAGACTACTAAAGCAGCTTGTATTTTACAGTAAAGGCTTTTAAATTACATGTCTAAGCCTAATCTTCTCTGAATTCATTCCATCTCCTTTATAATTTTCCCTTAATGGCATACAATTTAGAATAAAATAAAATAAAATAAGACCTAAACCCAACCCAACCCAAACAAACAAACAAAACTAACACACCCCCTCCTTTTCTTAAAGCTACAATGCTACTTTTCTTGTAAAACAGGTACGCATGAGAAGCTTCTGATCCTCAGCAGGGGTTGTAACACCACTAATTACATGGGAGTTATGTGATTACTGCAGGGGAGTGATGCAGTGATGAAACAAGCCTGTTTCAGACAGAATTTTACTCCTGAATAAGTTTGTCTTGCTTTTCAGAAAGAAAGAATTACACAGAAATAAAGGAGGAAGTGGCCTGTTGCTGTGTATTAGATAGACTTTACAGCATTGCAATATTTTAGGGGAAAAAAAAAGTAAGTGTGAAAGAGGACTTTACCTTATTCTCACTCAAAAAATACATGGAATGTACATGACATATGTGGGTTTTTTTAGTTCATATGTAGCAGAAAACAGAATGCTCACAAGGGACCACTCTTATGTAGGGAAACCCTTTTGAAACTGTGGTGTTCTACAAGAAGAAATTCCTTACAGAGATGAACTATTTTGTTTTGTTTTGGCTTAAAGAAGAAAATAAAAGGCAATTGTTCTCAAAGACATATTTGTCTTTTCATGGCATAATATTTCAGCATTGAAAACTACTTTTGATTTCTGCAATTAGCAGATGTCATCATATGGACAGCATTGAGTGAGGATATCTCAGAACTGGTACAGAGCACAAGATTCTGAGAAGAGACATCCTGAAAGGGAATGGACAGGGGGAGGAAATCAAACCATTAAGGTTTTTCTCATAAGGTAACAGATTCCAACACTTCAAAGTCCTTCTCTCTTTATTTGTAACTAGGACTGAATACTTTCTGCAACTTCCTTCTCCTGACGATACTTGTAGTAAGTGAAAAGTGATGGGACTGCAGTGATTTTGATTTTATAGAACTTAATTAATAATTTAAATGGAAACAAAGTCATTCACATCCAGTCTCGTTGTGTTCCCATTGGCAAGAATGGTCAAGCCTTAAGCGTTTACTCCAGGTTTGGCTCCTTTTGCATTTTAAGAGCCTCAGCACCAAACACTTTGCATTGGAAATTAGTCACTTACTGAAGCAGTGGCATGAAAAGTATCTGTATGATTTGGATTTTCTCCAAACCACAATTAAAAGAAAAAAAATCAAGACAATTTTCTCCAGTGGAAAAAGGCATACATTATCATTCCTGTATTGTTCAGCTCCGGGTTTTGGGAATGAAGGATTCTTCCTCTGTTCCAGGTTTTAGTAATCATACTGCTTTTGATTTACTGCCCTCTTCTGCTTGATAATGTGAGTGCATGTTGTCCAATGGTTAATTATTCTCAATTAGCCCTCAGTGGAGAATAAAATTTCCCACTAACTACTGAGAAAGAAGTAGTATGCAGGAAGAAAGCAGCCAAGGAAAAAAAAAATCACATTATGAGAAGTTGATCAATGAATCTCCATGGACTTCAGTAATTTAATTTAATTACAGAGATAGAAAAAGAAAGAGGAAATATGATCTGGGTACATATTACCATCTCTCATCTTCCACTTATTCTCTGTGTTTCCCCCTTTAATTTAATTGGTTTGCATACCACAGTCACTGCTGAACTGAGAAGAAAAGGCACAGACAACTGAACTTCCTGAGATGAAACATAGAAACAATAGCAATGTAGAACACTTTTCCTAGGGCAAAAGCAGAGCTCACACATGTATCTTTTGGAAGATCACTGAAGTCAAAAGAAGGTTTTAAAATAAGGGAAATTATCACTAAACAAGCAATAGTTTTAGGTAATTAAGCAACTGGATCTGCACATGAAGCTGATACAAATAATTAACCAGCCACATTAATAAGAGTCTTCTATTCCTCAGAAGCATTCCATTTGTTATTCAGAAGCTCTTAAGCACTGATTGCAAACAGCTTTTTAGAGTTTGCTAAAGCCATGATTTGAGTTTGGTACAATGTCAAGGGGAAGTGCAGAAAAACTGCTGTAGCTGAAACACAAGCAAATCGTGCTGTTTCTACAACCTGTAGTTCAAGCAAATAGCAGGGGTAACTCCAGCACAGAACCTCTAGTTTTAGCCCTTCTCCCTCTCCAGTAAAGCTGAGGAGGCAACATCTCCTGCAGTATTCCAAACAAAGCACAAAATGCAGGAGAATCCAGTTACCCACAGTGATGTTTGGTGTCTGTCGCTCTGGGATGGAATTAATCCATCCTGCAAACCTTCCATTTTCTGCAGCAGGTGAGAGGACAAGAAAGAAAAGCACACAACCAAGAAATACCTTCCCTGAGAGCAGAATTGCCCGTGTGGCAACAGCGATGGCACTCCATGGAAATGAGCTAACCCACATGCATCAAAGTGAGATCCTCTGTCCTTTCACACAAAACCCCTTCTGTCTCTTCTGTCTTCCTTCACCCCAGACATGCCTGTAATCTTATTGGCTCAGCCTTTCACCACCCGCAGAGAGGAAATAACACCTAGAACGGCTGATTGTAGCCAGTGCTACACAGTTACATCATATATTTGCTTGTCTGCTGAAAAACACAAGTAACTTCTTTTAGCTACTGATCTCCTCAGTCATTGCTCAGCTGGCAGGAACCTTCTGTCCCTCCCACCTGTCGGGAAAACAGGAGCTGGGCTGGCTAGTTGGTTCAAAATTTTTGAGGAAGAGAGGCCAACAGGTGAGGGGAAAAAAATCACAGCATATTCTTGGCTTGTTTGGAGTTCATTTGGGTTTTGTCTTTGTTTTGGTTTGGTTTTGCTTGGGTTTCTTTTTCCTGGAAAAAACGGATAAAAAGTAGTATCTTATCACATCATCAAAGTTTGTTGCACAGGGACAACAAATCTTGGTTAAAGTATTCCACTCTCAGATTTTTCAAGTGTTGAGCATCATCTTGCAGCTTGAATTAACTTTTTGAGTAATTTGTCTTATGTTTTGAAGAAGAAAATGAATATAGAATTTAAATTCTATACTTACATCAACACAGGCAAAGAGTAAACCTGAAACTGTTAGGTGAACTTCATCTGTCTCCAGAATTTTCAGCCATGGGAATAGCTCCCAGCAGTAACAGGCTGTCCTGTCCCCCTTCATGGTAACTAGTGCTAGAGGGAGGTGAAATGCTTTGTCAGCTCCTGTCAGATACTTGCTGACAGCAAAGGAGCAATGAGCAGTTTGAACAAATTCATGAATCTCAAGTTTTATTCCAGCCTTTGAAATGTATTCTCGAGAACAAGCCTTTTCTCCCATCTCCTGTGTTGTGTCTGCTCTCTGCTGTGGCCTTGCTCTCCTTTATGAGCCACTTCAACAACACCCTTCCAGCATTTCCTATGGTTCATCACTTTTTTGAAGGTGAAGGACAGAAAATTATTAATTTATGTGGTAATTAGGCCCCATACCAGCAAGACTCATAAAAATAACCAACAATGGCCAGATCTGTGTGAATTGCAAAATATCTCTGTTTTTAATCAAGGATAATCAAGTGCTGAAGCAGACCATGCTGTGCTACATGTCATCACAGCTAGAGTTCATAATGTATTCCTAGTTCCTTAGGCCTTCAAAGAGTAGTGTCTTTCTTTCTTTTTTTTTTTTNCTTTGGAAAGCTCACCATAGTTTGTAATTCAATCCTGCAGACAGCTGTTCCAAAGGGCTAACATATTTTGCCTTGTACCAGAGAAGATCTGGAGATAAATGTCTAGAAACCCTACTGCTTGCTGCAGTAAAACCAGCTCCTTTCACTGGGAATTAGTGGAAATGAAGAAATAGAACATTTAAGAGTATGCATCCATTACAGGATGTTTAATCTACCAGATAAATAAATATAGACTCTTATCCAACAAAATGTCAGTCTAAGACTTTTATTCCAGTAGCTTTGTCTACAAAAATTGCTTTTAATCACAGTGGGCTTTATCCTTTAAGCAGAAGGCTGTTGTGTGTCTTCTTGAAGCTCAGGAGCCTGCTATTGCCTCTGCATTATTCCAGTTACTCCTAAGCAGGTCCAGGGGCAACAGGCTATATTTTTGTTGGAACACTATTATAATTTGCTTTATGGTGGGGGAAGCAGCATGTGTCGCTTTGTGCCACGTGTAGGAATGTCATAATGCTGTAATTTCCCTTTCAACATTTTCCAGAGTTCTGCTTGAAGAGAAAAGAGTCAGATACACCTTATAAAGCACACTTTCTATATAAATAGTATATAACATACCTTATTTGGCCCTGGTTTAGAACTATTGCCATTCTGTGATGGCTGCCATGGGTCTCAGTATTTTGTCTCACATGCACACTCATGCACATAGCACAATGGAGGGTTGGGAGAACAGTGTCATACAAATCCATTATTCATAATAGATGTATTCTTTATGAAGTTAATACTAAGAAGATAAGATTATTTAACTACTCTGTTTTTTCTTAGTCTCTAAGAATCCTTCTCCATTTAAGCACCTGTTCCATAGCCCTCCATGGGGATTTTGGTGCTTGGGGAGGAGCTTTACCACAGCCTAAATGGCTCATGGTCTGTACAAGAGTGTTCTCCCAAATCTCCACGTTGCTACACCACTGCTGAGACAGAACACAGAAAGACTACAGCAAGCTGGATGAGCTTTGGTGGGAGCAGAGCCCAGCACCCCCAAGGCAGGAGCCACCACTTTGATCCATGCTGACAACATCAACTGGTGTTATTTTGATTGTCATGCTATAAAGTACTTATTGATACTACAGGTTTTCTTCCCAAAGCAGGAGCCTTAACAATGTTTAGTCCTGGATATTATTGTGAAAGGAAGGTTAGTACCTGAAATGTTTATGCAGAGGAAAATTAGCTCTTGTACAGCCAGATGTCCTATGCTTACAAACACAAATCCAAACTTGGAAGCAAACAGGTTGCTATTTTCCCTGTGATCCAATTTAAAAATGCTAACAGGTAATTTTTAGCATATTTTTACTTGATTTTAAAACCTTTTACTTACATTTTAGCATGGAATGTTACAATGGTATAACTATGCACAACAGTTTGGGCTAAAAGTAAGAAATCAATGTACATAACGAGACAACAAAGACCTAGAAGGAGTTCAGCTGGCATGGTTTAGTTAAGCCTACTGCTTCTCTTAGCACGAGTATTTAGGACATGCTGAGTGGTGCTTTGACAGTTTGACTGGATGCTACTTCCTACAGCAGAGATGTTAATCACAAAAGCGTCCCTCTAAGCAACTTAAATCATCTGTTGCAGCACTGAATGCTGGTCCTAATGAGCAGTGTGTGGTATGACAAACCACACAGTTTCTTTTATGTCTCCAAGGAAGAGTATGAGGTTTCACACAGGAATCGGCTGGTTGATTGCCACAAATATTTCCATTAAGCTTTCCGAAGGATTCAGCACTGCTTATTGAGAAAGAGAAAAGAGAATCTGGTTTAGAGGAAGCAACAGGAGGTGATGTTTAGCAACAGACACCACTCATCAGGTCTTTTTCCTTGCAAACATTCCGAGCGCATTGTAAATTTGACTGTGGGTTAGGTGAGTTACAGCATATAACCAATACTGCTCTGTAAACCAGGCTTATCTGATGGCCTGTGAAAAGGAGCTCTGTTACCACCAGAACAGCCTGATTTCGAGGAATCCCACCTCTTCCTCTGCATTGCTCAGGTGTAAGTGAATTCCCCTGCATGCTGGACACACTGCACTAAGTCTTACTTCTACAAATAGCTACTTGCTTCACTTTAAGAACAAAGTAAACCAATTGTGTTTGCTGAGATTACTGATATAAGTAGCTTCATAGCAGTGTCAGTTTGGGGCCAACAGCCACACACAGTAGAACTGTATATCCTTACTCAGACACGCTCTCAGCATCAACTTAAGACTTTCTCTGAGGCTTTAATCCATTACTACTACTTCTATCCCTTCACCAAAAAATTAGCATTTTTTAAAAAAAGTTGACTGGATAGTGATTCGATTCTCACATCAACATTCTTGTTGTTTCTTTTTCTTTGCCTTCAATTCCTTAAAAAGTATAATGTTTTTAATGCAAAAGTTAAGTTCCATGCTCCAAAGTGCAATCAGAAGAAACACACACACACAAGGTTAAAAAAAAAAAAGGAAGAAAGGATTCTTTCCTGACTGGGAATGCAATATGGTTCTTGACTAGTACGTTGGTAAAATGACAGCCAGTAATCTTCCAGCACTAAGTAGTAAAATGTTTTATAAATCTCTTCCCTCCTCTCCCCCAACAAGATCAAATTGGAACTCAATAACAGACCCTTTTGTAACCTTGTAATGCTATACTCAAAAAAAGTAATTTTTTTGTCAAAAACAGTCCATGCAGTTTAAATATAATTCAGGGGACCTGTATTCTGGTGGCATATTAATCTATTTTCTCACCTGTTTTCAATTTGTACTATCAAAGGTGCTTCCTACAGCTTGCCTTCCCTGCCCCTCCCACCCTTTCCAGTTACTGTCTCTGCCTTCATTAATTGAATTGGCTGTATTGGGTATTTGTTGTCTAAATAAAAATCTGGAATAGCAATGCAACAATCTGTAGGGTTGCCAGATGTTTACATGGAAAAAACAAAGGTTCGTAACTCAGTTTCTTTCTCTATATCACTGCATTTATGTGTTCCATAGTGGAGAGAATTTCTTGGTAACTTGGTTTTCTGATGTGATACTCTCAGGTACTCTAAGCTTTCACTTTGAGCAAAAATAACAACCTTGAGAGACACAGCTTTTCCGACAATAAAAAAACAAAGCCAACTGACAAAGACACTAGCAAAAGAGAATGAGTATTATATTCAGTATTTTTCATTAGCACAGGCTAAAACTGCAGACAGACTAATCAAGAAAAAATGTATTTAAAATAAAACAGTCCAGAGGACTCTGGCTCTACCGTATAGAGCAATAATTCAGAAGTTCAGTAGGTATATAATTTAAACCAAAAGTCCGAAGAATATTTTTTGCCTAGAAGAAAGCTACAACTCTTGTGTCTTTATCCAGTTTGCATGAGACTAAGATAAAGCTATAAATAAAGACCCAGCATGACAATTGATATGGGAAAGTTTTGCTCCCTAGCTTCTAAAAGATGCCAGCAATGGTTCACAAAAACTAAGAAATACTTAATAAGAAAGTTCTTTTTTTGCTGGGAGCAGAAATACAAATTCACCATCACAGTGCATGTGCAGACTTACCACATGCCACTAACTGAGAAAAAAAGATAGGTGAAGAGCAGGAAACCACATGCTGCAACTGATCTGTGTACCTTTAGGGATCTTTAGCAAGTTCTTCAGGTGTCTTCTCCTCCTCAGAAACTGAAAATGGAGACAAAACACCAATGAGAAACATTGGAAACAACTTATTTGAGGACAAATAGTCAAGTAAGTTGTTTCCCTTTAGGCCAAAGGATGCTTTGGACTAAAGGGATACAATTTACAAAGTCACGTTGGGTATATAGACATATTTGTTTCTTTTAGCTTTTTAATTCTAATTTTAAAGGAGTTTAGATGCCAAACTTCTAAACTCCTTTGAAAATCTCCACAGTGATGACTTTAACACACATTTTTCTTTGCATTCAGTTACATCATTCAACTTCAATAGCAATAATGCAGCATTGTTTATTGCTCCATCAAACACTGCAAGGTTCATTAATACCACATGCACCATATTTTTCTTTATACCAATGTAATTTAAGAAAGTTCTAACTTTCAAATTAAGTCAAATGTTGAAAAAAAATGTGTCACATGCAGCACGAGGAGAATTTCTCGTTCTTAATGAAGTTCACATCTAGCCTTTTACTTAGCAGGGCACTGAGTTCAACACACCACCACGATCCAACTTAACAACAACCTATTTCTACTGCACAGCATGTAATTTCCAAATTAGATTTTCTGCTAACACTGTGATGCCAAGCACAGCCACCACGGGCAGCCACACTGCATCACTCGAGCTCTGCATGCTCTTGCAGCTAGTTCAGTGCAGGCAGCCAGCAGCACTTTGCAGAGACAGAACACTTCATTTCAGACCCAGCCGTACTCCTGCACCTTCTGCAGTTTGCCATGACTCCTCAGCATCAGCGTCCTGGCTCTCGGAGGCTGTGTCAGAAAGCTCTTGAGCTGCTGAGGCTACTCCTTCCTTGCCACTGTCTAAGTTTTCCTCATGGGCAGAAGGAGCTGCAACATCCAAGACTTCACTCACAGATTCTATGAATCAAAGTAGAGAGATAATTGCCTTCTCTTTCCATTCACCATCGTAAATGAGGGCGAGCAGTCAAGGCTCACAAAGCATGAAGTGCCTGCCAAACATACATGCTTGAAGTTACTGAAGACAACAGAATCAATCAGATGATTAAATTCTACCATGCAAGTAAAACTTTGAAAGTGGAATTCCAGGGACAGTCTAACTCTTTCCAACCCTGGGCAGAAAACCATAAACCTGAGCTATTTTCACATTTAGACACAGAAAAGTATTCTCCAACATGTATCTCTCTTTGGAGATACTGTTGTTTTATTTTCTGATTTTTGTCAAATTATTAATCATGTGCAAGAGGCTAATGGTAAAGTGTCCATGGAGATACATCACAGGACATTACATATACAGTCCACATAACCATGGGAATTTTTTATGTAGAAATATCCTAACATCATGCTGAATGTTCAGGCTGCAATTCCATGATTGCCAACTGGTAATTTGTTTCAATACTCCTTTCAGCATAAAGCAATCCATCTGCATAAAAATTCTCTAGAAGGAAATATATCTCTTTACACATACACTCTGCAGGGACACTGAACACATCATCCAGCAGTTGCATGTTAAATTTTACTTGAGCAAATTCTCTCTTACCGTGTGCTTCTAACCTGCCTGTCAGAGGTCTCCATCATCACACACCTCAACTGCTTGGCAGGATAAGGTTTGCAGAGACTTTCTTGTTCCATCCCATTCTAAGCTACATGTCTGTTAAATACAGGTAACTACACAGCTTCATCACAGGTTCAATAGATCCAGTAAATGGGAGTTCCAAAGAGATAGCATCCCATGCCTTCTTACAAATATTATCTTGCAGCTAGTTAAATACAGCATAGTCTGAACATCAACTGTTTCACTTTGCTTTTCAGAATACTGACTGCATTTTGAAGAAGCAACAGAAAAAGAAATATTCAGGAATTGCTACCTTTCTCTTTACAGGAAACAGCTGTGCAATGAAAATAGTTCATTTGAAATTTGGAACTTTGTACATTTTGTAGCAAGCAGTACTTGATGTAATGCCACATATCTGCTGTGGTTAGAAGCTCCTGGGTTTGAGGTTGTATCATCAAATGTTCAGCTTATGTTACTAAAAACTCACTCTCTGGCTGACAGTCTTTATGTTTTTTCTCGTGTTTTAATTTCTTTTGCACTAAGAAGAGCAGATCAAGAAGCAAGTGGAGGGAGTGACATGGTCTTCTCTATTTTTCAGTAAAACCTCATTACTTTTGGATGTGAATTGTATTTATTTGTCACCTATAAGAACACCTGCCTTGAAAATATAACATTAACACTTTTACCACATGTACTGAAAAATTTGTCTCTGGTCTGAGTTGTTCTTTATGGCTATCAGAGAGGCAATTGACTGCAACAAAATAGGGATTCCTCCCAATGTGTCCATCCAGGTTTCTGTGGAGCGGCCATCACTCCCTAAAATGCAAAGGGACTTTTTGCTACTGGCATTGCATTTGGAAAACCCCTGTCTGTAGTATGAGTGTATCATGTTTATATAAGAAATTGTCCTTGGTTAGTGCAGAAATCCCAAGCTGGTACTTTTGTTCTAGTGGCTTTCCCATCTGTTCCTTGTGCTGGAGTTCTGCAGGAGCCACCTCCCTGGTGCCACAGCTGAAGGGCTCTTCTGGAGAAGAGAAAGGTGCCAGTAGCTGGTGCTCCAATGCATGTACTCACAGCAGCACCAGGCAGGGCAGCTTGCACTGGGTTCCTTAAGGCATTGTCTCCAGCAAGGATTCAGACTGGCTGATGAAGATCATTTTGGCATCAGTTCTTTGTCCTGCTGCAGTCACAGCAAGCTCCCCAAGTGTCTCCTGGTGCTTTGGGCACCATGGAATTAAGAAGCAGTCTATAACCTCATGAAGGGTGTCCTGAGCATTCACTTGACACCAAAATAAATCTCAGCATATTTTTTTTTGGTGGTCTGTACATGTCTTATACATGAACAAATATTCTGTATCCTGCTCACAAAGCCAACATGTTTTTCTCTGTCCAAGGGAATTGCTGTGGTCCCAGGGCAACAGCAGATAAATGACAAACTGGCAAGTTCAGAATGAGTCTCCTGCCTATTTCAGATTTGGGACTGCCACATGAGCCCTTCGACATGATGAACATTAGACAGAGTGCCTGAGTCCCTCGCATCCTCTCCTACTGACCAGCTGGTAGCACAAAGCAATACAAAGTTCAGAAATACCTCCTTTTTGTTTCCCTAAATATTAATCTCGATGCTATTTCACCCCCTTTTTTCTTTTTCCAGATCTGCATGCATTTAATATTTTTTTCAATCCAGTTTAAGCTCTCGCAGTTGTTCCATGTAAAATCCTGCAGTAACACTCTATTTCATATAAGATATTTTAATCTATGCCTGGTACAACGATGACTCATTTTCCATAATCGTTGGATGAAGGCTTTTACTCTTCTGTCTGTTCAATTAGTGCAAAGTTGTTAATAAGCCTGTCATGAAACACTGCAGCAATTAACAGGCATAACTGAAATCACTTCTAATTTTGGTTAGTACAAATACTAAAAATTTAGGCTTCATTACTTACTCAAAATAGTCGTAGAGGAGTTATAGCACCTTAACTAGGTCTGTGTTTCTTCCTGAATGATGACCAGTTTGAAAATCTGAAGTCCCTCTATTTCCTTGTGCACTAATGACTATGACCCACTTTGTCTATTCATGCCACCTTTTTTGCGATTTCTACAGGCTGTAACTAAACAAAATAATCTGCATTGTGCAACTGCTTCTCTGCAATGAGGTCACGTGGTATTTAACTGCTGTTCATATTACACTTTCCACTGAATGCCCAGCTGTTTTTTTACCCATGTAGCACAAAACCACTCCAGCTCCTTAACATCTACCAAAACACCCACCTGCAGCATTCCTGTCAAATGGGTCTCAGTCAAGTGATGATTCCACCCTGACCCACACAATTTAAAAACTGCCAAAAACAGGGATGGTCTTGGTTTTTAGTTTCCTCTCACACTCACAAAAATGGTGTTCATTGGGCTTTGTTCTTAATTCTATAGGGGGAACTCCCACACAGAAACATAATAATAATTCAGCAATAGCACTGGAGTTAAATGGCTTCATAATTTTCCTGTTTCAGAGAGTGTTTGGTGTGTCGTGCTCTCTCCCGTCTTAGTAGGATGTATTACTCTACAGAAGGTATACAGAAAGTATAGTTCACAGTTTCATACAAGGTATTATATTGGCAGCAAAAATCTCAGCCTCTGTGTATAATACTAGCTATGTTTTCTGAAAATTGGATATTTCTTTTATCTTACGCTTCTTCACTGGACATTTGTCAATTTTAAGTTTTCCCCTGGGATGCCAATATTGCTGGCTACAGCTTTCCTCAGTTTTGCTAGGCATTTATATATACTGTAGCACCTACAGATCTGAATTAGGAGCTTAACTTCCTTGTGATTTCAGCAAACAACAATCTAAAGGAACTTCAAGCCTCAGAGAAAAACTAATCATGTTTACTACCTGTAGACAAGGGGCTAGGCTTTGCATATCGCATCAGCAGCTGTTGCCAAAGCAGTCCAAGGAATCTGAACATGCCAAGGACTTTGAGGACAAACACCCTCAAGGCCAGTTAGAGCCCCAACATATACCCACCTGTGTAACATCCACTGCTTGCATGTAACAGTGAACCCTCACCAAAACACCACCTGCCCCTGCCCAGGAGAGCTACACACACTCCCAAGCAGTCTTTAGCTCCTCTGCTTCACGAGATAACCACCCTGAGGATAAACACATCCTTCCAAATTGCACGTGCGGGAAGAGAACACGACTGGGCAACCACCAGGAGCACATTGCACATGCACTGAACGCAAAACCAAACCATTTCTGTTGTGAAAACACGTCTGGTTTGAGTTGAGTAAACACAGAAAAGGAAATTGACTTTTTAGACAAAAGGAAATTGTGTTTTTATTTTGAAAGCTTGTGTTTGGTTGTTTTTTTTTTCAAAAATAACACAGCAGCATTAGGAAACCCCAGTAGCTTATTAGCACAATATCCAACACCTAGTTCCACTTAGAAATGTAATTTTTAGGAAACTACCCCTATCATTTCAGTGAAAAAAACCCCAAACCCCACCAAAATCTGCTTCCTGTGTAAAGCAGTTATTCCTGCAGTCTTTAAAGACAATTCCTACTATTACAAGTGCTACAGTTGCAGCCCTGAGAGTGAGTGCAGGACTATGCACTTCTGTGCATTCGCAGCAGAACAGAAGACAGGCCAAATCCAGGATGGTTCTGCATCCTCATGATGGCCAATTGAATTGTGTGAGTATCAGTGAGCTCAGCATTCCCCCAGCAGAACAGAGAGACAAGATAAGCAGGGACTTGCATGCCCTGTGTGACTGACTCATCTTTGCTCCAGCTGGTAATGAAAAATAACACACACAGACTGACTTCCTCCTGCCAATAAAGAAAACCACACGTACATGAACTGACTTCCAGAAGCCAGATCCTACTGCTTCCATAGCATCTTCCCCCCAAAGCTTTCAAGCCTTTAAAACAAGCTTTGCAACCTTCCTGATGGCATTTTTATGCAGAACCAGCCTGGATTTTTGTCTGGGATGCAAAGCTCTAATGCAAAATTAAGCCAGAACACACTGGAAGTCACCTCCTACCACTTGGTAAACAACATGCAACAGGATGACCTTGAAGCAGGGATGTGGAAGGGATGTATGGAGAGAACCCACTTGGCACTGATGACGGTAAGTGGAATCTGAAATCTACCACAAACTTGGTTCTTGCAATAATTGTTGGAGAAGATGTTTCTGACAGCATTTCTACAGGGCATATGTTGTCAGGCTTAATGTTCAGTGTTGATAAAGCTGGATTTTCCAAGCTCTGTTTCATCCCACACACCCCACGTGGAAGCTAACAAAGCTACCAGTGCCCCAGTACATATTAATTCCCACATCAGCTTTCACTGGCCACTTTCACTTTCCTGAAGAAAGTGGCAGGATCCATGAGATTAAGGAGAGGAAGAAACAAATAGTTGATTTCTTTACTTACTCTACATATCTACAGTTATGTCAGCATTGCCAAGAGGAGGGAGCAGGTGAGTCCAGAGGGAGGAGTTCTGCCCCTCTGTCCAACCATGCTTGGACTACTCTGGGAGCAAGATTCCTTCCCTTTGTCACAATACTGAGGTTTCTTGAGTGCCAATTTAAACTAGTGCTTCAAAGTCCAGAGCAGCCCTTCAAAAAACACCCAGCCATGTTAATGTGAGGGTCAAGACTGAATTAGCAGCTAGTCAGTAACCAGTTAAGAAAACAAACAAGCAAAACTTGTTTTACGTAGAGAAATAAATTATTTTTAGTATCTATTGATACCAAATTATAGAGGTCTGATACAAATAGCCTGCAGGCCTAATTACACTAACTTATATGTTGTATTTTTAAATCTTTCTGGATTTTATGCTTTTACCTTGCACTTTTAAGTGGCTTTTTAAGTATGAGTTTTCCTTATTTACAATACAGATGGAGAAGATTGCTGCTCCAGATTTTAAAATGAAAGATACATTCAATTTTTTCCTTCCTCAGGAAGAGGTGGAGATTCCTTCCTGCGGAACAGAAGTTTTATAACAAGACCATACAAGATAACCACAGCCTTCTCAGGAGTAGAGTCTGTTTTTTCCCTTCAGTTTTGCATTTCTCTACCAATATATTTAAAACTACCATATTTTGATTCTAATCCTAATCCTAATCCTAATCCTTTGATTCATTTAAATGCAGTAATTCCAGTTAGAAACAACAACAGAAAGATTTGAACAGACACTGGTTTCCTGCAATTTTTAAAGATATTTAAAAATATGCTTTTCTGAATGTAGCATTTCTCTTAAAGCACTATCCTTCATATCATCTTTTGGTTTTTCCTAAGCAGTCAAGATGAGACTGGTATCTGTAATGAAGAACACCAGGTCCAATCACTTTAAAAAATATTCTTTGCAGAAGAATTTGGCTTTATAAACCTAAAATAATACAAGTTAGCCAGCATAATACAAATGGAATCTGCCTGGAGCACACAAACCAAAGCTGGAGGACAAAACAAAGCTTTGATATTTCAAGCTGCCTATAATATAGCCAGTGGCACACACTAATTCCAAAGGGGGGGAAGGGAAAGTAAAATTTAACTGTGAAAACAGAAACAATATTTTGTTTACAGCATTTAGAGACCCACTTATACTAAAATGTGATGCTTTTGTTTACATAAGCCTTCCTCAGCCAGGTCCACTGAGGGGCTCGGGGTGTCCCTTGAAATGTTAGGATAGGCAGAGCAAAATATTTCCAGTTCCTTTTCATAGTTCAAAGATCTGCTTTTGGATAACTGGCAATGGAGTAGAATGGACTTTTTTAAAAGTCAGGTTCTGCCACATTTGAAAAGAAATTCAAGAATGCATTTGAGAGAAGCTGCAAAACAGAGCACAGGAAGGGGGATTGGTACTTGGCTACCTCAGATCTAACCCAGGTGGAAGACAGCAATAGCAGTAAGAAACTGTGATTCCCTTTAAGACCAATTTCACATACTCTGGTTCCATCATCAGCTTTAGGGAAAATGGAAAGAAGTTCATTCAACAAGGGCTTTTGTTCCAAATCCTGAGGTGGTGGTGACAGCTAAGGCCCCCCTTCCATCCTTCCATCAGAAGCCGCCTGTCACCCCAAGAACAGCTGCCTTGGGTTCAGCACCTCCTCCCTCTGCTCACAGGGGCTCAAACCACTGTCAGCCACATCAGCAAGAGGAAAGGGGGGAAATAATAAGCACCAAGGCAGTTTGGAATAAAACAGGCAAAACTGTGCATCTGTCCCTGGAACATGACCAAGTGCTTCGGGTGTCGTTGGCCAGGAAGATACAGGGAGCTGTTCAGCATGGAGGGTTTGCAGATACCCACCAGGAACATCACTCAGGACCACCTGAAATGCTCTCTACTCATTGTCATTTTATTCAGAGAACATTTAGGATTCTAAACAGCTAGACCAAGTTATCCAGCTCACTCTTCAGAAGGGAAAAACACTTAACACCTAAACATTGGGCTTAAAAGGGGAAAAAATGTACTGGGTGGTTAACCACAGAGCAATCACAGTGTCACAGAGCATTGCCTCTCTGTGACACTGTGAAACCAGCACTTGGGCTCCACACAGGGAAAAATAAACCTTTCAGTTCTACGTGCTGAACAGAGCCCAGGAAATAACAATTACTTAGAAAAGCACTGACTGTTTTTCAGGTCTGATCAGTTCCCTGGATGCACAGGATAGGAACTACTGGCTGGCAGCTGCTGAAGCCCACGTTGTGCCAAAATATTGTTTGTGGGACTGCCCTGGCCTGACCATGTCAATGTGGGGACACAACCTTCCTCACCCTTCCTCCCCTCCCTACCTTGCAATACCCCACCAGAGCCCACAGGCATCAGGAATTTTCTCCCTTTGGCATTCAGCTGTTCCATAGGATAAACCCAACCCAGAGGCTCAGAGCCAAAGGTCTCTGGGAAAATGATGAACAGAGGAAGGCTAGGGTTTCTCATAATCCCGGCACTATAGAAATACAACCGCTTTTCCTTTTTTCAAGCCATCCATCAGTAATCCAGATAAAAATCCATGAGGTCCAGCTGAGAGCCTAAACCATGGCGTTATGAAGCGTGTTATTAAGAATAAAAATCTTCTTCACTCCATACAGAAAGAAGAGAAACAGGTTCAATCAACCAAACATGTCACAGGTTGTTTGTGCCTGATGTAGGTCACTAGTTCCCAAGAAAAGCCTCATTAGTTCATACTAATGATCAGAAGACTCACTTTGAGAGAGCTTATTCTACAATGGATGAAAAATTAAATGGATTTTAAAAAGGTTCAGAGAAGCCTGTAATGTTCAGAATAAAAACGTAACAGTGCATGTCACATTAATCCAAAATAGTTTATAATACCTCATATAACTTCAAGTATATTGTTTTATATTCTGTAACACAGATTTGCATCAATGAGAAGCAACTCACGTTGTGTTTGTTTGTTTTAAACATAGAATCATTTCTGCTCGCTGATTGGAATGGATCAGGAGGAAAACTAGTGCAAGGTAATATAAACAGTGTATATGAAAATGCACTAATAATTTGATGTATTAAATCCTTCAGAAGTTCTAAAAAAACCTTCTAATTAAGTTAGACATTTCCTTTAACATTCCCCATACAAAGTAATGCACCAAATTTTACCCAGTTTTCAAAGGAGCAAAATTCAGCATGTTGTTTTCTGAAAATGATGTTTTTCACTGCAGTGAGAAACATTGCCCAAAAATTTACACAAAAATCCCCATTATTACCATTCTGGTTGGAACTGGCACCAAAGGAGAGCAGAAAGGAGTCCCTGTTGCCATTTTTTCTCTAAAGTAGGACACCAATAGTATTCCTGTGGGTGATGTATTTACAGGACATTTTCAAACACAGGTAATACTACTTAAAGTAAAGCAAATACTAACGGGTTTTGTTGCCCAGAGTTCCTGCTTTCCTATTTAAATACATACATATTTCAGGATTCTTGTTAAGTCTTTACAATGAGCTATAAATGTTAGAAGCAGTAAGTCTATGTTCTCCTTAATAGTTACAATTATTTAGGCTCATTCTCTGCATGTCCTTTTACAAGCTTTAATCTTTTTTTGAGAAGTCACTTGTCCCCTTGTTCTACAATAGACAAATAGGAAAACAGTTATTTTAGGTAGTTCTCCTCCATTTAATTGTTTGCACTCTTAGCTGGGAAGCTCTAGGGGTTTTTCCATTTTACCAGAATCATCCTCCTCAGCCCAGCACATGCTGTAAAATTCTCTTTTCAGCTAAGCTGATCAAAACTGAACAGTCTCTCCATTTACAAACTTGGGTCTTCAAATGCTCACAACTTTTTCAGAAGTCTTTTCTAAATATTGTTCACTTCCTCCCAACAGGGATTTTCCAGTTTTCCTATAATGACTCATCTACAAGCTCAGTTTCATGAAGGAAAAACAGGAGGAAAAGAGACAAGTGGCAATGTATGGCAATCAGAGAGATTAAAGGTCAGTGCAGCAGTCCAAGAAACAGATAAAAAAAGTAATAAAATGTGAAACAGAAATACCCAACAGAAGTTCCACAGATACAATGCTTCCCCAGTAGAATAATATTCAAATAATTCAAATTTCTAGGGTCTAATTCAGCTATATTAGTCTACCACGATCAATGAAGAGAAAAATTCCTCATTCCTCCATCTCACACAAACAAATGCCTGGAAGATGTGTCTGTTGTACTGGGGAACATCATTCCCAAAGTCTCTGAATAAGTATGAGCAGCTGCAAAGGACTCTGAGGACTCTTTGGCCATTTTCAGAGTACTTCCAGAGTCAGCACACCCAGAATTTGGTAACTTACCAAGCAAAAACAACGTGCATTGATCATGCCAGGTTTTTCTGTCTGCTTGGCATCACTGTATGATTGGGTCAGCAAAAGTGCTGTCCCAAAAGCAGCAACTCCCATCCAGAGCAGCCTGTATTTGTTTCTCTAGGCTGCAGATAACTGGCATTGTAATGCCATTTGAAGCTTAACAGGGAAAACATTGGCACATTCACGTGCTAATCCTCCCCAAACCTAGTCACTCACCCAGATGGCATTTGAAATGACAGAGAAGAGACCATGTCCTTCAGTACTTGGAAAATTAGAAAAGAACCCTTGCTACAGGAGTCAGGACTCCAAGAAAGCATAGACTGGGGCTAATTGCTTTTGTTTTTTTCAGTTGATAAAGCCAGAACTTCAAGCCTCAATACCAGAGCTGGAGAAAATTTTATGGTGGCAATCCAAAAACTGAAAGTCACAACCTTGCCTAATCCAAATAGCAGCCTGCCAATCTGTGCACTTCACATTCGATATGAGCTAAAAATTATCTTAATTTATGGTCCCCAGACACAGAGTACATTAGAAGAACAGCAGGAACTTTAACAGCATCAGGCAGTAACCAAGAGTGACAGCTCAAGCAGTAAAAAGGGAGAAAAATAGAATTTAGAGGAAATTAAACTTGGGGAAGAGAGTAACATAACACAATACTTTTTTTGGCTACAGTATTTCCTAGAATTCCAGATTCCAGTAGTGGATTGTAAATTGCTTAAACTGAGGTGAGGAGAAAATTCCAGGCAGGTACAATTGTAATTAACTGTCTGAAATGGAAACTACCCTGATTAACTATTAACCATCTACTTTCAAGGCTGGGCTGGGAGGTTTTCCTGTTTGTTTCTTTGATATTTGTTTTGGTTTAGGTGGGTTTTTTTCTACACATCCGTATTACCTGTATACGTACCGCAGAGTGTATACCATGTAAGTACATATACTGGAGCTGGAGACCAGTGTCCATTGGCATCTTGCACTTCCAAACATTACAGAAAGACTTAAAGATTAAAAGAAACAATTGCATTTGAAAAAGCAGAGGTTGACTGGTAAGGATAAAAATACTTGCACCTTCATCTGCAGAAGTACCATCAAGCTGCCAACAAAACTAACGAAAATTACTCAAACAAATACTTTTTCGCAAAGTTCTCGAAGGAAAATCCTTCTCTACCTCAGTAAAAGTGGAGATACACCTGTTTTCCCCTCCTCTAAATAGAGATAACACAAATGATAAAGATGGTCAAACACAAAACTGAAAGGTATATCCAGAAGGATTTTAATTAGAAGTATTTTTTTTAAACACAGTACCTGTTGTCTGCAAGCAGACACTGAGCAAAGCGGAACAGAGAGAGCAGAGAACTTTTGAAACAAAACCCCACCTTCTTGTAAGTACGATGCCAATGGAAACTAGTTTTTACACAGCTTAAAGGGATACCAGTTTAAGCCCGTGTGTCAGACCATGTGCTGCTGAGGGCTGGAGCTCCTTAGCAGTGCTCCAGGGGCCATGCTGTTCTCCTGCAGACAGGGCTGGGATGAGCAGCAGGAGCCTCTCCAGCCTCCCAGGACAGGACAGGACTCCAGTTACACGGCACCCCAGGGGTGACCTCACGTGAACCCCTGACGAGGTCCCCAGGGCTCACCCTTGGCTGGACACACCTGCCACCAGCAGCTGTTTATAGCAATCCTCCCTGGGGAGCAGTGGCACAGGGGAACTGTGCTCAGGAGCAGGTTTTAACATCCCAGGAACACCGAAGACATCGGGCAGTGCTACACTCCCTTGCTTTAGTTTCTCAGCAGTTGTATATCCCACAGGTTTTGTTTCTGCCACCTTTGCCACACAGCAAAGAACAACCACTGCAGCAAGGTTTGAAAGAGGACAACCTGAGATGACCCTCAGACTCCCCTGTGAATCTCAGCATAACAGAAGTGTGGGTCTAGTGCTGTTTTCTTCAGCATGTTGCCAGAGAAAATAGATTTAAGAAATCAGTGATTTCCAAATAGCTTCTCCACTTCCAGACAACACCAGCACTAATTAACAGTTACAAGACACATTTCTTCTTATCAAATAGTGATCAGCAAGTACATGAAATCCCCACGAGATCCTCAGACTTAATCATAGAATCATCACAGAATGGTTTGGGTTGGAAGGGATCTTAAAAATCATCTTGTTCCAAACCTCCTCCCATGGGCAGGAATACATTTCACTAGGGCAGGTTGCTCAAAGCCCCATCCAAACCTGGCCTTGAACACTTGCAGGGATGGGGCAGCCACAACTTCTCTGGGCAACCTGTTCCAGTGACTCACCACTTTCCTCACAGGGAAGAATTTCCTCCCAAGATCGAATCAACTTATGCACGATGTTTCTCGTGGAAGATCCCACAGCTGCTTCCCTTTCAATAAAATGGCAGAAATATGTACCATACAAAAGACCCTACCCTATCCAACAATTAAGTTATTCCTAGATAAGCACTGTGAAAGGAATGTACAACCACTTCCAAACACAAGTGAGTGCTTATGGAATTAAAGTGAAATTTTGCAATTGCTCTGTAGAGCAAACACGGCAAGACATTTTAAAACATATCTCATAACAGATTCACTGACTTTAATATAAACCAGACTGCTTCCTTTCTAAATGAAATGGTCTAAATAGTCCATAGAAATGAAAAATTTTTAAGGTTCTAGATATTTTAACTATTTATAAATATTTGTATGCAAGCAGTGATAATCACTACCAAAGTACCTACTTTCACCGTCTACTAGCTGTGCCACTTACAGCAGATTGTTTTAAAATGCTATTTGCAGTAGATTGTTTTACAGACAAGCAGAGGAGCTATTCAAACTTGAATTAAATTCCCATTCATCCCCAGACCTTTCACAAAGGCATTGGAAGTGCTGCACAATTTCTCAAGTTCATTTGTTATAAAGGCAATTAAGATGCATCCATCCCTCACTGGAGTCACCAAGGAAAAAGGGGAGAATAATTCCAGAACCTGCTAACACCTTTCAAGGTTCTATGATCACTTACCATGGAGTAGCAAATAAAATACTGTTAATCCCAGTTTGACCTGTGTTTTGCATATATCCTCTCAAGGCTAGTAGTGAAAAAAAAAATTAAAAAAGGAATGCTGTAAAAACCCAAAATAAATGAAATTATAATCTAGTATCTTGTGCAAATTGTGGACACGTTTGCATTTGGACTACTGCAATTTTTTTAAAAGCACAGGATGCCAAAATATTTCAAACACCTTGACAGTTCAAAATACTGAATATGTTACCACCAATCAACTTTAGTGTTTAACCCCAATTTGACATTTTACTGTATTTTGAAATTTTAGCCTAGTATATCCTTAAAACTGAGACCATGACAGCATTTTCATTGCTATGCAAGATTCTGTTGAAGTCACATTGGCACAACACATACAACTATTTAATGTGATTAGATTTGGAATGGCCAGTGAAATAAAGTGTTTGGATTCCCTAACAAACCCTTAAGAACTAGGTCACTGAAACAACTGTTCAACTGATGATGTTACACGCTCAACTTAATATAACATCTTAAGAAAGAAAAATAGGATGGGGTAGTAAAATAAAGATTTCACTCTACTCATTTTAGACAGTAATTCTGGTGCCAGAGGCAGGATGCTTTCAGAGACACTGGTTTAATAAACTTAATTACTTTATGCTCATGATAGATGGCAAGTTAACACCTGAATTAGTTTTCACTGCAGGACAAACTCCATTAGGAACAATGATGCTTGTTCTTAATGTTCTTTAAGCAGCACAACACACACACCCAAAAACCACATTCATAAGTTAACCTTGCACTGCAGCAGCTTCTGAATTAGCAGCAGCTTCCTGCTGTGCTTCCTCCACAGCAGGGGATGCCTCTGGAGCCAGTAAGTGATTCTCCCCTTCAGCTTCTGGGGATTCCCCAGAGCTCTCATCCTGTGCTGTGTGTTCAGCACTCTCATCCTGTGTTGCAGGTCCAGCAGCATCTGCTGCAACAGCCTCTTCTGTGGCTTTCTCTGCTTCAGTGACTTCATCGGTCTCTTCATCACCTTCTAAGGATTTATTTAATACAATAAAGAGAGTAAAGTGCATGCAACAAAAATTTCATCAACTACTTTTCACCACCATCCTCATTTAAATTAAAAATGGGAAGCTAAGCTTTGGGATCAGAATTAACAAAAAAAAGGCACACAAAAATCAATAATTAATCCCCCCATATTATCTAATGTGACACCAAATATAATATGTTTACAAGATGAGGAAACCATATTCTTAATTACCGAGTTTTGTAACTGCTTCAGTGGAATAAAAAAAGAAATTGTGGCTTAAAGCAAGTGGCTCTAAGAGGTGGGAGTGCAGAAATGGACATTGCCAAGTGTTGCTTCAAAGCCACTGTGCTGAAAGGTCCAGTGATGGTACCCCCAGAGGTGACAGAGCGAGCGTGACTCCTGCCCTGTTTGCACCCAGCAGTGGAATTACCACGCTGGGAATAAGACATTTGCTACCACGCCTGGAAGCTCTTACAGCTCACAGCTTAGAAGCACTGCAAGCCAAGGTGTGCCTCCAGTTTGCACAGGGCTATTTTCAAGGTGGCTGACTTGGCTGCCAACAGCTCCAGTAATGCTGAACCAAACGAGTTAGCAGTTCTCAGATGGGTTTTGGGCCTTCCCTTAGCCACAGGTACTCTGCCATCCCTATTCCCCCTGCCTTTTCTAAAGCTATACTGAATGCCCCGTGACCCCTGTGAGAGCCATAGTGGTCAAGTAAGAAAAGCAAGGTCTGCAGGGCTGAATAAAACCTTTATAGGTGTATAGATGTAAGAAAATAACTTGCTAATTTTAAGTGGTCAGCATTCACTTTCTTGCAGATATGACTACTTGTGACTGACTATTCTCTTCTTACAAGTACCAATTCCCTTTTAAAGACTTGCCTACACCGCTCTGGGTCGGGCTCTTTAGGACCTGAAAAACACAGTGTTCCCCAGTCATGCATTACTTCAGGCTCAGCTGAGACAAGTCATGAAAACCTAAACAGCACAAAGCAACAAAGATGCACAACCACCATGCAAACATGCACTAACATAAGTTAACAAAAGAAAGTCGTATACCAAGTGTTCATCTCGAGTTCAGCACTAGAACCAACTCACCATGTGAAAAAATAGGACTGGAAATAAAGTCTGTAATACAGTGTAAACTATGTGAGAATTGAAACAAAAGAGCTTAAAGAGACATAGTCAGAATTTATTTCATTCTTTTACATCTGTTTAAAAACTAAACAGATTGATTTTACTTTTTGATTGTCTTATGCTAGTCCAAGCCTATCTTTTTGTGTTCGGGTTAAAAGACAAGTCCATTCATTGCTCAGTAAAAATCAAACCTTTGAATTACACAACCTGATCATGTCCCTTTAAGAAAACACTATATTTAAAAAAAAAAAACAAAAACAAACAACTAAATCCATTACACAAAGAACAGACTAACAGCCAAGCTCAGCATTCAGTACATTTTATTGGACAGTCAAGTATAGAGTGCATTCATTCAGAACAGCCAGCTTCTCCATCTCAGAACTGCCTTCTACAAAGCAGATTCAGTAATAAGCTCAATATGGTTTGGCCTTGCAAACACAGGTAGTTCTTTTAAAGTCTCACAAGTATGGAGTTTTACAATAGAAGGTATAAAGTCATCCCAAGGTAGGCTGCAATGGTGAACGACTGTCCTTTGTTTGTATTTAACTTCCTCGGGTTTGGAAAGAGATTTCCCTTGTATTTTAGTCTGGAAAGTGTAAAAGCAGAGTATAGATTAGAAAGATTGAATCAGCTTTCATCATGTTAAAAAGAAAAGTCATAGCTAAAAAAGAAGGAAATCAGGAACAAGTTTAAAGGAGATACACATAAACGGAAGACAAAACCAAATATTTGCTAAATAAGCAACTAGAACATTCTGCAAGCCAAACATCATTTTACAGTTCAAATGATGTCCCAGATTTCCTCCTGCTACTTTGAGTCAGGCTTCTGCCAGGGGCTTTTTATATCCCTCCCAAAATTTGAGAGTAGCCTTCCATTAAAAAGAGTTACAGGAGATTTGCTATTGGATCTTTTGTTAAGTCTGAGAGCATTCATTAAAATGCCATTAAATATAATTTCAACCCTCTAATAAACAAACAAGCCAAGGATAGGATTTGATTGTTTCTCTTGTTTTGACAGACTTGTTTGTTATGTACAGTTCTCTGTAACAGACATTCTGGGGGAGTTTTCCCGTGGATGAGAAACCACAAAAATCCTATCAGAAGACTCTCTCTCTGATCAGTTGCCCCCCAGTATTAAGTTCTTCCACCTAGGAAGTTCATTTGCAACAGGACATGCAGCAAATACACTGTGAATGTTCTGTTTGGCATGCTGCTGTTCTGTCACCACTTCATATTGTTACCAGCCCTGTTTTAGAGCTCATTTTAGTGTGGCCATAAAAAAATACCAGATTCCTTTGAGAAGGGAATTTTCAATTGCTCTTATCAGCAACAGTTGCTGTAAAAAAGTGTAAAGACTGACTCCAAAGAATGCACAGGGAAAGAAGCTGCAGGGGAACTTCTGGGAAAAGCAATACTATGGTAACACTCTGTGACAAGATACACACAAATATATGCAGGGAACTGGGGAAAAAGGGGAGGAAGAGGGATGTTAACTCTTTTGAGAAGGCACACAGAGGATTCTGTAGGAAAAGTAAGAACAGAAACCTCTTTTGGGAATACACAGTTGGGAGCAAAGAAGGGTTTTTTAAAAGAGCTGATTCAACAGTCGTTTTGTACTGTGAATTGGAATTAGCTACTCAGAAATCCAATTAAGAATGCCAGGCTGAGCATTTGTTCAGAAGTCCAATATTGAAAATAATATAGGCAACAAGTTTGAACTGTGTTCACTGAATGGCCTTAGAAACGTTTTGGACTTCTGATGGACTTCTTCCTATCAATAAACAGGGAGGCAGCAAGCATCTGCCGCTGGCTGGGACATTTATGTAAGTTACTAAGCAGCACAAAGCATCAGATTATGGGATGTCTGGGGAGTACCCAAATTCAGAGTTAGGGAAGTTGCAGAGCACTGAGTACTCTTCCCCCAGCCTCGGGCAACACAGGCTTAGCCTTCAGTGGCCCAACAGCCACCCCGACCCTGCGGGTTATCCCGCTCCAACATTTTGGTGGGCTGTGGCTAAAACTCAGTACCTTGCAGAAGGGAACCTTAAAAGAGGGAACATACTGATAGCATTGGGAGGTTTGTTTATGCCTCCACGTCTACCCTGTTCTTCTGCCAGTGGCAGTCAGAATGGAATGAGGATAACCCTCACTCCTGCCCTGAGCAGCAGGAGAACAGGTCACCACGAAAAACTACCCACTCTGGCCCTGGTTAGACTTTTTATTTCAGGGACAGGGAAGAACTGCATTAAAACTGAGGCTGAATTCTCAGCATTTAAAGAATGGAGTTTAAACACTGTATTGCTTCCAGCTGCTTAAGAAAAAGGAAATTAAGGTGTTTTACCATTTTAAACCTTAAAATCTGTAATTTCAAAGTTCTAACACTAAAGGATGTGTTGTGGAACTTCAAGGCCAACAACTTCAAAAGAAATAATTACAGAGGCAGACAATTCAAACCATGTTCTCACATTGAAAACAAAATTTAAACTCAGCATACTTTGTTCAAATATATCCTTTGTGTGTATGCAAATATATTAAAACAATTCCCTAGATGTCAGCAACAGAAAAAATAAGGAAGAGCTTTAAGTGCTCTGGCTTCAATAGCTGCTTTTTTATTTTTAATAACAACTAAATAAGAATATATAAAGATCCTTAAGTAATTTTTCTAATTGCTTTTCCTAGCAAGGCCATGCTTGCCAAAGGTCTATCTTTTACATTAATGCCACCGTAACACTAATTGATGTAGACACAGACAACATTCCATTACAAGTATTTGAACTAACATGGTCTAATTATTCAAGCATGAAGAGCTAAGTAAGTATTGGTCATACATTTATGTAGTTCCTGCTTTTCATTTAACCCTAAATTAAAAAGGGCAAAATCAAAGTTTTGGGATAAAAAAAAAAAAAGGTCCAATTTAGAATATTTTTTAAAAAAATAAAAATGTAGGGCTTTTTTTTAACTATTGAAGTGTGTTTCCTGATGGCACGTGGGCTGGACCCAACCTGTTGATTGAGGAAAAGATATTATCGTCTCCCCCCACCAACAAACAAAAGAACAAAACTGATTTTGACAGCATTATGCTTTTAGCCAAGTTTCATTAAGCTTCCAGTAAATCAGATAACCACTAGACAATTAATGGTTCACACATCAACTCTCTCAATCCACAAAGACTCTCACAGGTGGAGCACAGGCCAGATTCACTGCCTAAACATTAACACCATTCCCAAAATTTGGGCAGCAGTAGCTTCGTAACAGATCAACACTGCATAGCTACCTTTGTTTTCAGTCACACACACACAGTTCAGACAAGGACTTGGACAGCATTAAGGCCTGATCAGACAATCCAGGAATCTGTTCCAGATCCTCATGTACCCGGGGAACAAGAGAGAAGAGTTCAACTCACCCTTCCTTGACCAAGTGTTGCCTTTCCGCCCCTCAGCTCGCTCATGAAGAACATTCACATGGTCAATAAACCTGCTGCGGGATGAACTGACTACTCTGTAGGCCTGAAAGGAAATTACACCTACACTTATTGCTACATCCCTACAAAGTTACCAAACACAAAGAGGGGAGAGGGAGGCAAAAGGGTTTTTAAGCAAGTGCTACTGCCCATCTTAAAAGGCATATACAATTTATGGTAAGCAAGGTTAAAAAAACAAAGAACAACCTGCTATACTAACATGTTTATACATTTCATACTTCTTCATTCTTAGAAAGCAAATGCAATATACCAGACAGCTTTGGAAATGCTGCTGTGTTTCAGGAATTGAAAACAATGTTTTAAAATATAATTACAGTAGGATTACTATTATTTTTCTAATGTGGTAAACACATGACAGCAAGAGAAGTTGTTATTCCTTTGGATATGCAATCAAACAAGTTTGGTATTTTGAACAAATAGATACTTACCATTCAGGAGGATTATTTTGTGGGACAGGAAAACAAGTACCCCTCTGGGATGTGCTAATCACTATCTCAGGTCTTGGGGAAGAGGGGTGGATGTTAGCTATCAAATGGAGGATTTAGGGATGTGAAGCACAGAATCTGACATATTTAGATGCAGGGAAGAGAATGGTTACCAAAAACCTTAACAAAAGCAGATGTTTACAAAACTTTAACATGTTTTTTCAAATTAACTACTATTCTTATCTTTCCTTTAGTGCCCAAATTAACAAGGTTCGTAATCTTCCCCTTGCAGCTTCAGACAGCTTATTCCACATCTGTCTGGCGCATTTTGAGATATTCCTAGTGTTTGTGGTTGATAAGAAGAGGCAGGTGATTTACTCCAGTTTTGGACACATTCATTTCATGTAGTTGTAAATATGCTTTCCACTAAGAATGACCCAGCACTAGTTATGAAACTAACAGTAAGCAACAGGCACTCAGTTTCACTCGTTCTCTTGAGGTCATTTTTAAGTCAGGCTGTATTTAGCTATATGCCACCATACCTGGTTTGCATCTTAACCATATTCTTTAACCCAGAACACACCTTATACGGTGCCAACTCAGAGAGCACAACCAGCTCCCACCCCCCAGAAACTTACATAAAATAAACCACCAAAAGCAGCAACACCAGCAAGGAGATAGATAATCATATTCTCTCCCGAAGAGCCAGGAACGCTCCCAGATGACATCTGGCGAAGAGGTGCTATAAAAACCATTAAGTAAATTGACGTAAAGTGCTGCTGAAATACGATCGCAAAACAGAATAATGGAATCTGAACAGTGTTTGGGATAGGTTTGATTCGGAAAGACGTAACAAAACAGAGAGGTACAGCTTAGTGAAGTTCCCACAGGGTGTGGTGCCCAAGTGAACCGAGGTACATGGCTGAGCTCTTCCTAGGAGTGTAAGCTTTCCTGTGAACTGTGCTGGCTGCCATCAGCTGCCAAGGACTGGATACAGTCTATACAGACCAAGGAATGTTAAAACAAACAAACAAAAAAAGGTTCTTGGCTAAAGTACGTGAAATAATTAATCTGTCCTTTCTCCTCCTGATCAGCAGAGGTAACAAGTTCTCCTCAGTTAATAACAGACAATTAAAAAAAAAAAAAAAGAAAAAAGCCATTTCCTTTGAATTCACATCCTTTAATCCCAGACTGCTGACATTTCAAGGCATACCCTTAACCTCACGGACAGGCCAACGGGGCACAGAGGTAGGATTATGCAACTTTACCGACTGGGTACATATTGACTCTGACAGCAGCGTTACACGTTTCGCTTGTCTCCACTGCTTCTGTACCTCTGATGCTTCCTATAGCCCTGGGTTCACCTGGACAGCTCAAAGGGAGACCCACGAAAAACACACGCAGTTCTCTTGGTCAACAAAGCTTGCAGCCGAATTTCCTGACCTGACCCCCCAGAACGAGAAAGGTCTCATCGAAAAGATGGCTCGGGATAGATAAAATGGCTCTGAGCACTGCAAACTGGCAGCTGCAAAAATAGTCGCAATCTCAAAACGCTGGCATCGCGTGCCAGATTATGTTTAGCATCATCTGTCTCATGACAGGCTGCTCAGACTCCAGGCATCCCAATGGATTCCCGCACATTCCCGTTTCCCGCAGCAGGTCCCTGTCTCCCCTCCTCTCCCCGGCCGCCTGCCATAGCAGGGCAGCGCTGCCATCGCCCAGCGCGGCTGGCAGGGTTAGTTATTTAATTCTTTTTTGGCCACTGGTTACACAACCCGCGATGCGCGCAGAGCCCTGGCTGCGGCACGGCACGGCACGGCACGGCAGGGCGGGCGCTGCCGGGGATCGGCACCCCGCTATTCCCCGTGCCGGGGAGGGCAGGGCTGTGCCGAGGGGAATGNGCACCGGGCACGGCCAGAGGAGCTTCCCCCAGCGCAAGGGCGGGCCGCCCTTGAGGAACAAACTGCTGCTTGACTAAAACAAGGCGCTGTCCAACAGCGTTCCTTGGCCGACAGTTCCTGGGAGGGGAAAACAACTGGAGAAATCGACCAAACTGACGGCAAAGGGCACTCGGGTTAAACGCGGCACACAGGCAGGCGGTGCGGGCAGGGAAATGCTGGCAGGGAAGCGCTGCCGGGGGAGGGTGTGGGCTGTCACTGCCAGGGGCGTCTCAGGGTCAGAGCCGTGCACCTGCCCCTCCCCACACTGCCAGGCAGTTGCAGCTTTTCTCATCCCATCTCCGTAGAGCTTTGTTGGCCCTCTATGATTATTTAATGCCCTAGTCTGCAGAATGCCGTGGTCCCATTTTTCCAGCCTTTGTCCTTGCCTGACCTTGACGCAAGGAGAGAGGGCCCTGCTCACACCGGAGACAGTGAGACTGCACAGCTGCTCTCAGTGTAAGCACTGCAGGCACTTTTCAGGCATAAGCAATACACAATGCACACAGGAAAACACACATTGTGGCATTTCTGCAGACTAGTTTTACTAGGTTTCCCCCCGATCCCATTCTTACACTTGATTATTTTTTAAACCTAGCAGTGAAAATGATGGCAGTGCAAGAATACACTTTAAGCTCTGGAGTATTTACTGAACCCCCTCTGAACTGATGTCCAATTTTGTAACATCCAATACCTTCCAGAATAGCACAGAATTTTGAAAATAAGATCGATAAACTATGGAATGCAAATTCAACATAAAACAACTTCAAGACCAGCAGAATAAAATATTAATGGCAATAAAAGTCCTTGGAAGTTTCTTTTAGACTTTGTCATTTATTCCATATTTATGCACATGAAACATGTGAACATACAGGTAATTACATAACTTTGTACTTCTGCTGTGCTCATTTATTTGTAGGACAGCCGGTGATCACATTACCTCTTACTGAGCACATCAACCTAAGAAAGAGGGGAAAAAAATCTTAGCAACAAGAAAAACAGATGCAATGAATATGGTTAGAAACATCTCATAACATCCTGTATTCTTCTCTGGAGAGGAATGTTTACAGGGAAAAATAACCACACCACCACAAGTTTTTCCTCTGTCTAGTATAATGAAATTTTTCATGTGGCATATTAATTGCTCTGAAGCCACAATCCCAAAAAGACTTCTTAGCTGGCAAACACATGTCTTTCACATTGAAAAGGACAATGGCCAATCTGCCCTATAACGTACATTTATGAGCATTGACTTTATAGAATTTTTATGTGTAACATAGAAGTGAAACTGAGAACATTTCCCACTGTAGACATGTTAAATAACAAGATGCAAAGATAAAGCTATTTTTAGTCACTCTGATCTCTTTGCCCCTGAGCCATTTGTAGGGTATTCAACTTACAACCTTTATTCATTATAGACACTGTAAGAGACATGTTATTGTCCAAAATTCACATGTTCAAGACCGAAAGCCAACACTGAATATATGAAAATAAAGATCACTTAAATAAAGTCACCTCATCATTTTAAAGCTGGAACGAGTTGGAAGAACAGCAAAAGCCAAGATGTAAAGTATTAGCACAAGTAATAAGGGAAGAATATAAGCCAGTCCGATGTCCTGACTCCCAACAGACGTCAAAGATCTTCAGAATTTGTGTTAAGTCAAAAGCATCTGTATGTGCATACTTACTACGAACATCCTGTACATTTATGATGCCTCTCTTGTTGTCTTCTTTCATATTCCATTACATCTTCATTATGCTGTTTGATAAGCTATAAAAGAGCAGTATAGGACAAACAGCTATACAATTCACAGCTGGATCCAGAGAACAACAAGACTTCTACAGAATATAAAATTCTTATTATTGGAATGCAAACCAGTATGTAACTGGGACAATACAGACTACATCATCTGTAAATTATTGGTTGAAAAACCTGTGGAAAAAGTGCCTCACTGGATAAACGGACCAACTGGAGGCGGGGAGTTTGTAGTATCAATCAATTCACCACTCCCAAAAGAGGGGAAAACCCCAAAGGGAATTCACCCCACCCTGAAAACAGTTTCATCACGAGAGTGCTGCTTATCCTGCACATTTCCTTCCGAGAGCTACTACACCCTGCTTGCTTTAGCAACATCAAGCCTGTCAAGTTCTCTGAAAGGGGGAGTATCTTGCATTTTGCTCAAGAGAAAAGGAGTCTTAATCTATTGAAATCAGCTAATAACCACCTTAATCAGCTGAAAAATGAGAACGCATTAGTAGTCTGATAAACACATTTGGGCAAATTCCCAGGTTGTTTCTTTTTTGTTTGGTTGGCTGTTTTTTGGTGGATTTTTTTAAGATCCATGGGGAAGATAATATCCAAGCATTAAATGCACAAGCTTGAAGAATTAATTCTTCTGTTTTGGCTGTTCTAAGTTTGAAACAGAGAGGCTTAATAAGTTGTTCATTTTTATAAAGGAAAGCAAAACAAAAACGTAAGTGATCAACATCATTACGCTGCAACCCTGACACCTGCTATGACCTAATATTGTTTGGAAAGTTTTCTGGCAACAGATTACCCCAATCAACTCAGTAGGTTGCAGTCACTGCGTTCATACCACTATTTTGATTTTTTGGCAATACTTAAGTTCAAACAAAACCAAATGAAAAACACTTACAAAAGCCCACAAGGCAGCGGTGGTGCCAAACGCCAAGCCAACCCTCAGCCAGTCCGGCTGGGCGTAATTAGGTTTTCTCGAAACGAATGCGGAACGAGTGAAAACTAAAAAAAAAAGGCAGAACATTACGAACGCGTTAACATAACCCAAGTCATTACTGACACTCGCGCAATCAGGAAAGAAAAACAACGAAACAAATGCGGCACTGAAGCGGCCCCCAGAACGCCGCTGTGGCCGCTCCGTGTGCGGAGACCCTGCGGCACATCCCCCGCTCCGCAGGGCCCTGTGCCCTTTCCTCGGCCACAAAGCCCACCCTCGACACGGGCAACAATTCCTTAATTTCGTTAACACAGAAACCGGCTTTGAGTAGGAACAACAAGAGCGAAGCTG
>VXBX01007805.1:296079-310752 GCA_013400415.1 Scytalopus superciliaris
CGTGGAAAAGTTTGACAGTCGGAGGGTTCTCTCTCGTGGGGGGCCCCTGGAGTGTGTGTGAGAGGCAGCCCGGCGGGATTTGGGGAATAAATACGGGGTTTACAATGGGTTTAAGGAAGCATCCAGTCCAAATACCAGCGAAGTGTGTGCCCAGTTCGGTGCAGCTCAAGGAACTTGTTTCGGGTTTGATGCGGCACCGGAGGAGGATTGTGCCTTTAAGGGCTTGGGGTGAATTGGGAACGCCGGAATTCTGTTTAGTGAGCAGCTTCAGTAGACTCACTGAGAAGAATCTGTTGTCTGGGTCAAGCACTGCGGTGCTTTCTCTGAAAGTCTCATGTTCTCTTTCGAAGAGGCTTACGGCTGTTGAGTCCTTCCAGAGATCAGAAGTGAAATGAGTGCTGTTGTCCTGTTGGGGTAGCAGCACTCAAGGCTCTCTGAATTTCTGCCACTTAAGTGGCGGGGTTGTGCACAGTCTTCTTTTTTTCAAAATATCTTGGGGAAACGAAACGCGCAGCACTAGAAATTCCTGTGCACGGGCATCTCATCAGAAGACGTGCAGCTTCACTTAAGGTTAAAAAGTAGATACAGGGGACTGTAAAGTTTATTTCCGTTTTGAAAGATTCAGCCCTGCTCGAGAGTTGGTATGACCTTGTGCTAAGTATGTTTTTTATGTATTACGAGCTGGGAAAGTAGTAGGCTTGTTGCTCACTGACCCATCTTCCTTTGCATTGAGGATGGCTTGTGTGGTTACAGGACAGGCTGAATCAAGGAGATTGTGTTTAAATCTGACTGCTTTTTGATATTTTCTTTTTTCTTTTCTGAAAATTTTCCCTGGGCTTGGTACATGGCTGGGTATTCATGTGGAGGGCAGGAACAGGCAGAGTAAATGTCTTTGGGAAGAGTGCTGGCTCAGCACCTCTGAGTGAGATGAAGCTGCCTAATTTGGTTCAGAAAAGAGAAAGGTGTGTCCCAGTACAAGCAGATTTCTTTATACTCTTTTTTTTTTTTTTTTAATTGAAAATATTTCATACAAGAGTTTGAGGTACTGGTTAGGCTAAAAGCTATTCTGTCATTTTGATATTTTTCCTGTACGTTGCAGGAATGAGCCAGTGATGTTTAGTCTGGTATTTAAGAATGCCCTGTGATGCGGTGCCTTCATAACACGTGGTGAATAGTAAACGCTTGTAGCCGGTGCTCATGACACTGAAAATTTGGCTAATGAACTGCTTGTCTGCCCTGTTATGGATAATGACCATTCACCGTGAACTTTTGGTTACATGTTTGCTTTAATTCGTAAGTGGGCTTTTTAGCAAGTCCCATGTATCAATTCAGGCCCCAGGAAAAATTACTTCCCTGCTCCTGTGCCTTCTCTCCACCTCTCTCTTCCCACACCCTCTCCCTGCTCTATGCCTCATTTCCTGGAGACTGTGACACTTCATCCTCTGCCACCTCTTCCCATGGCTGGCTGAACAGCAGCAGGGGGAGCTGGATTCTGCCTGGGCACCTCTCAGGGCCTGGCAAGCTCCCGAGGTGGTCTGACTGTCTGTCCCTGGCTCAGCACATGCTGCCTCCTGTCTGGGGCTGACACATGTTCTTTCGAGCACGCCTGGATGAGATTTTTTTTTTCACCATGCTTTGGGAACCGGCCCAAGTGTTATTGAAAGGATGCATTACCATTCAGACAGATAATTACTGGTACACAGATTGTTAACCAGAAGTATAAAACCATTCACATTCTGATTTTCATGGAGGTAGTAAACACAGGAGTTAAGTGGGTAGCAGCCTTGTGTTTTTGCAAGTGAAGCATAAAATTGAAAAAAAAGTAAGCTGATTTTGATTCTGTTTTTAGCTCCCAAGGCCTCATTTCTTTGCTGTTATTTTTAAGAAATATACTTGTAACATAAACATTTATGGGTAAGGTCTGCACCAAGCTGCTGCCCAGCTTTCCATAGTGACGGGCAATCATTAGCTTTCAGAGTTTGGTTTTCTTCTTTGTTTAGTAAACATCCTGCATGATCAGGACATTTCTTAAGCGTATGGATTTGCTCACAAGCCAGCATTTCCACTTAACTGACAGTGCTGAGTTCGGAAGTGTGCGCACTTTGCCTTTGCATGTTCCAACACACTTATAACTAGACTAACCTCTTCTAGTCACTTTACAGGTATGTGGAGGTTCTAATAGAAACATTTTTCCATTTGAAAGGCGTTTTACAGTGTAGAGCTTCTGTAGTACCACGGGAACGGGACTGTATGATTAGTTTGAATAAAAAAAACCACCCACAGGATTAGGAATCACCATTCTACTTAAACTTGCACTTCCATTTAAAGAAAGTGTCTAGCTTATATAGTTTTTCTAGTTTTAACTACTTGCTGTTAAATCTACAGGTAGATGTTCCGGTTCTTCTGCTCAGACATTCCGAGGAACATAGAAGAAAAGTGGATCTCAACATTTGGACATTTAAAATAATTGAGTCCGTATGATTCTTTTGAACACACATAATTTCCAGGCGGTCCAGAAATTACTGGAGCAGAATTCAGGTGGAGACAGAGGAAAGGATAGAATAGTAAACACAGCAAAGTAATGGAGAAATTGGCTTTTTGGTACACAGAAGGCTAGATGCACTATGGAGTAATGGAAGAAGTACTTCAGTCCATTTCAGTCCTCCCTTACTGTCAAGTATAGGACTAGTAGCTGCAGGAAGTTAGATTGACTGATTTTTTTTTTTAAAATTAAATATAACTGATAACATTCCTGGCATTTTGCCAAATTATTCAGCCACTGTATCTGGTCACATAAAATTCATCAATGATGTTCAGTCTTACTTCACGAATCCCAAAGATAATACTCAATTATTAACTTCTGTTTATCTGTAGAAGTTGCATATATTGAAAGTCTATTGAAAAATACTAAATACAAAGCTATTAGAGGTGCCATGTGTTGTGTGGAAGAGTTTTTTTGGTCCCTTTAAGCAGCGGAGGATAAAGTTTTTGGAGTCGTGGCAGAGTAAGGTGATGCAAATGCCTTTCACCACAGGTAATGGGTTTAGCCCCTAAGTGAATATGATTGGAGCAAAGAGGAAAAAAGAGTCCAGATATTTAAGAAGTGAAATATTTTACGAACATATTTTATGTTGGAAACGAGCAATTCAAGTGTGCTGAGGCCTTGTTTAAACAATTTTACTGATTTATAGCACTAGTTACATGATGTAAAAGTGGCCTGCTGAGGAAGCAAGATGCCTTGTTGGTCTGAGCTGGTGTATATTGCACTGTGTGGATATCAGAGTTTCTCTGTTCAGGACTGGGGAGTCTCAGTGGTCCTCACAATGTGTATAGAGAGCTGTGCATCTTTGTACTGGTTACCTTACGTGCTGGGCAAGCTTGATTGGGCATGGCCACAACCTGTGTTCCTCCAGTGGGCATTAAAGTATCCAGGGTGTCTGTGCAATGGAGGGGCATTTGAATTTCACCTTTGGATGATCAGTTTTACCTTTACACTGCTGTGCTTGAGGGTATTACCTTTGAGCTGGTGGTCTTCCTTTCCATGCTGGCTCTGACAAGTGTCCTACTAAAAGATACAGGAACTTCCCAATGATAAAAAAGCCTGTTGAACAGCATCTCCTCCATGTCTCTGCTGTAAATATGCCAAGTCCCTCCTGCTGGGCCATCTTCCTGTTTCTTCATTCCAGAATCTGCTCCCTGTCCCTCCACTTTCAAACTAGACAGACCAGTGCTTCTCCTTTACTAATACTTTCCCCAGCACCAGTTCTTTAAAAATAATGCTCTCTCTGTAGAAGTTCAGGCACTGACTTGGAAGTCTCCTCATAAGTGATCTTCCTTCAAGATTAAGGACTTGATTTCCAGAATTTCACTTTTACCAGTAGTCAAATAAATTAGCACATTTTGTTTGCAATCATTGTTGCATTTGCATGACTGTAGAGTAATGAAGTATGCTCACCGCTGGAATTTCGCCATGTACTGTCTCTCAGTTGAAATGTGGAATTGCTAACAAGGCCTTTCCAATATCTTGGCTGTTGGAATGTCAGTCATTTGGTTTTTCTTTGCCAAAAGGAATACCATGCTTGGCCAGTAGTAGTAAGAATTCTGTCTTGGTTGAAACATTGGAATGGAAGTAAAGAACAAACCTTCTCCTTTAAGCAGAGTCAGTGATCTTGTTTTCCAGAACTATTTCTCAAACTTGCTGAAGAAATTAATTACTGTTTGAGATTTAGGATGCCATTAAGGATTCACTTGAGCAATACTGCTGTTCACCAAATTAGGCCATTTGTTGTCATCAGGGCTGTCAGAAATCACAGAAACATGATTCCCTTCTGTAAATTCCTGAGGAGCAGCGTAATTTTACCTGTTTCAGTGGTGAAAATAAGACTTCACAGTTTTAAGATTATAGTCAGTCTTGCATTGTTAGGGCTGTAGATACTCTTAACTGAACACCAAATGGTTTTTTGTAATGATTTGAATTTAATCTTAATAAAGGCAATGGATTTAATTTAATTTATAAGGTACTACCCTTTATTTTGGTTAAAATTTGATCAAGTTTTGTTTATTCCTGTTTTTGAAAGCTTTTCTTAGTGAGCTTTTGCTGATGGCACTTTCTGGGCATCCCAGGTTTAAATCTTGTCCACAGCAGCCCTGTGCCAGTGCAGCAGGAGTGGGGATAAGATAAGGATTTGCGTATTTCCTGCCTTTGCTGATGGGGAATTCAGAGAAAATCGGCGATTATTCATTGCCACCCTTAAAACTGAGATCAGCGAGCCTTGTTGTAAGGATTTCTATTTGCTTCTACACAATCAAGTCAGCGAACCTTGTAATGCTGAAGAACAACCTTTCTTATCTTAATAGACACATGTAGCTATTTCGCAATGGCTCTTTGCTACCAGACTACATGTCACATACCTCAGTGCTGAGGGTGAAGAGTGCTCTGAATATAATACGTGAGTAGAAAATGTCAGTAGCCTCACCATGTACCTTGGACTGTTTTGTGAGATTACGTGCATGTTTCAGCTCAGCTGTGACTCCAGAACAACCTGAGCTCCTTCAGTCTGTTTCATGCCGTATCTCGGAATTTGAATTTATATAACTTTGTTGTTTCAGATGGTCATTAAAACTCAAAACATATATGGTACTGGATCTCCTATGAGGTACAGTCAGTTTCTTGATGAATTCAAGTGAAGCTATAATGTAGGGGTTCCAGGGTCATGCGCAGAAATCAGATGATTTTTAATTGATACGGCCAAATTCATGGAAATTCTCCCCAGGAAGAAGAGATTAAAGTAAGCCACGTAATGGCCAACAGAACTGATGTTGAATAATGGGCTTTCAAGCAAGTTTGTCTTCAGTAAGTGGGAATTTCTAGTCTTCTAAAAGAGCTGTGACTATTTGTCAGCCCACATTTCCAACTGGACTTACTAAATAAACGAATGGGATCAATTCAAAAGCATAGACATATCACAGATTTATTTTTTTTTTCCCTGACTCAGTATCAAATGAAAAAATGCACGTATTTCTTACCTTCTTCCTAACTGTTTTGAGTTTGAACTTGTTCTGTTCCTCTGGTTGTATTCTACCAAGTTCTCCTAGTTATGAAGGTATCAGTCACTTGCAAGAAGTAAGGCGTGCTGTGCAGAGGAGGATTTCTTAGTCCTTTGAACTAGGCAGTTCCTAAAGCTGCCTCTTACACAGAACGATTCAGTTGATTAACAGTGCAGAGCAGTGAAAGAAGATAGTTGGTATCAGTTTGACAGCAAAAAATAATGCAAATTTGCCTCAGAGTTTTTCATCCTCAGTGTATCTGTAAGGTTTGTGTGGATTTTTCCAGTCCGTGGGTTTATACATCTTACTTTTGTCATGAAACTGAATCAGTGTGGTGGAAGCTTTTGCCTAGAGCTGCTGAGCTCTTTGATATGGTTAGTGCTCAAAAGACCCACTAATTCATGGTGAGTAGTAGCTCCTAATGCTTCCAGCTTTCAGAATCTTCTTTACTACATTTAGCTTGAATTAGTGCACCTTAGTGACTTGACCTGATCTAGTCCAGCTGTAGAGGGAGTAACCGTGCTGGAAAACAGCCTTGAGCTACACAGCACCTGGACTTACTGTCTTTTAAGTGCAGCATCTGAACTGTGCTGGAAGAAATAAATGGGATCTGAGTGGCAGACGTGCATATTGTGCACTGTAAGTGCACACCTAAGCTCATGTGAAGGCCAAGGATGGTGACACTTTGTGCTGCCAGAGGTCTTGTGGCATTGTAGTTGGCAGCATTGCTGTGTGATGCCACAAGGAACACATCCATGACTGCTACTGGGAGGAACTGTAGGGTCCCCTAAGGAGCATGCTGCTGTAGTTGAAAGGGTCTGTCATAGAATCATAGAATAGTTTGGATTGGAAGGGGCTTTTAAAGGTCATCTAGTCCAACCCCTTGTCCACCTAGGTTCTGCTTAAGCCTCACAAATCCTTAGGGAAGAGAGTAGCAGTGTCAAATCCATGAACTGTTCTGGCTGAGGAGCGCATTCTCCATTGTACTTCCTCCTGGGGACTTCCATATGCAAGTGAAATACTCACCTGTGCCCATGTGTAGACCAGCTGTCCTGGTAGCTCTTGTGTATGATGGGGAATAGTCTGCAATTTATTGCCTCCTGTGATGTCAGTGCTGAGGGAGACAGCACAGTGGACTAGCAGTGAGAAGTTAAGTTTGCAGCTCTGCTGTGTTTTGGGGCTGAATCCAATTTTGGCACTTACTCAGTAAAGAAAATCATATTATTTAGCTAGTCTATCACAGCATTGCCTAAATTAGGATGATTGCTTTGCAGCCTTACTGTGAGTAAGAAGTGATTTCCTGTGAGGGTTTTGGTGGGTTTTTTTTGTTTGCTTGGTTTGGATTGGTTGTTTTTTAAGTATTAGAGCATTAGGTGGTTTGCATTCATGTTACTTCAGTTCATTTGCAGATATGGGAGTTTTAAAATAATGGTGTTAAGTTGGAATAAAAAGTCTGACCTGGGAAAGTACAGGGTGTTGGAAGAGAAAACAGTTAAAAGTTCTTCAATCTGTTTTTTGCAAGGTTCTGTTTTTTTGATAGAAATAGCATACTGTTGGTTTGTTCCTGTTCAGTTTCAAAAGGGCATAACAATTTGGAATGTGATCCCATCCCACCCACCTGGGTCTGCTGTATCCTTTTGACTCTCACCCCACTCTTATAACCAGCTGTGCTGGTCCAAGTAAGAACAAAAAGAAAGCAGTCAGTAACACCCCAGTACACCCAGTTGGGAGCCTGGGGGGCAAATAACACCTCCTTTGCTTTGGTTCTTAATCTTGAGGAAAAACCTTTAGTTCTGTGTGCTTCCAGGTGAGAAGACAAAAAGCAGCTTCTCCTTTATGTTGGTCTCCTTTGACTATCTTCAGCTTGCTTGTGAAACACTTCTGGGTCTGCTTCTCATCTGTTTAATCAGCTGCAAAATCCAGCCTGGACAGACTGAGACTTTTCTGTTTTACTGCTGCAAAATGGGTTTTAAAACTCTTGAATCAGCTAGATTGAACATATGTGTTTTCTCAAGTGTCCCTGCTGGAAAGGCAATTCTCTGCTTTCTGCGTTGTGGTTGAGGTGCTTCTTTGCATAGGTTTAGTTATACTTGGTGGCAGTGTAGCTTCACTGTGAAGATTCTGGTAAGACTCCTGGTAACTCCTGGCGTGGTTCTGAGTAAGAGCTGTTGTGAACTGTTGATGTTACTGAACATACAAGACACTTTAATCTGCAGTGTAGTTATTATAAAATGTCTTACAAATAACATACTGAAGTTGGGATGGCTATTAAATTATTTTGTTATTAAATGCTTGGAGGATGTGAAGACTGCTTTGTGATAAAGAAGGTTTGCACCCCTGGACGTGAATATTTGCAAAATATTTCATGTGTAATGACAGAGTCTGGTCTGCCACATGCTCTGTATTTGATGCTGAGGTACATACCTGCATGTCAAAGTGATGCACTTGAGTATTATGCTTGTGCTTTTTGTTGCAAACATGTATTTTACCATTAAAATGTCTATTTTGAGAGGGAGGAATTATTTGAGAGGTAAAATGTACTGACTGCTTACGGGTAGCAAACAAGTAAAGAGCCTATTTGTGTACATTTCAAAAATGTAAAATTTCTCAGATGCACTTGTCACAATGTATTTGTTTATACTGTATTAAAAGAAAACAGTGTTGAATTAAGTTTGGGTTAAAAATCATCTCTGTGTTATTGTCATCAGCTTAGTGCTACTCTAATCTGTGGCATGGGCCTTGTTTATAACCTTGTGGGTACCTGGAGTAGTTGTTCAATAATCCACATCAGTCTTTCTCACCAGCTGTAGGTTTGGTGGCAAAGTTTAGAGAGTAGATGGGAGAAAGATTCAAAACTGGAAAACTGGGGCAAGGTGGGAGCAAACTCCATCCAGCATTTAGCTGTTTAGATGTAGGTAAGCTGTAAATAGTGGACTGTTTCCACCTTTCTTCATGGCAGCCCTCAAGGAGGAAATTTGGAGGAATTCATTCACACTTGGCAGCATGAGCTGTGTGTGTGTAAGGCATCTGCTGGCCAGAGACTGAGTGTGCACAGATGCCTTAATACAATTTAGAGATCTGAAATGCCTCCTTCCACCTCAGACTTGGGATTCTAGAGAGTATGGGCTATCTCTGTTCCTTATAATGTACTGTCAGTCTGTCTAGTAATTGTCAAGCATTCAGATCTATCAAATGAATCCTTGGTGATGGGGGAAGCAGTGCTCCAACCTGCTATGGTCTTGCATGATTTTGAAGGAGTCATAGTTTGCCTGCCTCGTCTTATTAAGTCTTTATAGAATTGTGTTAAAGCAAAGGTTATTTCCTGGCTATAAATACAGAAAATTAGTTTAAGGGTATAAAAAGAATTTTGGTGTGTTTGGAATAGGTTGTAGTTCTTTCCACAGCCTGTATAGAAAACCTTGTTAGGTATCTTAAAAATTCTGGTAACTTCCTAAAGGAAAAACTTACAGTACTGATGGAGAGTCAGATTCTGTTTTCTAACACATTATCCTTAACCTCGCTTTTTAGAAGTTTAGCTTTTATGTTTGCTCATTGCATGATGTCACAAGCTGTAGCTGCAGCACTTGTCTGTTAAGCATCATGAGCAGGCTCTGACTGCTGGCTTTGGCAGTTTATATGTGCAGGAATTTAGCTCAGTGGAGGCAAGTGTGCTCTTTTAGACATCTGTGGAACAGAGAAATATGTGACTTCTGCAGAACAGCTGTCCCAAGTAAGGGCTGAAGGCATGGGAATGACTGCTACAAGCTATTCATCTGTGAGGAAACAAGCTACCCAGATGAATGTTTGTCTCCTGAAAATCTGTATCTTTTTATGTCCTAAGAATACTTAAGATGTCACTGTTCCTGCTTCTGTGATTATTTTTTTTTCTTTTAATTTAAATTCCTGGTTCTTTTTTCTCCTCTTACTTAAAAACTACTGATTCCCTTATAGATTTTCTCTCCCAGGCTGTGTGTTACTCACACTCATCTTTCACTGTGTTACTCTTTCTGTTCTTCCTTTCACCTTTTCAATATTTCCTGTCTCGTTTTTCTTGAAATATTTTTATTCCATGTGTCTGTTCCTTGAAACCACAGGTTCCCCGAGGTTTGTACCAGCCATGGTTGCATATGCTGCATTCTTGTCTCCTTCTCTCTCATTCACACCTTTGTTTAAGCTTGTTAGTCTGTAATCTCTTTGGAGAATAAGTTAAATATATGCATGGCTTCAAGTAGTGGAGGCTCAGTGATGCTGCTGGGCCCACTTTGAGGAAACAGTCTCTCTTTTCTGAAGAAGAATGAAACATGACCTCAGTTTCATTTGTTCCCTCCCTTCCACTGTCAAAACATATGGTGTGTACAGAAAACACATACACAGAATAAGGAAAGTCGTAAAATGACACAATTTGAATTGTTTCCATTACCAGAATGAAATAGCCTTGAAGTATGAACTTGAAAGGTTGGAGAAATTATATACAGGAAATCACTTCAATTTGTCTTGATCTAGAAAGACCTGAAAATGGAGATCTGTGATGCTTCACTGGGGAATATACACATCTATGGCTTGTTTTTATTTTGGTACTTCAAGAGATGCAAATATATGATCAGTTCCTGGTAATTTCTTGGTCCTATCCAAGTGTTCTCTGGGTTGATGGGAACCTTTCTATAGATGTCAGGGATATAAACTTGTGAACTTTCCCCTTCATGAAACCTAAAGGAAGAATTTGCTAGACTTCTCAGTGAGTTTACTCTGTTGCAAGTTACATTTTGTCCTATGTTCTGTATCACCCTGAGAAAATGTTAGGTGCAAATACTTCCTGCCTCTAGCATATATACTGTCTTGAATGACTTTGCTTAAACTTCAGGGTGAAAGACTGGTTGTTAGAGTATGTTAAATGGAACCACTTAGAGACAAGATTTTGGGTTCATAGCCAGCATCTGAACAGCTGTACATGAAACCACACTGCAAACTCCCAAAGTGCCCTTTGTGCTGGTGACAGTGCCTTAGTTGCACTGGAGACACGTTCTTCAGTTCCTGTGGCTGCACCACTTCTGTGACAGGTTTTGCTGCTTTCACAACTACCTGGGTGGGGGCAAATGGCGACTCTACTTTTCAGGGAGGAGGCCTGGGTGTAACTTTTATGACTGATGGTTTCAATTTAAAAAAAAAAGGAGGGGGCATAGATCCTGTTGTGTTGCTACCTGTAAGCTCTCAGTCAGCTCTGACCAGTGGCTGATTACAGTGACTCAGCCAGCTGCTTGAAAGCAGGTAATGACTGAAAGGTATAACTAATACCCAGTCAAGTTTAGTAATAATATTAAAAAAAAAAAATAGCTGCCTATACAGATTTTCTCATACCTTATGCTACGTGGTTGCACTGCTAACTTGTCCTGTCTGGGGTGATACAGGGAGTTGTCTTTTGGAAGTGTTCAAAATCAGGATTGGATCGGGTATTGAACAACGTGGTGCAGTGCAGGATGCCCAGCCCATGGTGGGAAGTGTTGGAACTGGATAATCACTGAAGATCCTTTCCAATCCAAGCCATCCTATCGTTCTTCTATTGATACTTTCCTCTGAGTACATCTTGCCTGCTGTCTTGAGCATCTTCCTGCTCCTCTTCTTCCTTTTCCATTTCTGTGATTGCCTTTCTTCAAAGGGTGGTGACAGCGTGGGGGGATCAAGATCTTTGGTTTGTGGTGCATCTTGATCTTCAGCCATATTTTTTCAGCTATATGACTTCAGGACCTAGAAAATAATACATCCGCTTAGTGTTTTGCCAGTTTTTTACCCCTTTGAAGTTTATTGTTGGTGTTTCCATCTGTGCTTTGGAAGAGAAAACTGGGCATTAAACAGCACCTTTGATTATAAAAAAAAACATAAAACAGAGAAGTTGTAAATATGCCATTTTATTTTTTAAGCATTACCCCAACATGCACATAAAGTTTTATTTTTAGGACTTTCTGCTTGAAGGGAAGACCTATTGGGTCTGCCTCTCCTAAAATTTTTTTTTTTTTTTTNTGCTTAGAGGACAAATGGTGTCCATATGTGCTTATGAATGCTCTTGGATAATTACTTCAGAGCAGTGTGAGGAAAGGTGGAATCCTGACCAACAACTTATTTAGAAGGACTTGAAAGCTGTCAGCTGTACCAAATTTTTACATCCCTGTCAGCCATCCTGCCACCAGAGCAGATCAGCCAAAGTCACTGAGGTTCTGTTAGGAATGGCTTTGTGATTACTGTAGGATTTGGGTTGCTGCTCAAGCAAAATGTGTTCCTTTACTCTTGTGCTCATAAAGGTTTGCTTCATTGCAATAAATGAAATGTAAGAAATTTCTAGCATTTGCTGAAGTGACTTAAAGTGTGTGAATTGGTGTTCATAACGTTTTTACCTCCTTTGGCTTATATTTAAGGATGAGCACAGGAAGTGGCTTGACAAAAGTAAAATCCTAAAACTGGTTGTGAAAGTTCGTGCTGTGTGCCATTGTGCATTGCAGTCACTTGGCATGATGAATGAGACTCACACAAAAGCACATCATTAGAGTTGGATTAATAGAACTGTAGAGGAATGTTTGAATTTCCTGTATAGCAAGACAATGTTGATATATACAAGTTTTGAAAGTTTGGGTGTATGTGAGATACATGTGGTACTCAAATTGGTCATGTTGCTTTCAGAGATAGTTCAAGCCAAGTTACAGTTGTGTTTATTTTTTCCTGCTTGTATGGTTGTTGGAGGTTGTCCTGTGGGATTACTATGTGAGATAATTGAGTCAAAATTAGTTGAATATTTATGACATAAGGTTTGCTTTTATGTTAAAGAAAGGTTTAATCTCTGTAGGCACTCGTGCTTCCTGTGGTGTCTTACTGGAGAGACTTTGCTGTATGATGTGTCCTCAGTTATATTTAAAATTGTGGTGTTACTGACACATACTCTTGGGGTTTTTTTTCTGGAAATGGGAAGACTTTTTAAACACAGGAAGCTCATTAAACAGGGTTCATTAAAATATTAGTACATTTTCTAAAATCTCTAGCTGCACTAATGTTTAATCTCAGGGGTACAGAAATACTTCCACTCTAATTTTTTTGAATAATTATATTTTGTTCTTCTTCAACAGCGGTGTTATGAACATAAGCAGTATAGAAATGGGCTGAAGTTCTGTAAGCAGATCCTTTCCAACCCAAAGTTTGCAGAACATGGAGGTAAGTTTTCAAATAGTATGTGCTCTCTTTTTTCCCTGTACTATACAGTAGGGTAATAATTTCAAATTTTTATAGCACTTACTGCTAACCTTTTGCCCATAAAACTTGAAAAGTGTCCAGAAACCTGCATGTCAAGCGCTCACTGTTGGTAAGATTTGTCATTTTAAAGTCTGATCTTGCCAGTAGTCATAGCTTGCCATTCTTTATCCTGCAAGTCTAAAATTACAATCTTACAGCATGGTGCAAGTTTCTTAATACGAGTGCATATGGCCTAAATCACTTTTCAGGGACAACTGGCATTCAGTCACATAAAAGACAAAAGGAAGAGGCTGAATATTGTTCAGTACAGTATGTCTGTCAGCTCTGTGGTCTCCTACTTCTCTGAAGGAACAGTCTTTATTCTAAAAGATGTTTGTCTTTTGCTGTATTTGCAGTTAGTTCTTAATACCGAATTGAAAGTTTCTTTTCACTCCTCAGAAATGTTTTGTGGGTTTTTTGCAAGTAGTTTGGCATGGCTGGATGTGTGCAAGTCTCAGGGTTGTGAGTAAGTGCTTGAATAGCTATAATGTGCCTTTAAAAAAAATCTCAGTGTTTGTAGAGCAGAGAGTTTTTAGTGCCTTTAAAATAAGACGTTACTTCATGTTTTCATGGAAGTAATGTATAAAGTGTGTTGTTAAGTATGATGTAATTACATGAATAATCTGACAATGTAGTCAGATGCTAACTGAATATAAATTTGCATTTATACTACATTTAGAGTTGCTATACTGAGTTTACAACCTGTGAAAATTAATAACTGATACTTATCTCTTTTTTTTTTTCTTTTTTAGAAACCTTGGCAATGAAAGGACTAACCTTAAATTGTCTAGGGAAGAAAGAGGAAGCTTATGAACTTGTGCGTAGAGGCCTAAGGAATGACTTGAAGAGCCATGTCTGTATCCTTTTTGAAATAGGGCTTTTGCTTATGAATTGAAAAGGTTTATTTCTACAACTACTTGATTTATAGAGTAGCCAGTACCACTAAGCTTCAAACTGGAAGTTCAGAATTTTCAGATTGTTTTCCAGTGAATAAGAATATTTTGTCAAAGCTATCCAAAGGGCTCTGCAGCTGTCCTTACAGTCACAGTTAGCTCAAATATTACTCTGGCTTGTATTGCATGCTTTTTTAACATTAAGCTGCAACTCTGAACTTGTCGTGGGCATTTAAGCATGTGATTTGCTCTACAAACTTTAGTAATTGCCATTACATTGTTAAAGACTTGTCATGTACTCAGAGTGCAGGAAGTGCAAGCATTTCAGTTGTCTAAAAATGTGTTCAAGTGAGCCTAATAGTGTTTTCAGAGATCCTGTTACTTTATTTCCTCCCCCAGTATGTGAAAAGTAAAGTTAACAGCACATTATGTGAACCTTATACATATAACTGGCAAAGAATTGTAATGTTACTGTCCATTTATAAAACAGCTTGAGAGCTTGTTGCCTACTGTTCTGTCACTGCCATGTTGGATCTGTTTTCTCCCTGCTCAAGTTCAGTGGAAGCCTTAACAGAGTTTTCTAGGTTGGCATGTCTATGGCCTTCTTCAGAGGTCAGACAAGAAGTATGATGAAGCTATCAAATGCTATAGAAATGCACTGAAATGGGACAAAGACAATCTTCAAATCTTGAGAGATCTTTCTCTGCTGCAGATTCAAATGAGGGATCTTGAAGGTTACAGGGTAAGGATACATACTGCATTTAATCATCTTCTAGGGAACTGCAGCAAAGGTGTCAGATTGTTTAATGACACTTTAAATATATATATATATATACATGAGATCCAGAGTGTTAAAGCTATGTGTCACTCAATGCAATTTCTGTAAAGTATACAGATTTAATAGCTTATTAAATTATGTGTTTTCAGCTCAGTGCAGAACTGTTTGCCTTTTTTTTTTTTT
>VXBX01007805.1:310790-343246 GCA_013400415.1 Scytalopus superciliaris
TTTTTGATGCTGTATAATACGTCTGTAGACGTTCTCCAGTCTTTTTATTATTTTCTTGAAAGGATTCCTGCAGATAAAAGTCAGTGTGTGGAGATGACAACTGTTGTTCAGGCAAAGGAGTTTGTATTTTTTAATAACTTTGTACTATATATCCCTCCACCTTTAAATCAGTGGCAGTGGGTAATAATACAAAGCAAGCAGTGTGCTGCATGAAATGTCATATTCTGCTTCCCAGCCAACTTGTGTTTTATTGACAGCTCCTTTGAGTCCAGGTAATTCCTCTGAGCTATAAGACTGTGGATCAGAACTCCTGAGTATTCCTTCTCATTCTCAATTTAATTCTCAAAATGCTTAGATTACCATCTTGTTTTCTTCTGTTTGCTTTCTAGTAAAGCTGAATGCAGTTTGGTAACTTAGATTGGAACCCTTTTCCTGCCTCTTACTGGCACCCAGTTATTTGCTGCCTTGTTTCAGTTGTTTATTTGCCACATGAGATGATGTTTCATGCTACCCAGCCTTTACATGTCAGCAGTACTTCTCTAAAGAACAAACTCTCTGTTTTCTTCTATGCAAATGCTGCTTCTAATGTGGTCAGAGTATTTTTTTCTGTCACTTTGAATTGTGAGCTGATGTGTGCCAATACCTTTATTTTCTTAAAACTTAGCACCTGCTGTTTAGTATGCATTGCAGAGATGTTGCTGTGGTTCAGGATAAGTTCTAGTTGCAGCCCATGCTTCAGTGTATGGCTCACATAGGATTAGAGCAGTGACTGTAGAAGATTTGTTCCTTACTGTGCCATCCAGGGAAAAATGACCGCGATCACTCAGACATTAATTTATTGGAAAAAAAGGAACCTCCTTAGTTTCTCCTAAGCTACATTTTTGTGCCTGGAAACTTTTCTGTAGACTGGTGTAATGTAGTATTCCTTCTCTCTGGAAAGGAAAAAACAAAAGAAATTGAAACTGTTACCTGAGAGACCTTGAATCTTGTTGTTGTTGAGGTTTTCAACTTGACAGGTGTCCTTTGCTCCTCTAAAACTGTGGTTAAAACACATTAGTTGGTTTCTTCATGGGTTATTTCCTGTTCAAATTAGAGTAACATCAGTTTTTATATCACAGATAGACCAAGAGCAAATTCCGTTCTCAGAGCTGTGTGGAACCATCAGCTAACACAGGTCCTCAGTGAAGTTATTCCTGAGTGAGGACAATTCTTAATCACTGATGTTTTTCATGTTAGTAGTTTAGAAATGGGATTCCTCTCTTGCTGAGACAGGATAGCCAAAAGTTAGCATGGGTGCCAAAATGCATTTGCAAATGTATGTTCTCTTGGCCTCTGGATAAATGTAAATACAAATTCTGTAATCTCTAAACATAAAAGTAACACGTGGTTGTAGAATGCATTAAGGATTAAATCTTAAGATGCTTAGAAGCCAGTAATTCATGACTGATCATATTCTGGTTTCTGAAGAATGTGAATTTACTCTCAAAACTGGGAATAACGTGGTTTGGGTTGGGTTTTTTTTCTTTGCTTTAACTTCCAACCTCTCCTACTTTAATATTTAGACTGATCATCATTGTAGTCAAACTGCTGTAATTAGTTTTAGTTCTTTGCTAATACCTACTTCTGACAGTTTGGGTTTTTTTCTGTAGATAGTCACTTTTCTCCTTTGTTTTAAATTACTTGAAGATGCCTTTCAGGAATCTGTAACAAAGCAAGTAATAACGTTTTCCTCAGATTAAAACTGGATGATACCAAGAAAATCTGATGCATTTTCCATCTGTAATTATCTTCTTGCCAAAGAATAGGGATGTGTTTGCGTGACCTGTGTTTCCTAAGAACACTTCTAACGATTTAATGCATACATGCTTTCAAGGTGCATTTGAAACACCAGCAAATGTTCCTGCAACTCAGCCCAAAGTATCCTTAATTACCTTCTGTTCATAAGCAGTAAGACAGGAAAAGCACGTGTGTCATACATTAACAGTCAGTCTGACTCATCTGGATTAGGTTGGATGTGATGTGTTATTTTGTGTGCTTTTTTTTTTTTTTTTCAATTATTCAGTGAAGACCATCTTAGTTTTAAGTTTATTCTTTCTTTTGGTTTAAAAAATGCATGTAGAAAACTAACTTTTAGGGGCTTCCTTGAATACTGAAGACAGATTATTGCCAAATGGATTCTACAGAGTATCAGAATAAAGTCAGGAAAATCAGTAGCTACTTTTTTGCAGGAAACAAGATACCAGTTGCTTCAGCTGCGACCTGCACAGCGAGCATCATGGATTGGTTATGCTATTGCTTACCATCTGCTGGAAGACTATGAAATGGCAGCGAAAATTTTAGAGGAATTCAGGAAGACACAGCAGGTAAGAGGAGAACATGAAATTCCTGTGTGGATTGCTGCTTGTGCCAAAAATAAAACACTGCTTTGTTTCATGATGTGGAAACTTCATGCAGTTTCTTCAGTCAAATGAATTTGACCCCAGATTCTAGAATGAGAAGGCTAAACTATCTCATGTGTCTTGCTTTCCCATGTAGACATCACCTGATAAAGTGGACTATGAGTACAGTGAGCTGCTGCTCTATCAAAATCAAGTCCTGCGGGAGGCAGGACTATATAAAGAAGCCTTGGAGCATCTTTGTACCTATGAAAAGCAGATCTGTGATAAACTGGCTGTCGAGGAAACTAAAGGTAATTACTTTGTGAAGATAACATACGGCATGTGGTGGGATGTCTGTACTGTCAGCTTTTCCCATCTTTTGTAATTTCAGCTTTGATTTGGTTTTAGATTAATTTATTTCGTTTTGCTCTTACAAAGGATTGCTTATCTTGCAGCTGTTTAGTCCCTGTCATGCTCTTCTCCCAGGCTGGTAAAACATCAGCAGAGTACAGACATGCTGTTCTGAAACTTGTAAGCTAAGAGGCATTTCTGACAGATGATCCTGAATTGATGTCCTGAAGTTCTTCATGAATACTGTACCCAGACCCATTCTGTTATGGTTTTGATATGGTCCTGACAGGGAATTCCTCTTGCTGAAGTGGAAGAATCATCTTTGGCACAGTAGAAGGCTTTTAACTGTACTCAGTCAGGCTTGCAGAGGATAAAAATAGACTCTTTGTTGGCTTGCCATCCATAGGCTTCTGCTGTATTATTACAAACCTAGTGTATAATACCCTATCACACTGATCTGCCATAGTATCTTATATTCCATAGCTGGAATTGCAGAGTGGTAGAGGTTCATTCTCACAACTCTATTAACAGGTGCACTTCCTTAAAGCATGCTTTCTTCCTCTTCTGCTTCATGCTTATACAGTCTTTCTGTGAAACTTCTAGTTGGGTGATTGCTGGAAGCAAACAGAAGAAATCTTTTTGCTCTCTAATATTATTCATGTAGATGTTGTAGCTAGTTCCCTATTTCTGCTAAGGGTAATCTCACTGTCCTGCAAAACGAACCTGGGAATTTAGTAGTGATAGTATTGTGGGAGGTGTGTGGTAATTTCCTCGAGGGAAATGTTTGCAGATGACTCCATGGGTGCTGAACATACTTGGTTTGCATATAGAAGGAAATGAATGTAGAGATTACACTATCACAGGCCAGTTTTGAAACATAGTAGCAGGACTTTTGGGGGTGGGAATGCTCTTTTTATTACTTCTGTCTGAAAGATCTTTTGACATATTGTCTGTGCTTAAGTGCTTGAAGGTCCAAGGCTGGTACTGAAATAGGATTTTCAAATAGGACTTCATAAAAAAATAAACTCCACACCAAAAACCAAACCAAAACACAAAACCTCCAAGCAAACTACCATAAAAAAAGAATGGAAATACTCTTTGCAGAGTGTGTATTTTCAACAGGGCACAAGGGATTAATTTTTCGGGCACAGCTCTTGCTTCTTGGGGCAATGTTGACTTGCATTTTCCTCTTGAAACCATATGGGAAAATCTTACCTTTAATCTAGAATGACTCTGTTCACCTGTGGTGTATGATCTGTTTGTGCCTAACATTTGCCAATAGCAAAACTTCGTACAATGTGTTTTTTCCATTGTGAAATGGGAAATGGACTCCTGCAATTCCAGCATTAACAAAGATGCTTTATACAGTTGTTAGTGCTAGACTTCATTTTTAACAGTTTTAGTATCATTAAAAAGACACTTGTTTGCAGAATCTTGAGAATTCATTCATCAAATCAGTGGCTTGATTAAAAACACTGAAGTTTTATGAAATACCAGGCTGAAGAACCATTCTTTTGTTTGCCACTCTGCAATTTCAAGTTGGTTTTCAGATGTACTGCTTTTAATTGCCTTTTGTAGTAAAAACCATGCTTGAAGTAATCAGTCACTTCAGTAAGTGAGAGAAAAAACCCACGTGCATCTTGCTTTTAACATTAAATTTTCAAGTAAGCTTCAGGAATTAGGCGCTGAGTTGTAAAATCTTCCCGTAATTGCAGATTGTTGTCAAAGTAAAAGCACATTTGTCAGCTGTCTTTTAATGCCATTGTGGTCATTTTTGTTCTAAGAAATTAGAATCTACATGTAGTTAAGGACTGTCTGGTCTTTTGCCATAGAGTGATTAATATTACGCTGCTTCAGTATTGTGTTACCTTAATTTAAAACTTCTTGAATTTCACACAGGAGAACTCCTGCTTCAGCTTGGCAGACTTGAAGAAGCAGTTGAAGTCTACAAAGGACTGCAGGAAAGAAATCCTGAAAACTGGGCTTACTACAAAGGCCTAGAAAAGGCACTTAAGCCAGGTAATTATTTGATTTCTTGTAGTAAATAAGCTTTTTCTGCATGTTTGAAATTGATATATGTATGAAAAACTTGTATTGCTTTAAATGCTAAAATAATTGTTTTAAAAGTCCCTATTTAAGCTTTACCTTTTAGTCATAGTGTGTACATACTGTCATAATGTTGGGCTTCTTAAAGAGAGACTGGAAATGTTTCTGCCATTGTTACCCTTGTCTCATCTAAAATCATAGAATCAAAAAAATGTAGTAGTCTTTCTGTGTGGTTGAAAGGATAGAGTTATTTCTTAGAAGACAGTTTTAATTTAGAGTTTTTATTTCACTGGCTGTAATCTTAGTCTTATGCTGTAGCTAATACAACTGAATGGCTTTCTTTGAAGATTTTAGCACGGTGATAAGACAGGAACTCAAAGATGAGAGAGAAACCATTAGTCTTAGGAAGAGGATTTTACAGGTACTTAGTACCTTGAAATCATTTAGTACATTGGTTTAAAAAACATTAAAGAGGAAATTGATGTTCTTTAGGAAACATATAGCCTTTAGTTGATACATATATTCTGATCCTGTTTTTAGCCAGATATAAGTCACTTTCCTTGCCCCTCTTTCCCTTCCTGCCAAAAAGGAAGGGAAAAGTAAACTGTGAAATTGTGTTGCAGCTAATATGATGGAGAGGCTAAAGATCTATGAAGAGGCCTGGACTAAATACCCAAGGGGACTAGTTCCAAGAAGATTACCATTAAACTTTTTGTCTGGTAAGTGTGTTTTTGCTGAGCAGGTAGTGATCAACACTTGTGTTTCTGACATGCTGTTTTAACAGCGTAAACAGTCTGCAATTGATGAGTAATGTCTGGTAAAACAAAATCAACAGGTCTTTTTCCTCTCAAGGTGAAAAGTTTAAGGAATGTCTGGACAAGTTTCTAAGGATGAATTTCAGCAAAGGTTGCCCACCAGTCTTCAATACTTTGAGGTCATTATATAAAGACAAGGAGAAGGTAAGTGTTGTAACCACTTCTTATGTATCATGGCTGAGGTGCATTGAAGAGATGGAGGATACTCTTCAGTGTTCACTCCTTTAGCACTGTTGTATATTATGGCCTGGTATAGCTAGAAGAGAAATGAAGCACATACTTACCTCAAGCATACATAACCTTGTGCCAAGTTGGTAAATGTAGAAAACTTAAGCTTTACTAATTCTAAGCTATGTAAGTATTCACTAAGGGAGGCTTGGTCTTAATTTGCTGACAATAGAGGTGAGATTGAGTATGTTCCCATATGTAATGTAATTCAGGATATTGCAGAATTCTCTTACCAAAAATAACTAGTTTGGGTGACACCAAGTAGCTCAAGTTGAAATAAAATACCATCTGGCCCACAGATTATTTTTTTTGTGTCTCGTCTTGCGTGTGTAGGTGGCAATCATAGAAGAGCTCGTGATAGGTTATGAAACCTCTCTAAGAAGCTGCAGGTTATTTAACCCAAATGGTGAGTGTCAAGACTGTTCTGCTTCATGGAAGTAATGCCTGGTGTAAGCATTATGTGTCCATTCAGAGGTGGGAAAATAGTAGCAAGTGAAGAAACAGAAATGTAATTCCTCCCTCCCCCCCCAATACAGAACCGAACAATAGCTATCAGATGCAAAGTCTGTGTTCAAAATACAGTCACTTGTTCTGAACACTTTTTCTGGATCCATGAATTCGGTCATCTCTTTGCAATTTTGAGTTCAAGTATTCTATTTTCAAGACCTGAGTTTATCACTGTTCAGGAAACTGAAATTTGAAAGCCACATCAAGCCAAATCTTTAATTACAGAACCGTCAAAAAAGAATACATACTGGTAGCACAATCTTCATGGAGAAGTAGTTTTGGAGCTTTTGATGGGGACTGGGTTTTGTGTTCTTGAAAGTTTTGCACATCTGACTGCCCTGACTAAGGCAATACTGGAACAAAATACAACTCCCTTCTGACCCACTAACTCCCTTTTCCTTAAAACCAGAGTGAGAAGGGAACAGTATATGCTCAGGTCTTGCATAGACTTAGAACCCAGGTCTTGTGTGACAGCCTGATACAGAGACAGAATTAACTTCAGTGGCTGCATTTATAGCAATCTGTTTCTGTCATGTTGTTTTAATAAACGGAACAAAAAAAACCTCTGTCTGTTCTACTCCGTCCAGATGATGGCAAAGAAGAACCTCCAACCACTTTACTCTGGGTCCAGTATTATTTGGCTCAACATTATGATAAAATTGGACAGCCATCCCTGGCTCTAGAATATATAAATGCTGCTATAGAAAGTACTCCCACTTTGATAGAGCTCTTCCTCGTGAAGGCAAAAATCTATAAGGTAAGTTTGGCTTATTCTTACTGACCAGAGGCTATTTGTTTGTTAAGAAGGTCAATTTTAGTGAGTTTTTAGATAAGGGTATTGTTTAGCTAGTTGGTGGGTTTTTTTTTCTGCATGTGAATAAGCCCCCTGTGAAGATTTTTAAGTAAATCAAGGACAAATGTACAGTGAAGTGTGAATTCTCAGTTTCAAAATCACACTGATAAATTGGATTGAATCTTTCATCTGTTCTTAGGCTGGTTTTTTTTAACTACTTGAAAACACTTTCTCAACTACACTATGATATTGTATCAGAATGGGATTATCCAAAGTGGTCCTTAAGCATTTTCAGGAAAAAGATTTAGTGCTAAAAGACCAGTAATTCCAATGAGGAAAAGTAATTCTGCTTTTTTTTTTTTTTCCTTTAAAGATTCTGTTTTTCCTTTAAAGTTGCTTTTGAAGAAAGCTATTTATTAAAAAATGTCTAAAAAGTTAGCCAGTTGTATTAAACTGTGACTAGATAAAATATGCATGTTTTATAATTACTGAATCTTAGTTGAATTTCTGTTTCTTTAGCATGCTGGAAATATTAAAGAAGCTGCAAGATGGATGGATGAGGCTCAGGCTCTGGACACAGCAGACAGATTTATCAACTCCAAATGTGCAAAATACATGTTGAAAGCAAACTCCATTAAAGAAGCAGAAGAAATGTGTTCTAAGTTTACACGGGTTTGTTGCATTTAGCTGCAGCTCTTTTGGATAACCTGGGCCTAATCCCCTGTGGAATAACTCTGTGTTTTAACTTTGCACTCACCTTTACTATAACATTTAAGTTCTGTTTCAGAGTAGCTATTGCCTCTTCCTTCGGTTGTAGTCCATAGCAGGGTTTGAACTAATCTTGAATAAACATGATGCCACATAGTATTAAGTGAAAACTTTTTAAAGCTTGGATTTGGTTATTTTTGCCAGGTAGGAAAAGTACAGCATACCTGTTTTTCAAAAAATAATTTTCTTACAGTAATATTTGGGTTTAATGTTGATTCTGTTGGATGCTTGAAAGATCTGGTAAAGTTGCCCATGTTTTTCTAATGGCAGTTAAGTTAGAGAATTCAGATTTCTCTTGGAACCTAATTTTTATGTGACCACCAGGCAAGAGGCTTCCTGAGGTGTCTCTTGTGTGAACAAGCTTTCATCCTTAAGGCCATGTTGTTTAGCAGTGATAAAGGGAAGCTGCATGTTACATCTTTTTTTCTGTTTCATTTTCCATGTGCTTACTTATGACCAGTTATCTGGCAGAAAAAGTTTGCTTTATGCAGATTGCTTAATTTCATGCTTCACTTTTGTCCCTGCAGTAACCCATTTTGGTAGGTTTGGTGGTCACACAGGCTAGTTACTTGTAATTTATTTCTCTTGCTGTTAATCTTTCATAACTCAAAGTCAAAACAGCTCAGTGAAGTCTTTTTGTCACGTGACTGTTTTAGAATACTGGTAATATCATTTATATGTTGTCTGTGGGAGACAGGAAACAATCTGTTGGGATCTACCTACAAAAGTCTTTTCTACTTGTTGTCCCATTGTTTCCTCTCTCTTGAAGAGCAGAAGAAACCTGGAGTAAGATAGGTTGAATGGAGAGGAGGAGCAGTGTTTATAAGGGAAAATCTGCAGGATCTGTGTGGAATTTGTGTAGGCGAACATGAGAGGAGGGGAAGTTCTGTTTTATATAAACTCAGGAACTTCATGTGGGGTTTTTTATGCAAACCTGATACGAATTTAGGTTATCTGACCTCCCTCAATGCCTTAAGCAGCTTTAAGATGATGTCTAAAGAGCAAGCATACCAGTTACCCAAAACTGAACTTGAAATATATAATTCGACGATGTTTCTCTTTATAATCTTTTTTTACCATCTTTTGATCTTACGTGTTCAGTCCTCAAATACAAGCTTCTTAATTTAAAAGAAAAAATAAAGGCTGCCACCTAAATTAAGCATAATGAAAAGAGAACTGGTATCTTTTCTCATTTTTAGCTGCCTAAGTCAGGCTGGTTTGGACGCTGCCTTTCCCTTTCATTGCTAAGTTCTATGGATATATACAAGTATATACAAATACCAGATTTGAAAGACAACCCTTAATCTCCTTTTCTGAACCAGAAGTTGTCAGGGTTAGCAGTATTCCTTTTGCCTTGCCACTGCTCTCTAGTACTGATGGCATAGGAAGTAATTTACTACTGCTCTCAGTTGGTATGCTTAGCTGAATCAGCAGTTCTCTGTAAGATACAGATGGCAGCTTTAGGCAAGAAAAAAAAGATTCCTGCAGGATTTCCTGCAGCTGTCGATGTCTTGCCTGTGCTGAACTTTACTGCACACAGTATTACCAACACTGAATGAAGGTCTCACCCATCCTAAAGCTGAGGAACTGTCACAGTTAAATGGTCACTACCTGACTCTTCGTGTCTTTCTGACCCTTCCAATAAATGTAGCAAAAGTTTTAATTTTTTTTTCTTAAATTAATGAGCAAAGCAAGTCCAGCTTAATTGTGGGATTTGTGATTTTTCAGGACTCCAGCTCTGAGATTCAGCATTTTTTTGATAGTGTCTTTACTTCTGCTTTTAATTAGGACAAGATAAAAAGAAATAACAGTCAACAATTTGAACAAGACTTATTTTTTTTTGTATTTATGCTGTTTTTGCTTTTAGGAAGGAACCTCTGCAGTAGAGAACTTGAATGAAATGCAGTGCATGTGGTTTCAGACAGAATGTGCACAAGCGTACAAAGCAATGAACAAATTTGGAGAAGCACTTAAAAAATGCCATGAAATCGAGAGAGTATGTATCCAGTTAAACTTCCTATCTTGGAAAACACTGCCTGGAGTTTACAGTGCTGAGATGTTTCTTTTCTGAGCAGTAAGAGTATTCGTCATGTAGCTCCAGGAGAGATTTTGTTTCATGTTGGTTACTGGCAAGTTGATAAAGTTACATTCCTAAAAGCACTATTGTAAACTGGATATTATGAAGAAATTTTAGGAAGTTATTTGGAGATCCAGAAGAGAGAAACCTTTCTAAGAAATTAAATTACTGTTTAATCTATTTATTCAATTAATTGATTGAAAGTGTAGAAAAATTCAAAAATAAAATAGACAAGTATGTTGAATTCAGAAACCATCAACAAAGCTTTGTTGTTCTGTAAGAAAAAGCAGTGCCTCTTAAATATTTCTTATTCTTAGGGCAGTCTAGCTGATAAAATGTGTTCTGGATTTGAGAAACTCTTTTTACGTCATCCTTTGCACCATAAAGCATCCAGATTGTCTCAGAATAAGTAGGGAAGTTGATCTCAGGAGGTCGAAGCTGATTCATGGCTTGGAAAACAGTAAGAACAAATCATCAACCTTTGCAAGAGAAGGAGTTTATCATGGGGATTACTAAGGCATGTCTGTTTCATATATCAATAAATGACCACAGAAAGGGACTGCATAGTGCAAGAACAACACCTGCGCCATCTCAGTACTAAAAATGGCCCGTGGAATGTGCAGTGGTCTAATCAGTGAGGGGGAGAAAAATTCTGTGGCTCTGCATAAGTACTAAAAGGTCTTGCATTAATTATTGTTGCTCAGGAAAGAAATCCTGAAACCATCATAGACAATGCTGCAAAAACTTGTGTGTTGGTGTGAAGCAGCAGTCAGAAGGACTTGTGGGGAATTAAGTGACTGGAGAGACACTTTTCTTCAATCATGTAAATCTGTCACACTGTTTACATCTAAGTGTCACACCTCCTTAAAAACCTGCTGGTAAAATACATGCTGTGGAGTAACTTCCAAACAAAGAGACTGTAATTAGCTTGTCATGCTTACTGTTTTATCCTCAGCTTTGACAAACAACAGCTGATTTAGGATAAAGTTGTATGAGATCATAAGTATGTGGAGAAGTTCAAGAGTGGAATGACTTTTCACTGCATCTCAAAAACAAAGGATTATCAGGTGATGATGAGGAAAGCAGAGCTTGAACAAAAGGGTGTACTTTCTCACACCACAAGTGACTGAAGCATGGAATTCATTGCCATGGTATTTAGTGGAAGTCAAAATTACACTCAAAAATAACTGAAAAAAAATGAGTGAAGTTCACAGATAAACTCTGCAAGTTCTGTTTAAATACAATGAATGTAGGACCTTTGCCCTTTAAACTGCAAATTGTCAGAGGGTGGTTACCATCAAGAAACTGAAATGGGTGAATTTTGGTCCTGACCTAAGATGCCTTCTTTTTACCATGACTTCGTTTTTGGGTGTTAGGTTGTATTTGTCAAACAGCGGGGTTTTACTAAATTATTCCTTTGGGGAGAGCTTATTTAAAAAGTCCACGTTAAAACCTGACTGTTGGTACTGGCTAAATAATGTTGTGTTATATTGTGTTAGCATTTTGTAGAAATCACGGACGACCAGTTTGACTTCCACACTTACTGTATGAGGAAGATCACCCTTAGGTCTTATGTGGACTTGTTAAAACTAGAAGATGTGCTTCGACAGCATCCGTTCTACTTCAAAGCAGCACGAATTGCCATAGAGATATATTTGAAACTTCATGATAATCCCTTAACAGATGAAAATAAAGAACACGAGGCTGATACAGGTATTCAACCCACAGGACTTACTAATTATGAAGTTTCACTAATTAGTGGATATTTTATGAAGATCTAGTGTTCTTATAGTTGTGAGCTGTAGTCGCCAAAAATTAGAGTTTTACACAACTCAGAGCAGGCAAATTGTAACTTTGACTGCATGTAAAAGTAGATGTTCTGCTAGTTAAATACATGCTTTTACTTTAGTTATTAGGAAACAATGGTGTGCTTGTATGAGAGTTGTAATTCTTAAGTACAGATATGCTTGTGTTGCGGAGTGGCTGTGAAAACACAGAATTCTTGGTGTGGTTGGTCTGTGAAATATCAGGTTGAAGCAGATGTGCTTGGTGGTGGCTCTTTCTAAGCCTTTTACCAGTATGCAGAAATTTCACTAGGTAGCAACTTAAATTTTACCACCTGGCTTCTGACGTAAAAATTACTTTCAAATTCATCAATTCATTTTTCCCCCTCATCTCTGGTTTTGAGAGCAACTTTACTGGCTTAGGGCATCTCAAACAGTATGAATAAAGGCTTGTGAATCCTTCAAGGGGAATTTGTCTACTTTTAGTACTTTTTATCTCAGTTAATTTGTGTGGTTTCCAGTTCAAATTAAGACAAGTGGAAGTGTAACAGTTTATTGCAGCTAGTTCTGATGTGTTTTAAATTAATTCTCTGTGTTCTAATTGGAGGGAAGAGAGGATCATGAATCAAATACAAAACGTCTGTAGGGCATGAGAAGCAAAGCTGGAACTGTCTGTGCCAAAGTGGGACTATTTTACCTGATTTTTGTTAGGCCATTTAATTACTGCATTAAACAGGTGTAATGCCTCAGGAATAAATCAAATGATTATTGGTGTGCACTTGTACTCCTGGCTCTGGATTTGTGGAGTTGTGCAGTAATTACTTTGTCCCATGCTTTGCTGTTGTTCTAAATCCTTTTCCCTGTTTCCACTAAGGAATTTGTGAGTTGTGAAGCAGCGGCATAGACTGTAAAATAATTATCGGTGGTAAATAAGATTTTACAGAGGAAATGGCAGCACTGCTTGTATGGTTTAAAGAAGAAAATGGTGTCTGGCAACCGATGGAGACTGTTAATACTGGATATCAATGTCTGGTTTTGCCCTTTGCCTGTGTACAGCGAATATGTCTGACAAGGAGCTGAAGAAGCTACGAAATAAGCAGAGAAGAGCGCAGAAGAAAGCACAGCTGGAGGAGGAGAAGAAGAATGCTGAGAAAGAGAAGCAACAGAGGAATCAGAAAAAGAAGAAAGATGATGATGATGAAGAAATTGGAGGACCGAAAGAAGAACTTATCCCTGAGAAACTGGCAAAGGTGCTTACTAATGTAATAATAAAGTCGTAGAAATAGCTACAGAAGTTGCAGTGAGCACAGATAAAAATGGAAAGCCATTCAGATAACTTGTTTATTTTTTTGGTGTGGCTTGTCTTCACAAGGCAGCATGTTAAAAAGAATTCTTTTCTAGGGACAGTATTTGTGGAAATGACAGCTTTTGTGCATAGGCAGCTATTGAGGTCAGAAACATTTGCTACAGGTGGAAGTATTTTCATGTGTGTATTGCACTAACTTGTTGATTATACCCTGTTTCTAGTTGGTCGGATGGAAGTCTTTCTATTCTATGTGTAAGGTGATTATCATTTGCTCTTTTGTCCCCTGATTTTTTGTTTGTTAAGCATAGTCAGCCTGTGAAAGAGGAGACATTGAAGCATTGAAGGCTTTAACAGGATTTGTCTGTATTTGTTTTGAATGGGGTGGGGGGAGAAAGGAATGAAGAAGCTGAGGTAGTACGCAGTAGTAGACTAGACTGAGAAGGATTTTGAGATCTGGATTAAGAACTGTAGAGATATATAAAAGGGAGGTGACCCAGAAGACTGTTCTTTTGCTAAAAATGGTACCTGTGAGGAGCAGGAAAACACTCAGAAAATGTGGGGCAAAGGAAAGGAAAATACAGAGCCTGGAAAAATTAATTTATAGCAATAGTGGTATAGTATCAAAGTTCTGATAGAGTATTCGTTATTTTCACATTACACATAGAGTGAGTGGTATTTGTACTTGAGGTGATAGTTGAAAGCTGAGTCAGTGAACTTCACTCTGTAGCCAGTCTTAAACTTGACTAGTTATTTAAGAATATTGTTGGTGTTCCTATTGTTTAGCTCACTGGTTGCAAGAAGCAGAACTAATTGCAGTGCTAGTTAAGATTTAAATGGTCTCAGTGGTGTGCATTGAAATTGAGTTCTGGAGGAGAGGAATGTCATGGGATAGCCCAAAAAAATCTAAGCAGTTTCCAAGATTATAGGGAATAGTTGCCACTGTATAATGCATTCCTTTGTCAAATCTAGTTATGTATTTAAAATATAGGTGTGTGTGTATATATATATATATATGTATGCATATATAAAATATAATTATATTCCAAAGTTAGTATCAGAATCATGATACAGACACTTCCAAATGCAGGTGGTACCTAGTGCCAGAAGATCATTTCTGATACAGTTGGCCACTTGCAAACAGTTTTTCTGAAACACCTGCCCCCTGGACTTGTTTGAGTGTGTAGCTTTGGCATTAAGGACATAACTTTGCAATCTGACTTACTGTAGGTACCAAATACTTTATGTGCATAGTGACCTGTGTCAAATCAACAGCATGCAGTTGTTTTTATTAAGCTCCTGCTGTGTTCACTACTGATACATGATAGAAGGCAAAGGCATGTATCTCTGTAGGAAAATGTGATTTGTAACCATCACAAAGCAAATTACTAGACTTCTTAGTCTGTGTTTAGACATTAATATTGAGTGGAATATACAAAATTTGTAACAGAATTGGTTCTAAGCATCTTATGCACTGCCTAAGGAGAGTAACTCTGATGTGACTCAGCAATAGCTCATTTTTGTTGCTGTAGAATTACTAGGTTTCAGCTTTGACTTAGTTGTGTGTCACTTCCTTGAATCTGTAGGTTGAAGCACCTTTGGAAGAAGCCATTAAATTTTTAACACCCCTGAAGAATTTAGTGAAGAACAAAATAGAGACGCATCTTTTTGCCTTCGAGATTTATTTTCGAAAAGGTAGGTGAGAAAACTGATGAAAGCAAGCAATTTGTGACTCATAGAAGTGTATATTTGAACTTAAGCAAAGAATTATTCATGAGGTTGTGAGGAGCCAGTCACTGCCAGGGCACACAAATTTTCATTGAACTGACACCCCAGCCATGAGCAGTCTCTGATAAACCACAGTTTGAATACTTGGTGATTATCCACTTAATTCACTGGTTAAATACACACGTGTTAGAAAAAGCAGCTGTTGCATTACACTCAACTTTAATTTCAAACACTAAATACTCCTGCAACACAATTCAATGAATTTCCACCACAGGTTTTTGAAATTTGCCAACACCTCTTTTTTTCCAGAGAAGTTTCTTCTGATGCTTCAGTCTGTGAAGAGAGCCTTTGCTATTGATTCTAGTCATCCTTGGCTTCACGAGTGTATGATTCATCTCTTCAGCAGTGGTATGTTTCTGTTTGGTATGACTTCATCTGTACACACTTCCAGGTGATGCTGAACCCACGTACAGTTACTGATTTTTAGTTTACGGACTGTTACCACAATTAATTCAAAATATTTAATATGCATATTAAAAATCTTCTTAAACAACTGATTAATGCTAAAATTAAGCATGTTTATTATGATTGCAGCTGGCTTTAGGAGTTAGTCAAGTATTAGTAAGTCTTTTCAGGACTGTGAGTAGTATTGTGAGGGAGTGAAGAAATGGAAACTGTAGAGTGAGGAATCTGGCTTTTCTGCTGGCAGCCTGTGTCAGCATGCAAGGAGAAGGCTTAGGATTCTGTCCTTTGCTGATAAAAGGTTGGAAGGATTCTCTCCCCTCGCTCTAGAGGTCACCCTTTCTGATGGGGGCTACAAACTAGATACAGAACAGGCTTGTTATGACAAGGTCATTGTGCCTAATAGATTTTAATTAGTAAGGGGGAAACTGTATTAGTGTGAAAAGGCTTTGGCTTTTTCTAAACATCAGAAAACTGTCACAGGGGTTTTTTCAACCAGATACAGTTATTTACCTTTTCAAATTTTATGTATCTTCCTTTGAGATACTTTCCAATTATATTAACAATGTAAAATAATGAATGATAATGAAATAATGAAAAATACTAAAACAAATACATGAAGTATATTTTACCGCAATTACTTGTGCCCACCTCAATTAACTTCTTTTTCCAATTGAGCAGTATCTGAAAGTAAGGATCTGCCTGATGCTGTTAGAACAGTGTTAAACCAAGAAATGAATCGGCTTTTTGGAGCAACTAATCCAAAGAACTTCAATGAAGCTTTCCTTAAAAAGAACTATGACTCACTGCCACATAGGTTATCAGGTATTTTGCCTTTGTTCTTGTTCTGCCCTCCTTCTGTATTTTCTGTGGTTACCTGCCACTGGGATCTCAGTGTCAGCCCCAGTGATGTAACAATCTCTCTTTCCCTCAGGAAGCTTTTCCTTCAGTGTTTTTTTAACAATATGACCACTGCCTGTGGTTTCCTTTAATTTTGTCTTTATGCTCCTGAAATACAAATATTTGACCCCTCTGCCCTATCTGTTGTAATTCCTGATGTCTGTTGAGTATTTGTTTTAATGCTTTGTCTACCTGATTAGGTGTCAAGCTTTATGTTCCAAGGGGTTTCATTTCAATCTGCTGCAGAGTTCAGTCCCCCTCTTGGTCATATTAAATCTACTTTATGTTTGTATATAAGATATTTTTGATCATCCACTGGATGATGAGTCTTATTTTTCCTCCTGTAGCTGCCAAAATGATGTACTATTTAGATCCTTCCAGTCAGAAAAGGGCAGTGGAGCTGGCAATGACCCTGGATGAATCTCTTATTAACAGAAATCTTCAGGTAATATATTTATAAATTCTAAACAATTTCTGATGCATCTGTGGGAGCTTTGTGCAAATTTTGGAGGTAAGAGGAAGCTGAAATTATTGCTGTGCCTTATGGGAAGGAGATTGAATGGTGAGAGAGAGAGAGGGGTGTCAGTTTCATCTCAGCTTAAATATTTAACATCCTTTTTGCACATTTAAATTAATTTAGTTTTGTGATAATATGAGAATAGCAGCAGCAGAAACCATATTATTGCCACAGGTAACGGGAAAACTTACTAAACATAACAGAATTCACATGGCAAAAGATGCTAAAGCTCCCCAATATGAGAATACAGTAGTGAACTAGTGAAGTTTACAGTAAAGTTATTCTTTTGTGGACAAAAAAGGGGCATTTGAAAAAAAACTCTTCTCATGGAAATATACTGGGTTCAATAGAACTTCAGTTGTGAAGGATTTTAAGTTCATTAATATAATTTTTGGACCAGACAGAGGGAAAAAGAGACAATAGAACACAAATTGCCATGATTTATAAACTGGTTTAGGATGTTAAAGATCCAGATCCTTCTGCTCTAGCTGATGTGGTATGGGACACAAATTCATGTCTTTTATATCCTAAGTAGATATTTAGCAGTTTTAATAAACTTTTGTTGTTTAGGTGGTGTTTTTTGGCTTAGGATTTTTTTTTTTCTTGCTGCTTGATTTAGTGGTCTCAAAGAGTTTAAGATAGATTATCAGTAGACTTAGAAAACAAAAATTAATTTGTCTTCAACAGTCTTATTTTTGCTGGTTTTTGCCTGGGAGTGGGATTCTGAAATCTGGGGAAAGATTAAAATGTCATCAGAATGCCTGGTTGTTTTTGAAGTGTTAACTTGGTTAGGACTAGAGGAAGCATTTACCAACTCGGTATATAACAACTCAGTATACAACAGCAGTGTATAAACATGCTGTTAGTTGCATTGTGATGAAACTGAAAATGTTGAATTCTGGGTGCCAACATAGAGTAAGAGTTCGAGTTCTGAACTTTCAGTTGGGAATTGAAAGTGCCCTAAAAATTGGGAGTCTGAATGAGTCTAGGCATTTGTTGAAAGGCATTTTTGTGTGCAAAGAGATCAAATTTATTACATTTCATTTGAAGACCAGCAAAGAGCAAATGTGAGGAAAAGGGGTTGTTGAAGAGAACTTCATATTCCTACAGCAGGAGGACAGAGCAGTTAATCTCAATACACAGAAGAAATAAAAGCTACACCAAATGTCAGAGGAGTGGAAAAAGACTGACTTGCTATGCTAATGCTTGCACACACAACACAGGCTGATGTTAAATGCTGCCAGGCTTTAGTGAAGCTCAGTAGGTTGGTTTCTCATGTTTGGAATGCAGGTTGAAAAAAAAACAACACAGGAAATTTCCTTATTCTCTTCTAAATAATGAACAAAAACGGATAGGAAACTGCATATATCTGAAGGATGTAATATCAGAGTAATTTGATTTAATTCATTAGTTACAGACACGCTTCAGTAAGTCACATATCCTTAAATGTAAAAAGGTGGGGGATTTTCCCTACCAGAAATGTTTTCACATCTAATTATGGTTATTCAGCTAATGCTGTTTTTGCATCTTAATTATATTCCCCAGTTCACAAAAGTAATTACCAGGAAATGATAGTGTATGTTCTGTATTCATTGTTCTATTTGCAAACACTAAAATTCAAAGGTATGTTATGTATTGCTGAAATGGTCAGTGTATCCCAAGACTGATGGGGTTCTTGGCTGCCAACTAGTAAGAATAAAAGTCTTTTAGGAAATCAAGGAACAAGGTGGCAAATGAGTACTTTAATTTTTCAGTCAAGATTTCTAACTGGTTTTCAGCTCCCTTTTTAAACTGCATTGTTTTAAAACAGACTGCACTGGCATCTCATGCTGCGCCTAATTAAAATGTCGTTTGGTGTTGAACGGAGGTGTGTGGCAGAAATATTAACTTTAATTTGTCTTTTGAGATTACTGTTATCTCAGACAGCAAAACCACTGTTTGAAACCTGTAAGCAATACTTGGAGTTTGTTTTCTTGTAGTACTGTGTTTCTTCAGCTGAACGTTTAAAAAAACATAACACTTCTTTATTTTTCTCCTTAATTAGACTTGTATGGAGGTATTAGAAGCTTTATGTGACGGTAGCCTTGGAGACTGTAAAGAAGCATCTGAAACTTACAGAGCAAATTGTCATAAGCTTTTCCCTTATGCTTTGGCTTTCATGCCCCCTGGATATGAAGAGGATATGAAGATCACAGTTAATGGAGATAGCTCTGCAGAACCTGAAGAACTGGCCAATGAAATATGAACAACTTTATTGGAAAAAAATGACGTTGGACCATATCTGGTGTATAATATTTTTGTCACGCACCTGCTGAATTGTTCTAACTTACACAAAGAACAGAAGAAAAAAACCCGTTGCCTTCAAATAGTTTTACTTTTTTTTTTTTATCCTGCTGACAAAGTATATATATAAAATATCTAACATATTACTGGTTATAGGTCGTTCGGTTTCTTAAAAATTAAAAGCTGCTAAAATTGAAAAAAAAAAAAAAAACCACAAAAAAAACCAAACAACCCTTCTCCTTACCTACCCACCTACCAATGTTTTTAAACTAATTTATATGAGACCTGGAGGGGTGTGGCCCTCAGAGCAGGTGTGTGGCAGAAATATTAACTTTAATTTGTCTTTTGAGATTACTGTTATCTCAGACAGCAAAACTGCTGTTTTAGCACTGGATTCTTTCACTGAGCACAAAGAGTTGATGGGGCTTTAGCATCTGACTGATTTTGATACGGGGGATGATTGTGTCCATAGGAAGTATGCAATGTGAATCAGAATATACAGAGAAACCTGCAACATACGTGTTATGTTGAGGGTGCTTGGACATACGGATATCAAGCAGAATTAAGAAACATAGTGTGTTCAATAAGCTTGTTGTGTCTCTGAAACTCACTGTAACACGATCAGTTTGGTGTTCTTGCACCACAGTTTTTAACAGAAGGAACCAGTTAAAACGGTCTCTTTTGGAATTGAGCTTGGGGGGTGGGGTGGGGAGGGGAGAATCAACGTTGCTGTTCTTGAGGTGAACTTGTCAGCGTGGGTTGGCCAAACTTTTTAAAACTGTAATGCAAGAACCAAATAAAATTATGCACTGTGATGTGGCACCAACTAATTAGAAAGATCGCATGCATTTTTCACGTAGAGTGAAAACAAAATGAGAACATACTATGGCTTGAAGTTGCAAAGAGGAAAACTCCTGACTACCATTTTGACTGATCAAGAGACTAATAGATTAAAACCTCAGCAGGCCTTGTTCATGTTATGCAGAAAAAAAAAAATAAAAAAGTGCTGCAGTTTAGATACCTCTGGAACTTTTCCACAGTGTCACAGGTTTGTAATACTTGAAGCCCTACATTTCTAAGAATATATTTCTTGCTCAGTTGTTTCAGGCAAGCCCAAGACTTTGTAACTTTTAAGGGGCCCAAAATTTTTTTTCAATAACAGACCAGCTTCTTATTCCTGCAGTTACAGATGTAATTTCCTTTGTCAAACATAAGGTACCAAATATAATGCAATAAAACGTTTTGAAAAACAATTGTGTGAATATTTAAACCAATCTATGTTGTACTTTGAAAATGAGTGGGTTTGCTAGAGTGCAGCTCAGGGTTGGCTTACTGTGCTGTCCAGTCGCGCTAACAGTGTCACTGCTGATGGGTGGTCATCAAGCATAAAGTGAAAATGCATTATATGTAAATACTGAATGTCTGGGAAGTCCTATAACAGAATGCTTTGCTACTTGGCTTTTAAGTTCCACCAGTGCTAGGTTGAATTTTGTTTTCCGAGTCAGTCTACAAGTCAACTGTGTTAATAATATAGATAAGTGCTCAAATGTTTTCTTTTGTAGGTTCATCATATAAAACAGAGCAGAAATAAACTACAGCTTATAAAGTGAGTGCCTTCTTTGCTGCAGGAGTTGAGTTACAGAGTATCTGTTGTGTGGATACACAGCCTTCCTCTTCCACATCATGGAATTCAGTGATTGACTTGTACAGTTAAGAAATCCCGGAAAACTTACTGGGGTTTGTAGTTTTTTAACTGTCAGAAGCAGGTTTTTGTTGTATATTCGTCTCTGCTTTCTTTTCATGGTTAGACTATCCTTGTGTATGTTTGCAGTGTAGTTTCTGTCAGAAATGTAAGTTGTGTTGCTGTATTTGTATATTTAACCTGCTGGGCTTTTAGGGACTAGAATACCTACAGAGCCTTTACTTGACTCTGGTATGTATGTCTTAATCTCAGTTGTTTCTGCAGCCTGAGATACTTGGACTGCATGTCTTCTGCAACTACTGAAGATGGTCCAGTCTTGCCTACACAAGCTGTGAGCTTTTGGCCTTGCCTCTGAGTATTGCTGCCCTTTTCTTGGCTGCTGAAGCTTAGCTGGAGGCAGATGAGTGTTCACTCTTAACAGACTGTGAATTGCATCAAGCAAATTCTGTTTTCCCAGATACTGTTTTTTTGGGTGCTGCCTATAAATGGGATTATTTCTTTTTCACTGCCTGTTTTTGCTTTGGAATGGATGAACTAAAATCAAGGAGTTACTTGTTATCTGTCATTATGCAAATGTGAAAAAGGATGTTTCAGTGGGCCTTCCAGAAGCCTCCATCTACACATCTGTTGTGATTTCCCCAAAGATGCTTCTTCATACCCTTGCTGAAAGCCATCCATTAGTGCTTCAGAGATGATGCTTTTGGATTAAAGAGGTTCCTCATCCCCTTGCAGAAGACTGCACTCCCAGGAAAGGAAACTAAACCCAAGAGTTCACCTAAAGACAAAGGTTCTTTAATTGGCAAAGGAAATTGTTATTCCTTCATATCTCTCCTGTTAGATGCCAGGCTGACTTCTGAGGAAGAGTTTTTAAGAGCTGGAAATGAAGTTACAAGCCAGTGCAGTGAGTCACGTGAAGTGGTTAGCACAGTGTTGTGCTGCAGTGAGAGGTTTCCTTTGTGTGCTGAGATCCAAAATTGTAACCATTGGTGCTTGGCTGACAAAGCAGGTGAGCAGGAATTGCAGTCTTGGTCAGAGCTTTGGGTTACTCATGACACAATTGGGTTTCATTCTTCATGATTTTCAATGGAGAAAGATGCTTTTGGCATCAGTGGAGCCATTGGTGATGTCCCATGCCGTGGATATCTCCGGGGAGGGGGAAAAAAGGTCAAACAACAAATTTTTCCTAGATAAGAGACCGTAGATGGTGCAAATGTGTGTTGCATGAAGCAATACCAGAATCAAAAGTGGGCTTAAAGTGTCAGTAACTCAGAGTGGTTGTTTGCCCCATGATGGTGGGCAAGGCGCTCGCTCCTTCCCTGTGGAGACCAGAGCATACAGGCACGCATGTGAACAAACAGGTAAAATTGTCTCGAAGTTATCTATTCAGTAACTCATTTCTTCATGTCTTAAATGCCTTAAAAGCTTCCATATTCTTCTGCATTTATGCAGTGTTTTTCAGGAGAGGCATTAGTACTTCCATGTTCATAGGGGAGGAGTCACATCCCAGCGTGTGCTGTGTCGGCCAGAAGGAAGTTTGTCACTCAGTTTTTCCTGTAGCACGGGGAAAAAAAATTCCAAGTTTTCCAGGAGCTCTCTAGGGCTAGATGAGGCGTGTATAATTAGCCTGCTAAATCTTCCTTTAGCATTTGGTTTTCCCAGGTCTGGAGGTGCTGCAGCCATAACAGTAGACCCTGGGAGCTGGTGCAGCACTTCAGCCAGATGGAGTTGTCAGTGTCTTCCGAGAAGAAAAGAGATGAGAGTTGGGCAAGATCAGGCCCAAGAAGCAAATAGAATTCCAGCATCACATGAGCAAGTCTAAATAAGAAAACTGATACCTTTGAGGGTTGGAACAACAGTGCCATCGTTCCTGCAGTGCTCACATCCTGTCACTACAGTTGTGCTTTGAACATGTGAACAGGCTTTGAACATGTGCCACTCATGCCAACAAAACCACTCCATGCCGTAATCCAGCTCAACATACCTGAATTAAAATTTTCATTTTCCCTTTTTCAGGTTGCTATGACTGTCAGTTTCTTAAGTGTTCTCTACAGGGTAGCTAGCTGGCTTTGAAATCTTTCTTCCCTAAGGAATTTTGCTTTAAAAATGCCATTTGGACCCAAGTGGTAATGTAAAATAGCTTGAACTATGTGGAAGTAAGTCATGCTTGTGTGGTAACATACTGCTTTGGGATTCCATGAAGGAAAATTTTGCAAATGTAGTATATTTGGACAGTCTATCAGTAATTGAATTGAGCAGTCTACAAGCTCATTAATGAAAACTGGAATTCCAAATGGAGGAAAGCGGTTGCTGAGCTTGGGGAAAGATTTGCTTCCAGGAGCATTCCAGTTGTGAACTGTTCTGGGATGTGGTGAGGAGCAAAGGACGTATATATAAAGCCTGTGGTCATGCTGTCATTATTATATTTCCTGGAAATTAAAGCTGCAATCTACATGTAAACACCAGTTTTAAATGGCTGTGTCAGGCAGAGACTTTTCTTCCCAGGAACATACACACAACCAGCAGCGGGAATGGCAAGGAGCAACTGATAGAGCAGCTTGGCAAAAAGAGACTGAAGTAAGTTATAAGGAGGTGGCAGAATAGAAATTCCCTTTTAGATTAAATATAAAATAGCTTTTTACTAGAAAGATGACTGAAGCTGTAAATACTGTAAATGCAGTCTTCCCATGCCAAGGAAGCTGTAAATGTGTATTACTTTTAGAGTGGTACAAGCAAACAGTAGTATGTTCACAAAGATTCTAGCTTTGTATGTTAGTCTTCATGTAAATTGTGGCAGAAAATTTGGAGGACAAAGGTTGTCCAGTCTGAGGGTTTGTAAGAACATTTTAAGAGAAATATTACTAAAAGACACAAAGCATCTTATGATAGCTTCCCTAAGATGTTTAATTGAAAGTGTTACACATTTTAACTGTTTGTAACAAAAAAAAAAAAAAGTACTTTCACAAAATATTTCTGCCTGGCACTGCCCATTCAATATCTACCTCTACTAGTCCTAGTCTAGTTCAGCTACTGCATAATTTTAGCCATTTAGCATATAACAAATGAAAAAGTGTCATTTACCTGGTGGATGAATGTATGATGGTGGGTAACATTTAAACTGTAATGCAATAAACCACGAACTTAGTGAAAGTCCTGTTGTTAGTTCAGTGCAGCAGCATATTTATTGCTTCATTGCTGATCCGTTCTAAACAAATCTCAATTATAAACTCCACCAAGTCACTTGCTATTGTACTGGGATTTGCTTTCCCTTCCAGCCTTCCTAACTGGTTAACAATGTTGTACTGTGTTTTTAACGCTCTTCTCTGGTGGTAGCAAATATCAAAACTGGCAGGAAGTCAATCAAAGAATAAAATTGCTGAGTTCTGTTTGTAAATGAGTACTAGTGTTTCCTTGTAGGGTTCAGCGTCCTCCTTAGATGCCCACCAGCTATGTAATAAATATTCCCTTGGCCTGTTCCCTTAATTCCCCACTGTCTCCTTCCATGCTGATAGGTTGTTTGGAGTCAGGCTGCAAAAAAACCACCTTGGCAGGGAGCTGTCTGTCCTAGCCTAGGAAGTAATTGTAGGTACAAAGGAAAGGATCCTTTGCTCTTTCAGGCTACTAAGAGCCTGGAGATCTGAATAATAAGGGTGTTCAGAAGCAAACTGACTGAAGATGCCTTTGCTGGTTTCCTCAGATATGATTTTTGGGGATGAAATATTAAAAAGTAGCCTTCTCTTTCCCACCCATAAGCCCTCCTGATGCCAAAGTTTTCCTGACCCAGTGTCCCTGAATGTCTTGTGGTTTTAGTCATTTAGCAGGCAAAATAATACGATAATATGATTCTTTATCCATGTCCTCAGTAACTTCGTTGTTCTGTGGGAGGGAAGGGGCATTCCTGCTGGGAAACTGCCTGCCTTGAACTTTTAATACCTGGAAACTGCACCCTTCCATTTCTGGGAACAGCACCTCGTTGTCTACAAGAGGACTTGAAGTGCAGAGGAGCCAAGGTAGCCTGGCAGTTCATACATTATTTTATCTGCATAAATCAGTTCTGACTTTTCATCAGTATCCCTCCACTCCACCAGGTATAAAGGATCTTCCTACCTTGTCATTCATTGCGCTGGAAACTGTTCAGAAGGTCCCACGTGCAGTAGCAGAAAGACAACATCCCTCTGTGGTCCCTCTGTCCCTCAAAATGCTGCAAAGGTGCATGCTGAGTGCCTTCCTGCAGCTATCAAACCCATCCCAGTCCTACTGGGGGTGAATAAATACTGCTCTAAAACCAAAAACCAGCTGCTCGACTCAATGTACAGTTGGAAAAGCAATGTCTTTTTTCTAAAGAACATGTGAAAAAGTAATGTTCTCATTTTGGATTGCATGAGTTCTGCAGTGCCTAGGCTGTTGTGAAGCAGGGAAGGAGAGATCACCCTCAGTCTCTGCCTTACCTCTGCTACTGATGAAGCCATTGCAGTACTCCAAAACTGGACTCTGCTCTTACTTTGTTCCCATCTTGCCTTCGTGCAGTGAACCCAAGGGATGTGCAAATGCTCTTTATTTAGGGGAAAGTAAACAGTGAGCAGTGATGTGGCTGTTGAGTGGGTCATGGAGCAAGACTGGCACTTCCACGGTAAGTGCAAGCTGTGGGTTTCTGAAACTTTGAATTTCAGTGTCTGGCATTTTCTCCTGAACTTCTGCAAACCAAGAGCCATGGCTCCAGTCTCCTAAGAGCACTACAGGGATGTCTATCAGCCCCTGAGAGCAGGAACAGCTCTGTTCCACTGCATATATTTTGTATGATTGTATTGCAAAAATAAGCTTTAAACCAGACACTCCTCATAATATACTAAACTGCTTTTATTAATTATCTATTTTTTTTTTCTTGCAGTTGTATTTATAATCTACAAGCATTGTTATAAAGTTTTAGGAAAGTGTTGGCTTCTGGATGTTTACATCATGCATTTCAAACTTTATTTTTTTTTCCTTATAGGAATCACCAAATGTTCGTAACTCTACATTTCACTTCCCTTGCAGTATCAATAAATGTCTTAACGAAATGGAACCGTCTGAGCTGGGAAAAACACAGCTTAGCTTTATTGAAGAGTGAACTTGTTTGTGCTTTTGAATTCTTATTTTGTCCTCTGGTGAGCATCTTTTCGCCATGTTCTTTACATTCTGTTTAATATTGCAGGTCACTGATGGTGGAGGATGATTATCCCTTTCAATTAGAGTGGTTTTTTGGAAAAATTGGATAAGATCTCATTATACAGCAGCAGTATGAGCTGTCCTGAGAGACACCTCATCCATCCATGCAACACAGGGTAGGGGACAGTGTCCATCACCTCCTTCCCAAATGGGGAAAGAGAAGACTCAACTTTTAGCTCCTCTCATTCTTAGGCAAACAATCCCCCTTTTTTATGTAGTCTGGCTCAGGTGACCGACCCCTGGGCACTTCCAAACTGGGTAAACCCACTGTGTATCCTTTCTGGTCCCAGGGAATCAAGGGAAGATGGGGGAGTGCAAACCTTGTTCAGTTCTCTGTCTTTTCTCATAGTTTTCTCCTGTGTTTCTCCACTGCAGTTAAAACCATGGAGAGGGAGTCGGGAATGCCTCACAGACCAGAGAAGGGTTTAGGTGACAGGGGCCACTGGGCAGCTGATCTCTTGTCGACACAACTCCCTCTGTTGCTGAGCTGGCTGGGTTTGTGCCTCCCCGGGAGTGATGCCCTTGACAGAGGGGAACTGAAGTAACTTCACCAAGGCAGTGTGTGCCAGGAAGGGAAAACCTCCCCCAGCAGAGAGCATGAAGGGGTGTGAGACACTGTTTTTCAGGCAAAAACATGAATGAACAACTTGGGAGTGTGCCAAATCTTCTGGCTTGATTGCCATCCTGCCCTTTATCAATCATAGACAGGTACAGAACTTGAATGCATGCTACATGAGCAACATGGTGATCTAAATTTATCTAAATGGAGGGAAAGCCTTGTGCAGCAACTGGGCTGGAACTGAGGGAGCAAACTGATCTCACTGTCAGGCTGAGGCACCAGTGTTAAGAAGAGGCACAAGAAAGATTGAAGCCACTGGAATAAATACAAGCAGGATTTATTTATTCAGTATATTCTGAATACAGTAAAAACCCCTTGTATTTGGCTGCTGGCTGGGGTTAAACCATGACAGTGTTTTGGTTTTTTTTTTTTTTTTTTATCCAATGTTTTAGTTGAAGTTGCAGTAGGAGTATGCCCTTGATCCCAAGTAAGAGTCTGGGAAAAGGAAAGCTTATTCTTGCAGTAGCAAGTACCAAAACCACACCCTGAGATCACACTATTTGATGAAAAACCTGTTGCCAGAAAATAAAATGCACAATATGCCCTGACATTAAGCAGTCTTGGGAGTCAAGGTCTCACCATGCAGGCAAATCAGCTGGGAGATCACAGCTGGATTTGTTTGCTTCCTGGAATGATTTATCAGGGGCCTTGGTGCAGACAGGTAAATACAGAAGCTTTGTGACATTTGGTGAGCCTTTCTGCAGTGCTGCTCTGGGACACGCAGAAACCCTTAAGCACAGCATGTACAGAGAGAAAGCAGGGACATGGCTTTTGCTTTAATACACACTTGGCAGGTCAAAATGCTTCAGAGCAGCTTTGCTGCTCACTAGTGAGTGCTTCTGTGGCCCTGCTGTCAGGATGGTCCCTGTTTTTCCTAACCCCCTCCTTGGATAAGCCAGCCCAACAAGGCAGAGGGCATGCCCAGCAGAGCGAGGATGTGCCAGCAGTGTTGCTACAGGTTTGGGATGTGTGGGGAGCCCAGGTTTCTGTGACGAGCTCTTGACACAGAAGTCACTCAGTTACCATGCCAAAGGCTCATTGTCCCAGTCACTGCCATGCAGGGGCTGCACGACCTTGCACTCTGTGCAGCCCCAAAGGTCTGAGCAGCGTTTCAAGCACTGGACACAATCCCACAAACACTCCTGTTCTTACAATTACGGATGTCAAGTGGGTGCTCCTGTTAAACCACCACTCCTAAAGCTGAGGATGCTGCCTTTGACATTTAGGGTCCAGAGTTTCTCTGCCCGTGTTTGGCAGAGGGTTCTCACACAGAATATTTGCATTTGTGTCAGACAAATACTGTGGTGATATGGTGAGGCCCAATTATCATCCAGACAACCTAAAACACACACAGATCCCCAGATTAAAGCCTCAGTTTCTCATCAGGCACACAATGAGGATTAAAATCCAAGCACAAGCTAGAAATGGCAGAGCTTTTATTTCTTTTAATTTTCTCAAAGCTTTTCAGTTTATTGTTTTGACAAGAGCAAAGGTATGGAAGTGAATGAGAAAGTCACATTCTGGTAACAGTAAAAGCAACTGTGTCAAAACTTCGTTTCAATGCAAAGAGAGATGAAACATTTGACTCTGTGGTTTCAACAGGGTATGTTAATGCTTGCTTTTTCAGTCTGACATACAGGGTCCTTGAATCTTATCTCCTTAAAAGCCCTCCTTGATGCATCCAACATTTCTGCCATCTGTATTGTATCATAAATAAATGTGTTAGGGGGAGGCCAAAGTCTTAGACTTGCAGAATCAAGCCTTGCAACAGTAGAACTTTTCTTGCAAAACTACAGGACTTTTTCCTGCAAAAAATGGAGGACTTGAGGCCTCACACAAAAGGACAAAGCCCCCACAAGAAGTCAGAGGTACAGTATATCTGCAGAAACTTTAAAAGCATTTTAAACTACCTGTCATTAAATTACTAGGACACACCTGGAAGCTTTTTGATCTCTTCAGAAAACAACAAGCAACATGACACAGCCTTACACTCACACTTTTTTACCCCTAATTTGTTCCTTAACTTAAAACCTCATAGACATAATTTTTAGGTATCGAACAGTCTGCATTTTCATGGGACTAGCATGTTAAAATATGCCTTCAAGGCAAGACAGAAATAGCTATACTTGAAATGCTAAGCAAGTCCAGAGACTTGCAACTATTTTCAGAATCCCCTTTCTTAGAAACTTCTACATCTGCTAAATAAAATATACTGTGAACTTGAGCTCTTGTGCATTCATTCACTGAACATGTCTGAAGAGCACATTAAAAGTACTTGTCCTTGCAAAACAAACAAACAAAAAAAAAAAGCAAAAGCTTTTTCAAATGCTTCCATAGCAAGAAGTATTTTTAGTTTATTCTGTTACTATAAATAAATCCAGCTATATTTGCTGGTCTCAAAATACATTAGAAAGGAAAAGGAACATCCAGAAATAGTCTGTGCTGGATGAAATGTAAGGATCTAATCAACATCTTTATCCTTACAAGTATAACAGAAGTGATGAAATTTCGAGTACCACACTGAAATAGCTCACATAGAAGTGACTTAAGCCAAGACTCTCCGGAGTTGTCCTGAGATCAGCCCTTCCAAGCATCAAATTGGAAATGAGGAACAGAAAAGAGGCAGCGACTGCTGTCCTCTTGATGGGAAGCCACCTTCCTCCAAAGCTCCTGCTCTGGAGGAACAGCTTTTCTGGAGGAAGGAGGAATGTCTACGGTGGGTGGAGTCACTTTGTGTCCAGTCTTACAGATTTGTTAAGTCTGATGCCAAAGTCTCATGGCTGGAGGGACAAGGAGGTTCAAAAAGGACAGTCGAAACTCCCACATGTATCTTTACTAGCTCAGCCCAAGATAAGCTGCTGCAAGAAGAGTGGGCAAATACTGAGTACCACCAAGAAACCTGAAATGAATGAGGAGCTTCATTAACTGCACTCAGGATTTTAATTTCACCCCTGGAAGAACTGTGCATTATGTAAGGAGTACTTTACTCTTTCAGTACAGAGAACTTTACTATCTGCACCCAGGTGTTGACCACATCTGGGACAAAATTCAAACTCTCAGAAGGTATTGTTTCAGGGGCCAGCTGTGCTCCAGCATGGAGCATCCCCATGAAGGAGGTTCTGCCTGTCTCACAGCCAGCAAAACAGAACTACAGTGGCTGATGGCAGTATTGTGAGGCAAATTCACTAGCAAAGTGTTGGGAGTGTCAGTTTCAAAGCAGCAGAGTATAATAATCTGGTAACTAGGAATTCCAGCAGCCACTAGATGGTGTGTCGATTCTGCCATTTAAAGTCTTGGCTTTGAAATAAAAGAAGTTAAAAGCTGTTGAAGAGCTCAGATCTAATTATAATCCACTCTGGCCCTCTTGGCATAGTACATTTTATATTCTGGCTGCAAAAAGGAACAACTGTGTATGAAGGACAGTAGCAACTCGAGGGTGGCACAACCTCCTCACCTCCCTTTAATCCTACTTTCACACTGGAACAAAATTATTCCTATTCTTTGACAGTGTAAATAAAGGCAGCTTGTCTCAGAGGAGGACTAGAGGCTGGAGGAACATCTCTACAATCTTAGTGATTGGTCCAAGGGAGGAAGAAAAGGAGTGACAAACACTAAGATGGGGACTGTAACCGCTCTGAACTCAGGATATTTTAATTTCTTTTTTTTTTTAAATTTAATCTAACTTATTGTTTTTATATTAGTATTAACAGGCTGCTCAAAGCACTGTCTTTCAAACACATGACAGTTGCTCTACAGGATCCCGGGATCATTTTTCATTCGTGCAGGCAGAAGCCCCATGTGGCCAGGGGTATGTTTAACAGTGCACAGAGGAGGACTCCCAATGGCTATTGTTAGGTATCTGATCCAAACCTGAGGAATCCTGGCTCAGCTATTACTTTGCAGACCAGAGAGGTGCCAGTGGGTAACAGTTCTCTCAGCTACTGCCATCTACATTTGCTTTTCAGTGCAGGAGTGAAGCTCTTCAAAAATGTTTTGCTGGCGGACATTGCTTAAACCTGATGTCTACATCTCACCTCTCTCCTAGGTTGATGCCTGTGAGTATCTGAAGGGAGGGTGCCAAGAGGATGGATCCAGGCTCTTCTCAGTGGTGCCAAGCAATAGGACAAGGGGCAACGGGCAGAAAGTGATGCACAGGAAGTTCCTCCCGAATATGAGGAAGAACTTTCATGTGATTGTGCACTGAAACAGGTTGCCCAGAGAGGCTGGGGAGTCTCCCTCACTGGAGATATTCCAGAACCATCTGCATGCAATGTGCTCTAGGATGACCCTGCTTGAGTGTTACAACCTGCCCCTGAGGATGAGGTAACTGTGGTTCTTGTTAATAGATCCCCTGAAGCAGATTAGAGTGAAACAACACTGGATGACTGGTGTTTATATATATGTGTATATATATATATTTATGCAAGGTTTACTTTAGAAAAATTTGGTTGAGATGAAAAGGAGCCCTTTTGGTTATTATCTATAGAAATGCAACCATGTAAAAGTATAAAGATGCCACTGAAGAAAATATATAAGGAAAAGAAAAAGAGAGGGGAGAGGAAAGATATCAACACCTGCGGATCCAGTGATGAGACTTGATTGTTGCAGTTTAGATGTCCATTGGTTGAAGTGAAAAGGGGACATTTTCTCGACCCTTAGTGATTTGTCTGTCAGTGCCATGGAAAACCAGCCTGTCAGCATCCCATTATAGGCACCCGTCACCAAACAGTCCCACTGCCTGCCAACAGAGCCTTCCCTCACCTTCCCCCGTTCTTGCCTTACTTTCATCCTATTTCTTTATGTTTAGGTGCAGCTTCAGTGACTTCAGTCATAAAAACTTTTGGTGCTGATTGGAGTAAAAGTCTCTCGCTTCACTTTTAAAGGTACAGCCAAGAAATGCAGAGCGTGGCAGGGGGTGGTACCTTGGAGGCGAGAAACTTTGGGATGGAGATGGGAAACTTTGGGATGGAGGTGGGAAACTTTGGGATGGAGGTGGGAAACTTTGGGATGGAGGTGTGCCTTAATATTACAGTTAGGCTTTAATGAACCGTGTTCATCCAAGGAGACAGATCCCACCACAGCTGTTGGTTCGGCAGTGGGATATCTCCCATGCCCATGGGCTGACAGGTGCTACACGGCTTATCCATTCCCTTTTCCCGGTTCACAACTCCCCATTCCCTTTTCCTGCTTCCCAGTTCCCCTTCCCCTGTTCCTGATTCCCTTTTCCTCATTCCTAATGCCCAATTCCCTTTTCCTGATTCCTGGTTCCCTGTTCCTGGTTCCTGATTCCAAATTTCTTGTTCCCCATTCCTGGCTCCCAATTCCCTTTTCCTTGTTCCCGGTTCCCTGTTCCCAGTTCCAAAGTCCCTTTTACCGGTGCGTGATTCCCAATTCCCTATTCCCGGTTCCCTTATCCTGATTCCCTATTCCCTGTTCCCAATTCCCTTTTCCTGATTCCCTTCTCCCAGTTCCTGATTCCAAATTCCCTGTTCCCTGTTCTTGATTCCCAATTCCCTTTTCCCGGTTCCCGATTCCCTTTGCCCAATTCTCAATTCCCTGTTCCTGATTCCTGAGTCCCTTTGCTGATTACCAATTTCCTTTTCCCAGTTTCCTTTTCCCAGTTCCCGATTCCCTTTTCCCGGTTCCCGATTCCCTGTTCCAATTCCCAATTCCCGGTTCCCTGTTCCTGATTCCTGAGTCCCTTTGCTGATTACCAATTTCCTTTTCCCAGTTTCCTTTTCCCAGTTCCCGATTCCCTTTTCCCGGTTCCCGATTCCCTGTTCCAATTCCCAATTCCCGGTTCCCTGTTCCTGATTCCTGAGTCCCTTTGCTGAAGTCCCAATTTCCTTTTCCCGGTTCCCGATTCCCGGCTCCCGGTTCCCGGTGCGGGCACGTGGCGCCCCCTGGCGGTGGCGCTGTGGAGCGCAGGCCCCGCCCCGCGGGATGGGGCGGGGAAGGCTCCGCGGGGCTCTCGCGAGAGCGGCCGGCGCGCG